>JAJLRJ010000012.1:3333224-3555724 GCA_024195265.1 Dendrophyllia cribrosa | reverse complement strand
CAAACATTTTACCATTTAATTGTGGTGGGTACAATTATAGGTATGTGGTCTGGATTCTTGATAGAATAAGTTTGTTATTCGGTAATTATTCAAAAATTTCCATTGATTGTCTTGATTAACCAACAGTGTTTTGTTGCTGATATTATCCAGTTAGCTGTACTAGTTTTCCATAACTGATCAAGTCGGGATATTGCGAACAAATAACATAAACTTGACGATACATTTTGCCTTCTTATTCGCGAATTAAAACAGTGGTCGATAACGCAACACTTTTTGTGTTACCCTGAATATTATTAAACATTAGCTATAAATTTTCATAAACTGATCAAGTGCAGATCGCGAATGTAAAAGAAGTATGTCTCGTGATTTACTAATTAAGTTTTTTCGCAATAAAGATAGTAATCATATACCAGGTATTTTAAGTGTTTCGATGTTGATATTATTAATCATTAGCATTGACTTTCCTTAATTGATTAAGTCAGGATCGTGAAAAAAATGAAAAAAAAAAACATAGAAAAATGAACGTAAAATAAAAGAATAAAAGCTCTCATTTGCCGCACTTAAACGCTCTTATTATGCTATAATAAAAATAAGGTTAAACTGGTCAAGCTAAGATCAGTGATTTATACAATCTAAAGTAATTGTTTTCTTAAACATTTCATCAATACATGCAAGGGAACCTCTTTTGAAAGAACACTTGATTTGCTTCGAAGGACAACGTCAAATATTTGACGTCCTTTAAAATGACAGCAAGAGCGTAAGCAGATCTAGAGGAATTTTGTGTTCATGATCGAAATGTAACAAAATATATAACAAAAAGGATTAATTAAATTGTTGTAAAACATGCTTTGAGAGCTAGAAATAAATACCTAGAAAGAAGTACATTTTAGATAGTGCTTATTTTCCTGCCCAAGACTTAATGGTTTAACCATCTCAGAGAGTTTCATATTAGCACACTGCCCAAGCTCAAATAGTTCCTAAATAACTCTTTGAGGCAAAATGATGCGTCATGGGCATTTGGCCTGCAAGAAATCAAATTTGATAAACTGTAGTCCACTTCCATTCTTCCAATCCTGCACTTTATCTTTAAACCACTGCTTCTGTTTTGCTCTATAAAATCTTTGTATCCAATAAGTTGTATACAGTGGAACCCAGCGTAACGGCCACTCCCCGTTAATACAGCCACCTTTTTATTACAGCCACTTTCTTTAGCCCAAAGAAAAGCTGTCACAAAGACACACGAGACCAATCCCGTTAGGACGGTCAGATTTTGGTGATTTTCGTGCTACAGAAAATAAAAGCAGGAAAGGGAAAACAGTTTCCGCAGACCTCCTCGGGAGATGTTAGGGCAGTTTTCAATTGAGTGTTGTAAAACCAAAACCAAAGTAATTACTCTGACTAATCACAGAAGTCGTAAACAATCTAATGAACCAATCAGAGCTCGAAGCAATTACATGTCGGCGGCGCCAAGCGCGGGAAAACGCGTGCAAGCAAGTCGCGATTGGTTTTGGTTTTACTTCTGATTGGTAGAGAAAGTGGCGCGAGATTTTTTAGCCAATCACAAAGCGTAGCAATGCAAAACCAAAGCAATTGTTTAGTTACTTTCGATACTCAATTGAAAAGCGCTCTTATAGAAGCTAATGCGATACATGCAATACCTACAACCACACGGCCTTCTCCACTTTTAAAACGGCGGGGCTGGCGCAATACACCGATCGGTTGGGCATCCAGAACCACGCTATAGATTTTGTTCGCCTAAGAGTTGAACAAGTTTAATCCGTAAATAACCATGTTTACAGCATACTTTAAACACAACTCAAGTTTCTATTTACAAAGCAAATATATACAAATTTAATACAAAGAGGAGGAAATCCAAATCTACAAAAATAATGAGCTGTTCATCCCTTGTTTGCGTGGCTTCAGCGGAGTCAGGAACTTATATCAGTAACCAGTGCCCACTTTTTTTTCTAGTGGCATTTATTAAGCTGTGTTTCCGGTGGACATTTTCCCTCCCGAACTATCTCGTTTTGTTTGTTTGTTTGTTAACTCTTCAACCTTTTCAGGTTTAGTTTGTGCTAGCTACCACTTCACAAATGTATCTGATGAGTACCACATCTCTTTTTTCCAGAGGCCTTCGTGGAAATATGTTTTCATACGACCCGACCAACGTTTGTGAGATGTTTCAATGTTCCTTTATGTGCCATTTCAACTTCTTCTTTCGTTTGTAAACTCTTCTACTGTTTTAAATTGAAGCGTAGTTTGTGATAGCCGGCACAAGATAAATGTTTCTGATTAGCATTTTCTCTCTTTTCTGGTGACCTTTATATCATGTGCTTTCGGTAGACATTATCATCTTTCGCGTTCAACCACGTTCCTCTCTGAGCTATCTCGGCTTTTTTCGTTTGTACACTCGTTTCAACTGTTTTAAGTGAGGCTTATTTGGTGCCAGTCGGCGCTTGAGCGAAGTCTGTTGTTCTACAAGCTGAGACAAGTGACCTTGTTCAGCTAACATGGTCAGAAATGTCCGAATAAAAGGATCGTAGTCGTGAGTTCGGCGGCTGTGATCAATCTGCCAAGAAATAAACAGAACAGTCGTATTCGTTAACCCAAGTTTAAGTTGAAAAAATTGCCAAATTTGTTTTGCAAAACTGAAATGCAGAACCAGCTTGTACAGTATAATAAACAGTACCACAGGAAAGTACTGCTCAATAGCTTTCATTTGAATGGTCACACTTTAGGATTTCATCTACAGACTGAAAAGTTAGAACCACCTTGTACAGCACAATAAACAGCTTTCATTAGAATGGGTTCAGAAATGCTGCACTTTAGTTTAGGGAGTTATATTTAAGATTCAAAAGGTAGAACCACCTTGCACAGCATAACAAACAGAAACACAAGAAAGTACTGCTCGCTAGCTTTCATCTGAATGCTTTTATTTTAGTTGAGGATTAATATTCACACACGCAAAAGCTGAAAACACCTTGTGCAGCATAATAAAGAGAGACAAGAGAATACCACACAGTTCCTGAAACACTCATTTGTGTTGTCGCGTTTAAAATTAAGCACATCAGAAATTTAGAAACACTTGGTACATTATAATAAGCGATGCAACAGGAAAGTGCTGTTCGGGTTTAGTAAAGAACGCACTTTCTTTTAAAGGGGCTATGTCGCGAGGATGGCGGGTGAGTACTGGGTACTAACAACTTGAAAAACGTCCGGTGGCTTTTTATCAAGTTGACGGCCATTACTGTCGAATTCACTGCAATCCGTTCCATCCCGTAGTATTGCATGGAAGGATAGATCTCAAGTTTACAAAGTAGTTAGAGTATTTACTTTGCTAGATTTTTGGTAAATTATTTCTGCGATGTTAGTCGTACCTTCGAAAAATTCGATGTCTTCCAGTAGTGGTGGAAGTTGGGGAGGAATTTAAAAGCAAAATCGATCGTGTGTTTGTTTACCTCGCGTGTTTCGACACGAGTGCAAGCGCGATAAAACTTGCCGCGATCCGGGAGGGAACAATAGAAATTTCACATGTGTGACGTCAGGTGACGTCACATGACAGGAACTCATTGCGCAGACTCACCTTGCGACATAGCTCCTTTAACTATGTTTATACAGTCATGTAATGAGCTAAAAAACGAATACAAGTCTTATCCTACATTTCTATCTTCTTACTCAGAACTGTGATTCACTGAAATACCTGACTCCTCCCCAGTCTCCCGCGTCCAAGAGAGACGACTGGGGACGAGTCAGCTGACACACTGTACCAAAAACGTAATAAGAACGTTTTCTGGCCCAAATCGCCAAAACAATAAAAACGTTCAGTCCCAGCTCAGCCTCAGCTAAAAAAATTGGACGTTTTTCATACATATAAAAAGAGTGTAGTTTATAATTTACTCACGTAGTACTTCCTTCGTTTCTCTTTCTCTTCTCTCAAGGAATTTTCACAAGCTTGAATCTGACGCTCTACTTGATGGAGTTTACTAACAAGTGCCTGCAGGAACAAAAATAAAACTAACAGTTTGCTTTACACTCCACCGTAAATTCTCTATTAAGCCCATGGGGGTTTACTTTTTTCAAGCGCGTTTGAGGGGGAGGGTTGGGGCGGGGGGGGGGGGGGGGGGGGGGGAGGTTAATTGAGATGGGTGGGTGGGTGGGGAATAAATAGAGAAGGGGGCTTATTATATTTTTGCGAAACGCCCGCAGTTTACCACTCCACTCTTTTTTTGGTAACTCATTCATTTATGATTATCGTAATTACGGTTATTTTTTAGTACAAGTACCGGTAATATTTCTCCCAAAGCTCAGGAGTGCTGCATGTAAATTCGTGCCCGGATTAGTTTCATTTGCTGCCACGAACGTCTCTGAAGAAAGCTACTCTTAAATACAATTTCCCTTAATCCCCTATTAAGCCCCCCCCCCTTTTTCATGTAAGCCCCCTTCCCTTTTTGGAGGAAGAAATTTATTAAGCACCCTCTCTTTTAAGCCTCCAGACTATTACTGGTACACTTTCACCCTACCAGGACAAAAGCAAGTCATTTTTGTGTACAAACATCATGTCAGATTTTTTCTTCACCCTAATTTTGTGTACTTGCTGTAAACATTTCCAGGGTCCTATCCACGAGGTCCGGGGTTTGAGGGGTAAAAGCTCCCCCCCCCCCCCCCCTCCCACCCCAAAAAAAAATTCCCAGAGGGTGGAAAATCCATTCATTGTGGTAGACATTTTCTTGTGACTGTTTTTTTCCGTCTTTGTTGGACGCGATCTACAGTGTAGCTAAGACATGTGTTACCTGAGTTTCCGAAGAAATCTTGGCCAACTCACTTAAAGGAATAGAAAATCCATAACTAGGGGTGGGATCTTGGCTGGCAGACTTTGTAGATCCTTTAGCATCATCTACAGTACCAAGAAGATTCAATTACATTCAACTACATGTATACTTCCAGGGATGGATACTTACAACAAACTTTAAAACACCCTTCAAACGTTAATTCCAATTTCAATGGAACCTCCATTTAGGGAACACCATCGAGACCAAGAGAAGTGTCCCCTTAATAGAGGTGTCCCTTTAATAGAGGTGATAATTACAAAGATTATATGAGCGTTTTGCCTGCTGGGACCAGGAGAAGTGTCCCCTTTATAGAGGTGTCCCTTTAATAGAGGTGATAATTACAAAGATTATATGAGCATTTTGCCGGCCGGGACCAGGAGAAGTGTCCCCTTAATAGAGGTGTCCCTTTAATAGAGGTGATAATTACAAAGACTATATGAGCGTTTTGCTGGCCGGGACCAGGAGAGGTGTCCCCTTAATAGAGGTGATAACTACAAAGGTTATGTGAGCGTTTTGCCGGCCGGGACCAGGAGAAGTGTCCCCTTAATAGAGGTGATAATTACAAAGATTATATGAGCGTTTTTCCGGCCGGGACCAGGAGAGGTGTCCCTTAAATAGAGGTGATAATTACAAAGATTATATGAGCGTTTTTCCGGCCGGGACCAGGAGAGGTGTCCCTTAAATAGAGGTGATAATTACAAAGATTATATGAGCGTTTTGCCGGCCGGGACCAGGAGAAGTGTCCCTTAAATAGAGGTGATAATTACAAAGATTATATGAGCGTTTTTCCGGCCGGGACCAGGAGAGGTGTCCCCTTAATAGAGGTGATAATTACAAAGGTTATGTGAGCGTTTTGCCGGCCGAGATGAGGGGGAAGTGTCCCCTTGATGGAGGTGCCCTAAAGTAGAGGCTCCACAGTGACTGTAGTCACTTACAATTGTTTCAACAGCGTACAAAGTCACATTTGAAGCTTTCATAGCTCAGCTGGAAGAGCGTTAATTGTGTTTACAGTGCAGTTTTCAATTGAGTGTCAAAAGTAGTTTAGCTATTGCTTTGGGTTTGCATTGCTGCACTTTGTGATTGGCTAAAAAAATCTTGTACCACTTTCTCAACCAAACAAAGTAGAACCAAAATTGATGTGACTTACTACGCGCATTTTCCCGCGCTTGTGCCGGCTACCAGTAACCTGTATTTGCTTTGAGTTCTGATTAGTTCATTGCATTGATTTATTAGTGAGAGTAATTACCTTGGCTAAGGTTTTAAGACACTCAGTTGAAAACCACTCTAACAGTAGAGGATCATTACTTCATTTCATTATTATTACCCCAGGTATAACAAACAATATTCTTCAGCCCAGCTATAGTGGTCAAATGTATGGAAAAGAACCCCGATACTCATACCCTGTATAACAAACTCATTTTCCCAGTCCCTTGGCACTTCGTTATATCAGGGTTGCACTGTACACTGTACCTTGGTACAGTATATACTTCATGTTAACACACCTTATAGGAACCCTATGAAGTATATACATGTACCAGTACCTTTCTGTTTTGTTTGACTCTTTTTGCCAACATCAGGATTATCTGGATCACTAGATGACTCCTCTGCACCTGCTCTTCCATCATGACTGCTGACCACTGTCTCGGAGTCAGAGAATGAGAAAGTTTCTGCATAATCCTGCTGGTCCTCTGATGGAGCGGTCTCTGTGGTCTCCTACAAACAACAAACATGCTTCATACATGTAGTAAGAGAGTTGCAAGATGCTTAGTAAAGTTGAACCTCCCGTAAGCAACCACACAAAATACAAAGCCAAGATGGTCGCTTACAAGAGCTCAGACCACAGTGGGTCTTTTTTTTTAATCATATGGACTTGTCTCTGAATCATATGAACTTATAATAGTAATTTCAATGTACAAAGCACCTGTTAGTGCAAAATAATGTATCATATTGACGTTTTGGTGCAAAGGACAAAACTTTTGTTTTATTGGACTTGTAATAACACATAATTCAATTTGCGTCTGCAGTGATATCACAATATGGGCAAGTGGTTGCTTACCCAAGGTTAAAAAAGAATAGAAAAATTCAAATCACCGGCATTGGAAGTGGTCATGGTCGCTTTCGAGAGGTTTCGATTATAGTTTTTTGACTAATAGAAATTTGGTATTTTGGAAAAGTGGTCGCTTAGAAGAGGTGGCTGCACATGGTGGTAACTTCAACTGTATTGCAGTGGGTGCCACTAATTACATGTACTTGCGCATCACTGAGGGTTCAACAAGCTCTCTAAACAGTACAAAGTGTATAGGTGCTGTGACAATAATTGTTTTATGAATTCATGATTTTATATTAATTCATTATTATACAATACTTTATTGAGCACTCCCTTTTCAAGGTTTTTTAGTGACAATATTACAAAATAATATACATTACTGAATTGAAGGACAAGTTGAAATATTAACTCTTTTCAAACCCTGATAAAGGATTTCTTTTCTTACCCCTGTTCCTGATTCTCCAGATTCTGAGTGCAAACTCCCTGTTGGCGACAATGGTGGTTGAGTTTCTGGTGCAGCAGCAGATTCTTTATCTTGATCGATTTTTTTAGTCTCATCTGGTGGCAGAACTTTGTTTTCTTCAGCAACAGTTTCTGTTATTTTCTCCACAGATTGTACAGTAGGAGTCACTGAAGATGATTCCGTCTTCTCTGCATTTGCTTCTTGCAGTTCTAAGGTCTCCGAGTCATTTTCTGATTTAATAGGCTGTGTTTCTATGGTAACATTAGGGGTGGGGGTGACACCCCCTGATGTTGTCAAGGCAACTGCAAGTGTCACTGCAGCAGTACTTGCTGTAGTGACAGTACTCTCTGTTTGTGCAGTGACTGTTGTACCAGAGCTGGAATCAGTGGTAACAACTGGCATTGAGCGTTTACAGACAATGGGGTCAAACTGCAATAAAAATGTTAGGAGTTAACAAACTGAAACATTGATTAAACAAAAAACCCTGAAATATATGCACTGCATTGAATGTTACAATATACATATCATTGCCACAAGAAACAACAGACCACAGGCTTACCATGCTCTGCCTGGTTAACTGTGTTTTCAAATGGCTGCGTTGGTTTTAAATTTAGTTTTTGTTTTGTTGATTTAAAGCTTGTGAGAGCAGTTTCACAAACTTGAACTTTGAGTGTCGGTGAGTGAAAAACAAACACATAAAAACAAAGTTCATCATCATAAAATATTCATATGTTTTAGCATTTATTTTTGGTTCATTTTCATCTGTTGAAAAAACCCTAAATATTGAATTTAGAAAAGGCTAAATTTAAAAGCACTGAACACCATACAAAAAAGTATGATGGTACAGTATCTAGTGGATATCTCAATTACAATAAATTATAAATTGTAACTATTAATCATCACATTTTTTTTCTCACTTATTGTAATGTGTGTATTCTTACAAGTCATATGTTGCAGGTAAAATCCGGGCTCAGGTTAGATCAGTATTCAATCTACAAGTAGGTTAAATGTGTGTACCCAGTATTCAATATAGGTAAGCTAACCCTAAACCCAGCACAAAGCTAACTCTAACATAAAGTTAACCCTAGCTAACTCTTACACAAAGCTAATCCTAGGTAAATTTAATACAAAGCTACACTAACTCTAGCTAACACTAACACAAAGCTAACCACCACAGCACTGGCTACATGTATCTTTGTGCTAGGGTGATGGTTAGCTTTGTGCTAGAGTTAGGCTTAGCTTATCTATATTAAATACTGAGTACACATTTAACCTACATGTATATATATTGAATACTGATTCAACCTGACAATGGATTTTACCTGCAATATAATCATGCATCATAGTGCAACTGCAGATGAATTTCTAAACACATCAACACAAGTAAAAACCAATTTCAAAATTAGGTCGTACTGTACATGTAAAAGCAAATGCCACCATGTTTGAATTGCTTGCAATTTCTTCTACACTGTACTCTGAAGTTTAAATGGGAATACTTTAAATTGATGCTTAATAATAAGGTTATTAAATGTACATGTAGTCACCTGCTTCAGTGATTCCACAATAGTTTCTCTGCAAAAAATAATTAATATTATAAAATAAGAAGAACAATCCACATCTGTTGTTATACGAATTATGTTCAGGTTACTCCTTTGCACCTCCAAAAATCAAAAGCTCCCACTCCTAGCATAGAATCAAACGCTCCTATGAGCCAACTCATCACAAAATAACCTTTGGACGCTCTCCTCTCCTATATGTAAGGCAGGTGTGTGACCATTGCCTAGTATTGCATGTGGACAAGGAAAAATATATATATTATGCACAAGCCTTATGCACTGGTTAGCGGAATTACCAAGAAAAGTTTACAGCCTAGTGATGGAAAGAAGGAGTAAAAAAATTGCACACTGTATTTGTCCCTGTCTGCTATTAGTATAACACGTTCAATGCTTTGAATGTACTGTACATCATATTCACAAGTTAGAAAAGGTGGGACCTGCCGACCTGAGTATAAAACAGTACAACTCATGTACTCGCTGTTGCTGATATAAAGGAAATCTCAAAGCATTAATTAAAACGATATGTATAAGCGTAAGTTAGTACTAAGTAAGTAAAGGCTGGTTTTCACTAGAGCATAAGCATAAGCCAAGCCAACATACGCAGACTCAGTAACGTGTTGATCATTAGTGCCTATTGTTCTGTTTTGTTCAAACAATTGGAACTAATGATCAACATGTTACTGAGTCTGCGTATGTTGGCTTGTGCTTATGCTTATGCGCTAGTGAAAACCAGCCTTAAGAGACTTTATTTTACAAGGGTAACACGTAACAGTTACAGAAAAAACTACAATTACTGATAAACTTGTGTCCTTCTAGTACATCAGAATAAAAGATTGAGACGTTTATACTGCACCTTTCTCCAGTCAATCGTTTAAGTTTTTCCTCGCATATCATCATTCCATCAGCCACCACAGCCATCAGGTTATACCTGATGTCATGATATGGTTCACTGTTAGAAAAAAAAGACAAAAATGTTAACCCTTTCACTCCCAGAGTCAATAATGGAGACATGTACACTGTAGAGTAATTCTAACTTTTGAGTCTGTTGACGAAATTTTATGATGTGACCATTCAAATGAAACCTCTTTGGCAGTACCATTTGTTTTTCAGTATTCTACAAAATAAAATTTGGGATTTTTCTTGAATTTGATTTTTGGCACTCTTGGGAGATAAAGGGTTAACTGAACAAGATGACAGTAAACTTCCACATTCAAGAACTAACACAATCACATGGCACTAACAGCCATCTAATGAATACGAAACAAGGTAAGGTTAAGTCCACAGATCGGTTTTAATTTTCCATACGGAGTTTGAAGTCAAAGAATTGAAGAGTAAAACATTTAAAACAACCAAAACATTAGCCTGAGAAAACAGACGTCGTTTTGCGGCGCCACCACTGGGGCCCCTGCAAAACGACGTCCGAGGGAGGCCCCAGTGTTGGCGCCGCGAAATGACGTCTGTTTTCTCAGGCTACCAAAACATCTAGTAAGCGTGACATAATATGCATTGTGTGAGACGAGACTGTCTAGATAACTAAATGACGTAATACGCTGGGAAATTAAAATACAGCAATCATCTTTTAACACCTAATACACTGGGGAATTACAAAAGTCTACAGATGATGGAACAAGTGAAAATTTGCATAAAGGGTTCCTGTATACTCTATCTCACTCAACCATATATTCACAAGATAAAAAACGTAGTTTTCAGTGAGCTCTCCCTATGCCAGACACCCTGGGGACCAGGTCTAGCAATCTGCCATAGATAGATTCCCTTTACAGAGAAAATTAAATGCAATTAGGCTAAGACCTAGCATGAACCAACCACTAATGTCCACCTTAGAGAGGTGTCTGTCTTAAAGGGATGTCCGCTTTGAGAGAGTTAACTGATTGGTACAAGTTTTAAAGCAGTCTTGAGATGGTTTATATAACCAATGATAATGCCAACGATTGCCATGGATTTCTAGTGAGAACCGATAACAATCAATGAAATTAAAAATGACAAATTTTCCCACCATTGATTGGTCATCAATTTCCGATATCAATGGATCATTGTTAGTTATTGTTTGCCATCAATTATCCCTTTCATCAATTGATCATGCAAGGGTGGATAGTAGCCTCAATCTCATTGGTGTGACATGCATGACTGTATAACTGTACTCCGAGACAAACAATCGTACATGTATGCAAACATACAAAACATCGCACACCAATTTTCATGTATTTTCAAAATACAATGTACATGTACTCAAAAAGGTTGGGTTGACAAAATTAGGAGGAAGCTTTCATCTACATGTAGAATAAACTTTTTTTATTTCATTATTTATTTATTACATTATTTTATTTTTATGGGACACTGCAACTTGAGGTATTTTGGTCCAGGCTTCTCAACAATAAGCGGAGTTGCGGTGGTGTAGTGGTTAGCGCATTGCACTTAAAGGCCTGATCTTGATCCCCGCATTGTTTCCTTAGACAAGAAACTCTACTTCACATGGTCTCTCTCCACCCAGGTGTATAAATGGGTGCCAGTGACAAAATGCTGGGGGGTAACTCTGTGATGGACTAACATCCCATCCAGGGGGGAGTAGTAATATTCCTAGTCACTTCATAGTATATAAACCAGGTCACCCTATGATGGACTAGCATCCCATCCAGGGGGAGTAGTAATACTCCTAGTCACTTCATAGAAAATAAACCAGGTCACCCTGTGATGGACGAGCATCCCATCCAGGGGGGAGTAGTAATATTCCTAGTCACTTCATTATAAACCAGGTCACCCTGTGATGGGCTAGCATCCCACCAGGGCGGAGTAGTAATATTCCTAGTCACTTCATAGTATATAAACCAGGTCACCCTGTGATGGACTAGCATCCCATCCAGGGGGAGTAGTAATACTCCTAGTCACTTCATAGAAAATAAACCAGGTCACCCTGTGATGGACGAGCATCCCATCCAGGGGGAGTAGTAATACTCCTAGTCACTTCATAGTATATAAACCAGGTCACCCTGTGATGGACTAGCATCCCATCCAGGGGGGAGTAGTAATACTCCTAGTCACTTCATAGTATATAAACCAGGCCACCCTGTGATGGACTAGCATCCCATCCAGGGGGGAGTAGTAATATTCCTAGTCACTTCATTATAAACCAGGTCACCCTGTGATGGGCTAGCATCCCACCAGGGCGGAGTAGTAATATTCCTAGTCACTTCATAGTATATAAATCAGGTCACCCTGTGATGGACTAGCATCCCATCCAGGGGGGGAGTAGCAATAATCCTGGTCACTTCATAATATATAAACCAGGTCACCCTGCAATGGACTAGCATCCCATCCAGGGGTAGCCTGCGAGCAGGCTCACTTGTTTGGGGTATCGCGCGAGTATCTTGGCGGCGAAGCAGCCAAAGCGAGCCGGCCAAGCCGGCGAGAAGAATGGGGCAAGGAAAAGTGAGCCTGCACGCGGGCTATTGATTTTTTAATTCCGCCCCTTACGAGGTGTCAAGTCGGCATTTGACCTGTATCAGATAACTATCCAATAGGAGCAAAGCAAAATGTAAACAAACATGACAGAAAGTTGCACGTGAAGATTTTCGCGGATGTGAAATTGCCCTTGGTTTTTGTCATAATTATGTAGCCTGTCATTTTTAACCAATCGGATCGCCCCGTTCGTCGGTGAACGCGGTGAATTAAAAAATCAATGACCCGCGTGCAGGCTCACTTTTCCTCGCACCATTCGCCGGTTTGGCTGGCTCGCTTTGGCGGCTTCGCCGCCAAGATACTCGCGCGATACCCCAAACAAGTGAGCCTGCTCGCAGGCTAATCCAGGGGGGAGTAGTAATATTCCTAGTCACTTCATAGTATATAAACCAGGTAACCCTGTGATGGACTAGCATCCCATCCAGGGGGGAGTAGCAATACTCCTGGTCACTTCATAATATATACATGTAAGTATGAGGTCATCCTGTGATTGACTAGCATCCCAAGCAGGGGGGAGTAGCAATGCTCCAAGCTGCTTCCTGCACTGGCTGTGTGGGACACCTGTGACTTGTGTGCTACTTTACAATGCACAATAAAGTAACTTACACATGCACTCAGGTTGTGCCTAAATCATACCGTCCAGAAGAACGTTGGTCACCTTATTGAGACTTATATAACATAATGTCGACACTTCGAAGTGTAAAAAAGAAAATCTAAAATCCCCACTCAGGATTGAACCTGTGACCTCAGCTAAGCTTAGGCTTACATAGCCTACCGAACCACTGTACCACCTAGCTTCTCCGGTTGCTTAGCCCTAAATTTAACTATATAAACTGCTACCCCTAACCTCAACTGAAAGCTAACCAGTTACTCTGTTATACATTGTATATGTCTCAATAAGATGTCCGACGTTCTTCTGGATGCTATAATTTGGGCTTGACCATGCACTCACCCTCCAGTTGCTATTCCCAGTCTTTCAGTTATTACTCTGCGGAATTTTTCGGTCCATTCCTCATGTTCCCCCCAAGGACCTGAAAATTATATAATTTTTTTATTAAAATAACTAAATAAATTACAATAAAAACAATACTTGACTTACTTCCTGAAGTCTTGAAGTCAAACCAGAAAAGTATCCCAACAGGGTGGAGCACAGGGAGCCCAGACTCACAACGAGAGTCCTCAATGATAAAAATATTAGGATTTGTATTGGATTGAAGTTACATGTAAACCAGAAAAAACAAAACTTGCTAAAATACCGTTTAGAAGCCAGAAAGCCACCAAGAAACAACAAATAGACATCATTTAACGAGGTTTGAACACTTTATTGGCTCTTTATTTATAATATTTTATCAAATTAATGATAAAATCCCTTGTAAAATTCATTAATTATTCATATGGGTACTAACAAATAGAAATGAGCCATTCCAATCACATGGTTACCCTGTAAATCAGATACAACTCACTAGTGAGTTGTATCTGGAATGTGAATTTCACAAGTTGTTTACTACATTCGCGTCCGTGTTGTATTGGCACTATACATTCACTTGGCTGATACAACACTCCCGCTTATGTAGTAAACATTACATACAAATCCTTATATTTTCGTCGTTCAGGACTCTTGTTGTGAGTCTGGGCTCCCTGTGGTTGGAATAGCTATTAGACTGCTAGCAGTCCCTCTCTAGATAGTCGAGCATGCAAGGAAATCAAATGATCGGCAATCGACAGAGCAAGCAAAAGTTATGCAAGCCGAGGGGGTGCTCACTCCAGTCTTGCTGAGCTTGTTTTCATAATTACAATGTACATGTAGCTCGTCGATTGACTGACTATTGAGGGACAGCGAGCAGTCTAAGTAAGGAATCAGAGAATTAACTCTGTGTGTAAATTATAGTGCTAAGGTCAACCCATAAATTTCCCTGTACTGAGTGTTAGCCCTAGTAAGGAAATGAGGGACCACATGAGGGAAAGAAAAAAATCTTTGACCTCAGTGGGATTCAAACCCATGACCTCTGGATTAGATCTTCTGTCAAGGTCAAAGATTTTTTTCTTTCCCTCATGTGGTCCCTCATTTCCTTACTAAGTATAATGCTCGAGTACAGGGAAATTTATGGGTTGACCTTAGCACTATAATTTACACACAGAGTTAATTCTCTGATTCCTTGTTTGTATCACCAGTGATGTACGTGGCTCATCATTTAGCAGTCTAAGTAACTATCCTCCAACATAACTTTAGTTGTAAATAATTAATGTTATTTTAATTAATAATAAAACACAACTGGGTCAAACTCCAGCCATGCACAGCTGTAGGTAACCTGTGACAACTCCAGCCGTGTGGGTGAGTACCTGTAACAAATGTAACTGTGGTCACACTCTAAAGGTGCCCATTGTATAACTGTACCTACCATGATCAATTGGGAATGGTTTAAGTCCATCCAGTTCAAACAGTCGACCATTGATGGGCACATAACTGACAAAATGAAATGCCTCCATTGCACGGCCAGTAGACACCGCATTGGTTTTCTCAGGCAACAGTTTAGGCTCTGGTCTGAATTGAACAAAAATATATAAATTACATGTTATATTTTTTGATATTATATATTAATTTTACTCATGAGGGCATTTAGTTTGAGAGAGAGAGATAAATGAAGTTCTATCCTTTGCTGCCTTATAAACTAAGTTTGCACTACACAGAATTTTGTCCATACACTGCACATTCTCTGTTTTGCTTGTTTGGTGCATAGACCTTGTTAAAGAAATTATTTTGATGTTCCTTTTTAAGCGAAAAAATTTTAGTATAATGTTAGAAATCAAAATGAGTAAAAAATATTATCATCAAGATGGTAAATGAAGAAACTAACACCCAAGACAAATCAATAAAAATGGGTGCAGATTTAGTTTGATATACAGTGCGTCTGTAAATTAAATCCGGCAATGTGCAATTTTATTATAAATAAATTTTACTCAAATAAAGAATCATTTAGGCTACAACTGCACCTTATTATACTAGGAAATTAACATTCATATTTGAAGGGCTCCCTGCAACAATGTCCTGAGTGTGTTTTTGGTAACTTTCACTAAAATTGTATGTTTTAGGCCTTTAAAAGCACAGTTTTGTCAAATTAATGATTTATTATTGTTAAGGTACTTAAAACAGCTCCAAAATGGGGAAGAAAATCCACATCTTTGAGAAAATGTTTTGGGCCCCTATGACACCCTATGGCTCCCAGGACACCCTATGTATCTTTTCAAAATAAAAAATTATTCTGTTCAAAGATAGAAGATTTGTTGACCTGGTTTTAGTCCTTTCAGTCATATTTACATGATCCAGTCATAATTAAATTTTTGGCAAGTGAGTCCCTTTGGAGGCCAAAAATCCAAGATTTCTGTGAAAATTTTCCAAAAACGCACTCAGGACGTTATTGCAGGGAGCCCTTCATTTACATGTATTATATAGGGTATTGAAAATGAAAATGATCTCTTAGAAGGAGAAGATGTTTCTATCTGATCAATATCAATGTCTTATTGCCAACGAGCCAGCTGAGCGAAGACGCGAGGCTGGCGAGGCGGCAGAGAATAGTGCCGCGCGAGGAAGTGCTAAGGCAGAAAAATTCTCGATCGAGCCTGAAAAAGTGTAAGGTAATGTAATGTAATGTAATGTAATGCAGACTTTGGTTTGAGCCAATTGCAAGGCGGGAACTATTAGAGCCAATGAAAAGACGTGTTATTGCCACACCAAGAACCCGTTGCCTAGCACGTGACCAAAATCTTCCTGAAGTGAAATTCTTGAAATTACAAACTGATTTTAAAAAGATTTTGCACATATCGCATGTTTTAAACTCCTAAAATAATGTCAGCGTCAGAATCTTCAATTTAATTAACGTGTTTCGTTGCAACAATTCCCTTCCAAACAAAGCATCGTGAACGGCTCGCTTTTTTAGGTATTTGTTCAAGCGTAAAATATGCAACTTTGTTTGTCTAGACAAACCGTCGCGCTTCTTCACACACAAACAAGGGAAATTCGTTCTGTCGAGCAAACTGACGATAATTCGAACGAGTGAAAAGGCTTAACAACCGGCACTAAACAAGTTTTTGTACAAAATAAATCTTGATTACACGTGCAGAAACATGAAGGCGGTAACGCAACGGCCTTGCATGTTTCACGCTTGAACAAACACGTAAAAGGGTTAGCCTTTGAACAAGAATTCTCCATTTCAACTTTTGCAGCACGCTTCATATTTCCAAACCTTTTTCTACTCGTTCTACTCATTTTAAAACGTTTTCAATAGCTTTTAAAACGTTTCTTGGCTGCTTTATTGTCTGATATGAAATGTTTACTACAACATTACAGCGATTTTGATTTCAGTTAGCCGATCAAAGCATGACATTTTTTATTTCTTCGGTGAGTGTGGTCAAAGGGCCACCAAACTGTCAAAAACATAATTCCGTTGCCACACAAATCAAAATCATTTCCTCGTTGGCACTCTATCGATAGGTATGTCTAGTCTATTAACTAATGTTTGTAGTCAGTGTAATCTAATGCCAATGCTTCTTGGGTATACCCCAACCCATCATTATCATCATCATGTAATCTATACTTGCACCAACTTTCACCAAGTGTAGAGTTCTCGTGTGGAGCCAAGGCCTTGTAATCCGTTTGAATTGTTTCATTGAGACAACCTACATGTACATCGATATTTCTTGGTGGAATTAAAACATTAAACCCTAAATATCGAGATGGCATCATCACCAAATAACACACAGTGTGTTGTACACGTACAGACTGTACAGTGTACACCTGTATTAATATTATTATATTCAATTTTTCTTTCCAATAAAATTATGTGATTATTTACTAAATTAATACCAAAGGTACAATGTAACTAACAACAGAAAACGTTTATGTTCTTGTTATGCATTACTTTGATCTGGTCCTTAAAAAAGACACACTTGGTTAGAAAGCCACTGACTGTAAAGTATGCATGACATTGTTAATTACGTTAAGTTGTATATTACGTGATAAAACAGTTGAGTTGAGCAAATGGCCAATTCTCTGAACACACTACAGTCACTTACCTAGCAAATTTGTTATGTGCCATGGCCAGCTCTGGCAGGTTGCCAATCACATATCCCTTGTTCTGAAGTTTAAAAGTACATGTATACATGTACAGTATGTTAATATGGAGATAAAAACAGAAATTTAGTGGAGTACCAGTAATTAAATAAGAGCTGTGTCCATTAGAATATTCAACACAGAGAAGAGAGTACTCTGTATACTGCCCCAATCACCTGCGAGCACCCATTACATGTAGGTCCTCTGCATGAATTACTTAATTTTGTTATTTACATGTACATATTGCATTTTAGTCCTTTTTGACTTGCAAATATGCAAAGCATTGAAACAGTTGTAGCATTTGGATAGAAATTTCACTTACAGGTGTAATCACTCGTTTGATTTGCTGTAAACATTGAACTTGCTATAATTATGTAACAGTCACCTGCCTTATGCATGGAGGTGACCTTGGAGGGAGGAGAGGGTGGGGAGTTAGATCCAGGGGTCGGAGATTGGTGGAGCAAATCGTCCAGGAGAGGGGAGGGTCAGTAAAGAGTGAGCCCGCGATATGTAATGGAGGGAGGAGAAGGTGGGGAGTTGGACACGGGGTCAAGGATCAGTGGAGCAAAATGTCTAGAAGATGAGAGGGTCTAATGGCATGCAGAATCTTTTATTTAGGGTGTTGCATGGGCCTTTGATTTATTATCTAGTGCATGCATGTACAATGCATTTTCATGTAACTAAAAGATTCTTGGGTACGTATGCACCTCACATTGGGCTTCACATCAAGTTTTCAGCTTTTCCCTTTGGTCCATCTTATTTTGTTATAGTAAGTTTGTGTCCAATAAAGTTGAAAAAAAAAACCTGCATTGAAAATCTCCACCCAGTTGTAGAAATGGATAGATCAAAACTATTTGGGAAATACAATAATAAAATTATAAACTACTGAGGGAAACTCTGTGATCGACTAAAATCCCATGGAGGAAGGGGATACTACATGTACATGTACATGTATATATGTTGTAGTTAATTTTTTATTTCAGGTAATTTTTGTTTTTCCTTTGTTTCAAATTCATTAGCATATATTACCATACCCAAAAACAATGGAAAAATAAAAATTACCTGAGACAAAAAATTAACTACAACATATACAGTACAGTGTACTTCTACAGGGCTGAAAAAACCTTTGATTCCAACTTGCCCTTTGAACAAGCAACTCTCAGATTTTGCTCGTCCCAGGCAGTTAATGTCTATAAATCATTATTTAGTCAGTTGATGGCTTGACTGGCCATTGACCACCAGGCAACTAAGCAGGAAAAGTTGCTTGCCCCAAAGGAAAATCTACTGATCCCAGTAGACTGGAAAGGACAACATTACTTGTATTTTCAAACCCTGATTCTAGTTGCTTCATGCTACATGTACAGTAACAGAATCCACACTCAGTGTTATTATTATTGAAAGAAGCAATAAACAACACTCAACAAAGTGATAAAGTTACATGTAAAAGCAACGAACCTCAGGGTCAAACTTGCTGGAAAACTCCTTTAATCTGCTGAGTGTTTCTCCCAAGTGAATATGTGTACAGTTTAACAGAACACTCAGCAGGGAGTGTGTTGCACATGAGTTTGGAATAACCTATTAACAAATGACGCAAGGACAAGGATTAAGACCATTCTACTAAGGTAGTAGATATGTTGCAGGTAAAATTTGTTTTCAGGTTGAATTAGTATTCAATATACATGTAGGTTAAATGTGTACCCAGTATTCAATCTAGGTAAGCTAACCCTAACTCTAGCACACCATCACCCCTAGCACAAAAATACAAGTAGCCAGTGCTATGACTTTAGAGTTAGCTTTGTGCTGGGATTAGGGTTAGCTTACCTAGATTGGATACTGGGTACACATTTAACCTAGATTGAATACTGATCTAACCTGAGATTAAATTTTACCTGCAACAGATACACTGTACAGTGCATGTACATGCATGGACATCTACGGCAAAGGATGATGGGGATGTAATCTGTTTCACTGTGTCGCTATGCACTAATACCTTTGATCAGTACTGTTCAGTTTGAGCAGTGTACTTATTAAATATAGGGGTTAGTTTTTAAAGAAACAGTGGTGCTGTGTCAGTGGGGGAGGGGGGGGGGAGGCATTAAAGATAGGAATTCGGTTTTATCAACTGAGTGGATAGCTGCATTTAAGGTTAATTGGTCACCAAGAAGAGAGTCAAAAGCTGACATTATAAGTGCTACAGATGTACACATTACATGTATGTAGCCCTTCGTCATAGTCAATCATACCTGTTGGGCAAAGAATATGTCATGAATTGTGTCCTCGTCCTCCACAAACATTTCTTCTAAAGGTTGTATCTTGCGTCGCGATCTTCTTTCTTCGATCCATTTGAACAGAAAAATAAACCCATATACAGGTCTGTGAACCAAAATACATGTATTCCAATTACTTTTTACACTGAACACTCTGATAAACTAGAATTACATGTAAGAAAAAGTTGAAGATTTATATAGTTTTATTATAATTATAATATAAAATTATAAGGTGAATGGTACCCATTTACAATATCATTTTAGATGAAGATTCATTATACCTAACAAAATAATGACTGTAATTTACCAAAAGCCAACCAGGGCGCTTATTTCAAGTGTCTTTGAGGGGGGGGGGGGGGGGGGGGGGGGGGGGGGGGGGGGGGGGGGGGGGGGGGGGGGGGGGGGGGGGGGGGGGGGGGGGGGGGGGGGCTAATTAGAGAGGGGCAGCTTAATAGAGAGGGGTGGCTTATTATAATTTAGCAAAATACACACTGTACATGTACATTAAAAACATTAATTATGCATTGTTTTTCTTTAGTCGTGCTATTGTTTTGGCTTTTTTGAATTGTGTAGCGAAATTCCTGCATTTCTATCAGCCTCTTTCTCACACCCATACACTACACATCAAGACCCTGGCATTTTTTACCTTTTAATGATTCGGGAAAACTGGAAAAATAGTTGGATCAAACAGGTTTTAGCTCAGGCAAATTCTCCTTCAAACTACATGTACTCATTTGAATTTCCCGCAGCTGTCTGTGAGGTCAAAGAAATTTCTTCAGGAAATGCAAATTTAATAGCAGCCGTGGACATAGGAAGAGTAAGGACGGAAAAAGCGATCTTCCCGTGCTGCCTGCAGGCAAGTATTGTAAGTTGTATAATAACTAACTAATAAAGATTATTAATGTTGTTGTTGTTGTTGTTAAAAAACAGTTTGGAAAGGTACAGTACATGTAAGTAAATATGAAATTTCCTTTCAAAATAAAAAAAAATTATCAACATACATGTACACATCACATTTCATCGAACTGGCACTTTAAGTTACTTCTGGGCTGCCAACTCCAAAAACACTTGGGGGCCATTGCTTTTGGAATTCTGTAGCCTCTAAAATAACTCATAAACCCACAGAAAGCGTTGTCATAGTTTCGCAGGTAAGCTGGACATAGGAAAATGGTTACAATAATATCTCTTTCATACTGTACCCTCTGAACGGCTTTGACAGATCGTAGATTTCCTCAACTTGGGCTCCCTTGACTCCTACAGTTAAGGAATGCCACAACAGATTTAATACTTTTACAACGATTTACAGTGGTTACTACATGTATGAACATGATTGTGACCCATCGCACTTCATTCCAGACAGTCAAACTTGAGTTTGGAGGATGTCATTCAAAGGAAAGCCTAAAAAGTTGGCACTGCGTGTAATAACTTTATGATCAGCCTACCGTTCATGCATCACTGATTTTGCAAATTATCGCAATATCCACTGAAATTTAAAAATTTAAATTTTAAACATTTAAAGTCTCTGACAGCAAACAGCAGCCATTCTCCTTTTGTTTAAACTGGCTTGGAAATCAATTTGATTAAGTTTTACCTTCCCTTAGCTGGTAAAATTGTCAATTGTTTAGCTCAGAATCCATCATAATTTTAATGGCTTTTCTTTAATTGATGTCCACTAAAACTGAACTTTTTTCATCCGCGTCTTTTGAAAGTGGTGATCATGTCTTATTGGTATAAACCGCTGCAGTAAAAAAATTATATTTATATTTAATTTTTTTTAATTCCCACCCTGGGACAAACAATATGAGAAAAAAAAAACCTCAGGTTTAGGCAATTTACTCTACATTATTTTACACTGGTAAAGGATGCAGTGTACAATGTAAGGACAGTCAAATTCACAATGGTTGCAATGGAAAAACAGCTGATATTAAAATACCCCACATCTGCCCACATTTTTCCCTCCCCCCCCCCCCCCCCCCCCCCCACCCATGGGTATCGTTGATTGCTTTTTAAGGCCATTCGTTCAATCAACTTAATAGCTTAAGGTTTCTTCACCTCTTAAAATATTGATGTTTGAAACATAGAAAGAAAAATTGGACATTGATAGAAACATCACTTTAAACTTAGAGCAAAGTTTGCATATTTTTCTATTTATACGCACTTTTAATTTCAACAAAGGAATTAATTGATCGATGAGACGATAAAATGTGGTCTCCAGCTCCATAGAATCGTTTTTTATTGAGTCTATGAAAAATGTTCTACTATAAACTTAAAGTGTTTTTCTTTCAATTTTTAGTATTCTTTTTTGTTTTAAAAAATTTGACATTACATGTAGCAGCTTGAAAACCTCAAAGACCCTCAAAGCACTTCTCAAAGCAGTCTAAAAATAGTAACGGACCGTGATGCTTTTAATTTTTACTTACCGAACTCCTCAATTAGAAGGCTGAACAGCCCTACATAACAGAGAATTAAGTTAAGAAAATATCTTACAAGGGCAAATATAATATGTTGAATCTACAACTGACAAGTATAAACGTGTTAGGACTAAGAACAGAGATAAAAACCTGGATCGCTTTCAAGTTCCAACCATCCACTATTTGCCGCCATATTTGAAACATGATAACATTCGGTCAGCGGATTCTTAGAAGTGGATGGTTCCATAGTGTAACTATAGTTGTTGTGTCTCTTCAGATATTGACACAGGCAACCCAGTCTATTTATGATTAGTATCACCCAACTAGTGGACTAATGCAAATCCTGCATTTTGATTGGCTACGCTACTAGGGGTCTAATAGTAATAGTCATCGAGTAGCGAAATTCGCCGGTTTTATTTTTCGTTTTATTCCCAAATAAATATTTCTTCAACTTGCAATTGCTTTTTTTTATTATTGCCTTTTTCTGTCCGACTAGTTGGGTGATACTAAAACAATTAGACCCTTCGCCCTCAAGGGCCACGGGTCAATAGCCCATTCGGCTCCGCCTCATGGGCTATTGACCCGTAGCCCTTTCGGGCTACGGGTCTAATTGTTAATTATCCCAGGTACAGGTGCTTGTCAGGAAATTTCCAGGCCCATCCCGGTTTGTCCAACCAAGCCAGATAACAAATATTATAACCAAGCCAGATAACGATTGGTCAATGTCCGGAACGGCCAAATATTTTGGGACCCCTTTGCCCTTGGAGGGGGGTGACTCCCATATAAAAATGACGGGGGTGCTCGTCGTACCTTTTAGGGGTCAAAATTTGTAGGTTGGTACCCGCTTAGGGTGCTAAAATCTAAAATGACCACCGTTAGAATTATCGCGGTACCTTTTAGGGTATGAGCCTGCACGTGTTGTTTTAGAATTGGTACCTTTAGGGGTAAAAATTCTTTTGAGCCATGCCCACCAAACAAGATTCTGGTACCTTTTAAGGTGTTTTTTCGAAAATTTCCGATGAGCACCCCCATCATTCTATTTATGGAGTCCCCCCCCCCTGGGGTAAAATCTTCAGTTGTGGAAATAATCCAGGAGCTAGGAACTTTACTGGGAGTATTAAAATATCCTGTTGTGACATTACTTGTCATTTCATTTAACATGCAAGACTCAACTACCTGTGGGGTATAGCCGTATAGGAATGGGGGCAGCATTGCAGGGAGGGGAGGGTGGGGAGTTGGACACAG
This sequence comes from Dendrophyllia cribrosa, assembly GCA_024195265.1. Classification (NCBI taxonomy): domain Eukaryota; kingdom Metazoa; phylum Cnidaria; class Anthozoa; order Scleractinia; family Dendrophylliidae; genus Dendrophyllia; species Dendrophyllia cribrosa. The sequence continues at coordinate 3,532,325 of JAJLRJ010000012.1, read as the reverse complement.
GTGGTTTGGGGGTCAGTGAAGCACTCATCTTGTTAGGTACGAGGGTCCAAAAGCTTTGTATTCACACTAAGTTGGCTCATTGGTCATAGGAGCCTTTAGTACTAGCTCTGGTGCATTAGCCAGTATTATGTGTTTTTAAAATGCTGACATGCTGTCAGCTGAGTTAAAGGTCCCAGTTCACCCAATCTGCTTTGTGTGCCCGGGCTGATTTTCGCACAGACGGAAAATCGAAAAATCGACATGCCAGCCTATGATACCGCAACATTGAACAATTGAACCGTTTCAAAACAAAACCACAAGTGCGCAAAGCAGATTGGGTGAACATGGGCATTTAAGGGAAATGGATAATAATGGAAATGACAGGGTCCCAGGTCCCCTTGAGCATGGACCTTTGTTGAAAAGAAGCTGCCATGCATGTCTGCATGAAAATAGTTAATTTCATATTCTTGGCTCTGCATACTGAGCACAACCACACCCAAAACTCCCCAAGAGAAAAAAAAAACTCCCCTACCCTCTACCTCTAATCTTGGATTGCTTTGCAGTCCAAGGAAGCTCCAAGTTTGACTGCCAGGGCAAACATTAAGTTGTCTGCATAATCCAATAAAATCCTACTGTGTGACCCAGCTTAATGGATCAAGCTCTAATTCAGTAATATTTTATTTTCATGGTGCTTTTGAATTTGTTTTCCAGTATTCTGTCCACCACCACTTAGCAGTTCTTGATCTTTACGTATTCTACGCGTTATTAGAAAGGAATTAACAGATCTAATAGCCTGCAAATTTGCACACACATGTAGCCTGCACCTCTTATTGCTATGGGCTGGTTTGAGTAATTGAGTGGTATCTGCATGGCATGAAATTCACCTCATATCAGAGCCATCACATTGCAATGCACAATTAGTCATTTAAATGACATCAATACAGCAAGGTCAAAACACACACAGCAGTACATTATTTTCATGAATTGTTTAATGCTCCTCGGTGAACAATGTAACCATCTACATTGCCTAAATTAAATCATTGGTCCAAGATGAGACTTAGATAAACTCTGGTAAATTATAATACCTAAATCTGGCAATTTTTGTTGCCATTTATTTTACAGTCACTTTTAGTGATCCTAATACTATTTCTTTCAAGGAAAATTAATTAGATAAATTGTTATTTGAAATCCACTGCTGTATTCCAGAGTCGGTCACCTCCTTCAGGCCTGAATACTGAGGACTGTTGCACAGAATTTACTTGGCACCTTTGGCCAGTTCAGCGACTTGAAGAATTGGATGCAGTTGTGGAGATGAAACATCTGTATAAAAAAGACATGATAAAAGTACAGTAAATACAGACTGACTGATGAGTCATGGTGGGTGGGAAAAGGTCAAGTTTTCATGTGCCAATAAAAAGGTAGCTCAAAACTGCTTTTAAGTTGCAGTGCAACCATGAAAACCCTGGATGCCAAAAAGTGTACATGTATGTCTTAGATTGTTTATTGTGTTACACTGCATGAATCACAAAACGGCATTCTTTTTTGCATTTGTTACATTTTCTTACAAAACATCTTTCATGTTTTCCCTACAAGTGTTTTTTTTTGTTATTTATTTTATTTTTTGAGAATTAGGAAACATAAAGATATAATTTATTCAGGGTTTGCAAACTTTTTTGATGGGTGAAGTCAATGTGACTTCTGCTTCACAAATTTTGGAGTCATTTTTGAAAATTTGGAGTCAAGTGACAAAATGAAAAAAAAACAATGTAATATTCTTTAGAGAAGAGTAAAAAAACCTTTGACAGATTTTGACAACTTTATTTCTGGACGAAATCGTCGTTTTGTTACTTGTTTTGGCGGCTCTTCGCTTGCCCTTTTTGACGAGGACGCCATTTTTAGCACGCGGTCCTGGGACAATTGTGAGAGTCTGCTGACCTCAAAAGGCTCAAATCCAAGATGGCGGGCATAGAGAAGCGATCGTCACGATCGTTGTTTACACTCTGCATACACGTGCATGAAACATTCTTCAAGTTACTGTAGATGGTATAAATAAGCTTGAAAATGATTACAGTTAACGTAGATTGTTTTTGATTCGAAAAAGGTAAGGAAAGAACGTTTTTTGCCGCAGAAAATATTTGGAGTCAAAGTGACTTTCTCTGTAACCTCAGTGGAGTCATCTAAGTATTTTAGCATAAAATACGCCAAATTTGTCATATTTGCAAACCCTGTTTATTTCTACCCATGTAGACACTGCATGAATTAACCCTTTCCCTGCCAGGTTTTCTAAAATTTCATTCTCTCCATGGCTATAAATATTTTATTTCCCAAATACAATGTAGCTTATGACGACAATCTAACATAAAATTTCCACCGGATGAGGTACCAGCTAGCTACAACTGTAATTCATCATAACCTGGTTATCCCAGGATTATGTTTTGGTGGTACCCATTAATATCCATGATACATCTGCGTAAATTATTAGAAAACATGAAGCAAAATTTTCTACCTAACTAAGCAAATAAAACATGACAGCAGAAAATTATGCAGTTTTTCAAATAATGTATAAAATAAATATGTATTATACGTATATAAATATTGTTATTTCAATCTTAGGTTTGACATTGTAGTTCTTTATCGTTTAAAAAAAATGCATAGTGTATCATGAATTATATAATATTGTACTACTACTTCAGGCACACCCGCACCGATTCAATGAGTTTTCTCCACTCCCCTTTGTCAGACATGATAACTGCATGGGAGTTCCTGTCATGCCAGTAATAATTATTTAATTTATTTTAAAAGTGAGAATGACTTACATGAGTCGCAGTCATAGCACCACACACTCAGATCACTGAAGCTTAACACCAACATATGGCCAGGCTCCTTTGAATTGTGTTCCACCATATGACTGTTTACATAGCGACTGCACATTACCACTGAGCAAATGAGACACAGCCAGTTCTCACCAACATTTTCGCATGATCCACAAGGCTTTGACATGTCCATGTGGAGTGAAGCAATGTTTGATAATAACTGGTGAAATGAACACATTGACATTAGGTGGCAGTACTTCAATAATAGTTAAAATATACATGTAATCATAGGCCATCACTAAATCTCTAAGCCTCCCCCCCCCCCCCCCCCCCCCGAAAAAAAAATCCAATGCAATCGTTCATTTCCAAAAACCAACAGCAATAACCTTTTCATAATATTTCACCTTGAATGCAACACAAACAGCACTTTTCAATAATGAGGAGGACATCATGGTTTGTGGTGTCGCTCAGTTTTTATTGCGGTACATGTATTTCGGTGAATAAAATCCCACAATATGGGATTGTGGTGATCTCAAATCCAAATCAAATGTGGGATTGTGGTGATCTCAAATCCTGTTGTGTGCATTGTTTGTGTTTTTAAACCTCTGGTGCTCGGTGAAACTTGCCGTTTCTTGTTGGATCCTTGTACAATAATCGTCATCTCTTATCGTCCCTCTCAGAACTAAATTTAATGTAGCTTCTACGTACATCTTCATTAATCTGTGTTTATTCATTAAAAGCTATACCTTTGTTAAACCTGTGTTTAATTTGTAACACAGTATAGTTAAATACTACTGTCCAGTTAATATTTTATGCTTCAGCAGCCAATCGCAAGCTGTTTTCATTTAAATAGATGTATATTGCAGTGTCGGTGTACATATTTCGTCAACTTTTCGTGAGGTGATGCAGTGTTTTTCTATATATATTTTTTTTGTGTGGTGTTGTGGTATTCAGAGCCCCCCAATAACACACAAACTCTAAAGTTCAAAACTCAACCAAACGAGTTGTTACGTACCATGTTAAGTCCCCAAGGTGGCGCATTATATTTAAAAGCTTTAACTTGTTAATAATGTTTCACAAGGTAATAATTGTGCAAAATTGATTTTGGGATCATAGCAGTACACCCCTATAAAAGCTTACTGCCCCATAACACATCTCACCCCACCCCTCCCCACCACATCCTTCTCTCGCACGTGGATTAGTAAACAAAGCTACACAACAGCTGCGTGCTCATAAATTAAAGATAAGTAAATGTATTAAATAATTTTTTACTGTCAGTATATAAATCACAACTCACAAAAATGGTACAGTTACAGCGATATTCCAAGTCTGATCGAAAATAAAAAAATTGAACACTTGTTCTTACAAGTAGCTGCTTTTATATGCAAGCTTAAGTCTATCCAGGACGTAACATGTCGATCGAAATCGATCATCGAAAACGTAGTCGATAAGTTGATTGTACTCGATATTTGTCGATAATTGTCAATCGACAAGTTTAATTTGTCAATAAAAGTCGATAATCACAAGATATTAAACTGATTATCGATTTTGATTCTTTTGGTCAGCGCCAATAGCATGTGACTTTTGTTCAAGGGGAAAGACTGGAAAGAGGAAACACGTGGGAAACGGGGGGGGGGGGGGGGGGGGGGGGGGGGAGGGGCAAAGATTAAGTGAAAAAAGAGTGGCCAGACAAAGTAACTGACAGTTTATTTTAATCAGAACGAGTGTTTTATTTCTGGTTGTCTCCACCAGCTTGGCTAAATTCGCCAGGGGTTTGTACGTTCCTTCCTTTTCTTTACGTCTGTGGTTGTCGTACCAGACCACAACCTACGTAGCTGATCTGGCTTCGTTAATCCGCAATTTCGCCTACTTTGTTTTTTATATTTCGATACTTGTCGATTGAAATAGATCAAAATCGAACTGTAACATTGAAAATCGATCAAAATCGATAATCACAAGAAATTGGGTGATCGACTTTTATCGATTTCCGATATTTGATGATTGATTAGTATCGAATTCAATCGACAACGATCGATTTTTATCGACAATCGAAATTATCGACATGTTAATACGCCCTGGTTTATCATTTTCGTCGTTGCAGCGAAATTGAAACTTGGCGACGGAATTCTAGCCGCCGTGTTCATATGGCGGGAGTGGCCCATGCACAAGCGTATACGACATTTACATGGGTTGTTGAAATATATATAAGCTTAAGCTTAAGCTTTAGTTAAAAGAGTGAAAGTTAGTCGACGAGGTTTATGCAAAATAAAATAAAAAATTCTCTAGGTTTATCCTGCACTTACTTGAACATGTGGGCAGTCCGACTTTGGCTCAACAGCAAAGCCTGTAGATTCTGAACCACCTGAGGCCATTTTGTGAGGGTCAAGACGACTGAAAACCACCTGAACGAGCAAAAAGCTACACCCCCAAAAATGAAACGTCGAATGCGAGCGGTCTGCAGAGAGCAGAACCGTAGCAGAATTTATAAGACGCTTGGGGCCTGGGCAGAGAAGATCATTGGACTAAAATCTTTCTTTTTCTTCCTGTTTATGTTGTTTCTTTTTTTATATATTTTTCTTTTATACTTCAATTTCGAAACTTCTGTTTCGTTTTGTTTTTTTATACAAGACAAATTTCGCTCAAGAAGTCCTCCGTGACGTGCCAGGTATAAAGGAAAACACAAGGGTTAGACACCTTGTGCTATATAACATAGGTAAAGCTCGGCGATGTTGGTTACCGCTGACACAGCGCCCGTTGTTCTTCCCGGAACGCGCGACGCGCGCAAACGATTCACCTATGCTACTAAATGTTCAGAGAGAAATGAAGATTTTAACGTGGAATATCAACGGAATTCGTGCTGCTAGACGGGGCAAACCGTTAAAGGAAGTTTTGGATTCCCTTGAAGCAGATGTTATTTGCTTGCAAGAGACGAAAGTCACCCGTGAGTTGTAAATGCATGGTGGGTTGGGGTAGGTTGGTTGCCGGGGGACCACTTTTATTGATAAGATGGTTGGAAATAATGATAGGGTCACATTATTAAATGTTGGGCATGGATTTGATTCCTTTTACCTCTGTTCAGATTCCCAACACAACTTAGACTAAGTACAAGCGCTTCCACAACTCTTATTATTTATTATAAGCCGACCCCACCCCCACCCCCACCCCCCCCCCCCCCCCCCCCCCCCCCCCCCCCCCCCCCCCCCCGCTATGGAATAGCAGATTCCTACCAGTAGCATTGTGAAGAAGAGCAGATTCTAATAAGTTGCATTGTGGGGAGCAGATTACAACCAGTCGTGTTATGGGGAATAGCAGATTCCTACCAAATTTATGAGAGATGCCCACTAGACCGATTCCTACAAGTCAGAGGAAAATCACCCTTAACCGTCATCCATGGGGGGGGGGGGGGGGGGGGATTGGATTATAAATGGAATGTCCCAATCTCATTTGCCAATGTAATGGACCATTCTATTATATTCTCTCCCCCCCCCCCCCCCTTCTTTTTGCGCCCACCTATTGACAAGACTTTCAGAAGGTTAAATCTGAGGGGTCAAGTTATTGATGTGGGATACTGGTTAGTCTCCAATGCAGTCGTTATTTGTGTCATTATGCAATGCTCCTTTGTACTAACAGCTGCTCAAACCTGGACTGCATTCCTTTCCTTCAATTGAAAGGAATGCAGTCTAAGTGTATAAAGAAGCTGTTAGTGGGGAGAAACGTTGCATGACAACAAAATAGCAGGTGTGTCGGAGACCAGATACTGGTTAATCCTGACCCATTTTTTATTTTAGCCATTCCTAGAAAAGGTACAAAGTGACCTTTTGCATAGTAGATTTAAACTACGAATTTTTAATATACAGTAGTTACCTGACAATGCAATGATACAGTTTGAGGGGTACCCTGTGGCATCAGTGGGTTAATTTTGAGGCCCCTCCTCAACCATGCTGGATATCAAGTGCATGGAATGAAAAGTCCCTTTTTAAAAGTAGGCTGAATTTGAGCTGTCTACATGTACACTGTACTGTAGCTCCACTACTCACTTGACACTAACAAAATTAAACAAGTTTCTGCTGATCTATTGGCTGACAGTCTGTGAAGGTGAGCTGTTCTTCACTTTTACCGATCTATTTACTGGTATATGCATTTTTCTTTTTAGGTGATATGTTGGATGAAGTAACTGCTATTGTAGATGGGTACAATGCATATTTCAGTTTCTCCAAAGTCAAGACAGGGTACTCTGGTGAGAATTAAGTTAAACACCTCTACATGTAAATTACCATTCCAGGGCTGTTCTCTAGCAGTGCCCGGGGTCCTCAGGCTGCTAACTGTTTCCTTCTGGCAACTAGAAAAACTTACTTTAAAGGGGCACTGACACAAGGGTGCATGTGCCAGTTTCTCAAATCAAAACTTGAAAAGTTTAGTCTAAATTTTTCAAGTTGAAGTGTCAATTTCAAAATGCCATCCACTACATGTAGTCGCAGCAGTTATGGTGGAAAATGAAGAAACTTTAAGCCATTTTTTAAAATGGACACCTCAACTTGAAAAATTTAGGCTAATCTTTTCAAGTTTCGATTCGAGAAACTGGCTATGCACCCTTGTAACGGTGTCCCTTTAAGTGTAGGACACTCCAGATTTCATAGCTGGAAGCCTTTGGCTCCCTGTGATTCTTTTAAGAGCACAGCCTTACATCCACTTTTATTAAGAGAACCATGAAAATTGAGCCTTTTAAGGCTTAATGTAAGGCTTGATTTAAGGCTCAATTATACTTATAAATAAGGCTTATTGGCTTGGTATTTTCTCAAGCTACTTGTATCATGAGTTTGCGCCCTGACCAGAAATCAATTTTCCCCAGCGACTTTCTTCCTTGATTCTGACCTACTGTATTTAATAATTAGGGACAGCTACTACCCAACTCAAGGAATGCACTAGTGTCCACCCACTTAATAAACTACTTCTCACTAGTATTCTTTGACAATAAATAGGGGACAGAAATTTTGGGATTTTGCTTATGTTCTGTCCATTAATGAAATCAAACATCATTTTTACAAATAGCTGAAAACTGCCTGTTATTGCTTAGTTCAGTTCCTTTTCTCCCAGGCAGGGAATATTGCCAGGATGGCCTGTTATTGATGATGTACACATAATTATTCCTTGGCTGTGTAAATCAGGTGTTGTGGTGGAGGAATGCATTGCACAACGAGCCCTTAGGGAGGTCTGCATTGCAGGCTTGCACCACTGAGGACAAGTGTTTTTTTTAAATGTTGGGGCATTTAGTTAAGAAAATATGGTTTGCAACTATTATGTTGATGCTACATGTATAAGAGAATCCATGTCCCCTTCAGAATAATCCTTACAGACCACAGTCTACTGAATGTGTGATATTAGCTTGCCCAGCTCCATTTTTACAAGCCGCGGGCAACTGGGCTGGTGTAAATGTCAAACTCTATAATTTTATTTTAACAGTGCAAATTTTAAATTCAGAATATTTTCTTCTTCTCAATAATAAATTAATTCATTCTATGTAGGTGTTGCTACATTTTGCCGAGATGCGGTGACACCTGTTGCAGCTGAAGAGGGTCTTTCCTCCTCCCTCACTTCCCAGCCCTCTATAGGGTGTTATGGTAGTAACAGTGACTTCACTGTTGATGAATTGGAAGCTTTAGATGCTGAAGGTCGTGCCATCCTTACAGAACACCGTTTTCCTGATGGCAAGAATGTTGTAATCATCAATGTGTACTGTCCCAGAGCTGACAAGGAGAACAAAGACAGAGTGAACTTCAAACTCAGGTTTTATAAATTGCTTCAAGAGAGAGCTGAATCACTTGTCAAGGCAGAAAGGTGCATTTATATGTTAATGAAAACTTTTTTTGAATAGTTAGCAAGCAATTCAAGCTAATTATCTAGTGTGCAAGTGAACAAGCGCAGAATCCCATATAAAAATGACAGTCAGGTGTTTGTTAGACATTTCTGAAAAACATTCTAAAAGGTACCAGAATCTCATTTAATGGGCATAGCTCAAATGGATTTGTACTTCTAAGAGACCTGTACCTGCAATTCTAGTCTTTAATTTATTAGATGTCATATTTTTTTCAGCTTATTATCCTAAAAGAGATCGTGTAATAATATTCTAATGGCTGGTCATTTTAGATTTTACATGTAGCACCCTAAGCGGCACATCAATCTACAAATTTTGACCCCTAAAACTATTAAAAAAGGTATGACGATCACCCCGGTCCTGTTAATATTTTTTATATGTTTGTTTGTAGGCATGTCATAGTTCTTGGTGATATAAACACTGCTCATAAAATGATTGACCACTGTGAACCCGATGAAGAGGTGAATATTACTGTTAAAATGTGTTTTCAAAGTTGATTTAGTGGTATAAAAATTATTATTTAGAAGGCAGATTATTAGAAAAAAAAAACATAATTAGATGCTCAATTTACAAAATACAACATACAATGTAGATACTATCTCTGTCAATAGTTCTTACTGAATATACAGCCATAATTCATTTATTTTCATGGTCACGTGCATGTAATGGTTTTATCCGTAACAGACTCAAAAGTTAAAACTATCATTCTTACTTCTGGGACCACCTCCTCCCTCTTCTAAACCTACACTCCCACAAGAGACCCCCTGAAACCAACGGTACTTCCTGACCACCCATGGCAACGCCTCGACATGGACTTTTGAGGGCCACTTCCCAATGGTCAATTTTATTCCTTGTGTCTCCCTTCTCGCTCGTCCCATCATCCTTTTCGAACTAGCCGTACTGACACAACGTAACTTCCGCTAGTTTTCTTACTTCCGCTGGACATTGCACGCATATTTATTCCTTTTTGAACACTGAAAAGCTGTAAAAGTTTTAATTCTCCAGAAATGATCTTAAAACTAAAAATGATTAATAATAATTAAAACACTGTAATTTTCACTTGACTTGTGAAATTTTGTTTGCAAAGAAAGCGCTGGCCCCAGTTGTTCAAAAGGTGGATAACGCTATCAACGGGATAAATCACTATCCAGTGCATAACACAATTGGTTTTGTTAATGCTATATCCGCTGGATAGTGATTTATCCTGTGGGTAGCACCATCCACCTCTCGAACAACCAGAGCCAGAACTGAAAATTGAGAAGTACCCAAAAATGGATAGCTCTGACTACTTTCAGTTTGATTTACAGGATAGTACAAACAGCAATTTGGCTCTCATAGTATCCACATGTAACAAAAAAAATTGTGTTTGAGGCAAAAATGCAAAAATCTCAGAAAACTGTAAGAAAAAAAATCTAAAATTACTTCATAAAAGCCCTCATAAAAATGTAATTATACGTTGTTGTCAGAAAGTGAATACCTGTATTTTATTCCAATGGCAGGAATCTGTATCATATGCTTGTATGACAGAACACAGCAAAATAAAATAAATGTAGAGTTCCTACAGTACATGTCTGGCTGCCACCTACATGTATTGCTAAATCAATGCAAAGAAAAATGCTTATTAATTATGTTCCACATGATCTTATTCTTCCAATCGATCTTGGCCCAATTTTTTATTGCCAATAAAAAGCAGTCAAAATGTGAGATGCAAATTAGTTTGGTCATGTTTGTGGCCTATAAATGGTACCCAAACCAAAATTTTTAATCTTTGGTCATTTGATGAATACCCTACATGTAGGTGCCAGAGACTTTTCTCGAGTTGCCTCTTTCATCTCTCGTGTAACATGTACATGCCTCTTATACATGACTGTACTGTAGAATTCTGAAAGTAACGGTTCCCCTAAAGTAATGTTAATTTTCGGACCATTCTAGTAATTCCCAAAAGCGCCCCACCTAAAAGTAACAGTCCAATCGACAATACATATTAGAGTAGTTTTCAATTGAGTGCGAATGGTAAAACCAAAACCAAATTAATTACTCTGACCAATCACATCAGTCGTAAACAATCCAATGAACCAATCAGAGCTCTGGTTTTGGTTTTGGTTTTACTTCTGATTGGTCAAGAAAGTGGTGCAAGATTTTTTAGCCAATCACAAAGCATAGCAATGCAAAACCAAAGCAATTGTGTAAGTAATGTTTACTACATGAGCGGGAGTGTTGTATGGGCCTATACAATCATGAGCCGAAGCCGAGTGAATGTATAGTGCCGATACAACACAGACGGGAATGTAGTAAACAACTTGTGAAATTCACATTCGCATGTAAATTAGATACAACCACTCATGAGTTGTATCTGGAATGTAAATTAGATACAACCACTAGTGAGTTATATCAAGATTGTATTGGCCTATACAGGGTAACCATGTGATTGAAATGGCTCATTTCTATTTGTTAGTACCCTTATGAATTATTAATGAATTTTACAATTACTTTTGACACTCAATTGAAAACTGCTCTATACTGAGGTCTGATATCTCCATGCAAATGGAATGGCTTAGCGTTTTACTGTATAGGAATGCCGAAGAATCAATAAGAAAGAGAATCAAAGTAGCATTATGCTTATTCCATGGTTGTTTTTTTTTCAATTACTCCCATAATATCGTACATGTACATGTAGGTGCCCAAAAGTAAATGGGTACCTGAAAGTAGCACCTACTCAAAAGTTGCAGCACTTACACCTGCTAATTCCACAAGTAACAGGGGCTGCTACTTTCGGAACTCTACAGTATCTTTTATATTGAAGCCTTGAAAGTGTGCCATAAGAGAACCTCTGGTAACCACTTCAGGGTATTGGATGAAATCCTAGCAATGTGACTGTCAGTCAAACTGATGAATGCTAAAATAGAATTAGAAGTACTTCACTGTGGTGTTTTCAACAGTTTTTAACAAAACATTTTATGGGTTTTCCTTTATGTACTTTGTTTTGTAGAAGACATTTAACACTAACCCAGGAAGGCAGTGGTTGAATCAATTCCTGGTTCCAAGTGATGAATCTTGCAATACAGTAGAAGATACACATGAACTACTTCAGACCACAGAAAAGCTATTCATAGACACATTTCGTTGGTTTCACCCCACTCAATGTGGAGCCTACACCAACTGGTGCACAGTGACAAGTGCTCGTCAAACAAACTATGGCACCAGAATAGATTACATTTTTGCAGATGTGGAGCTTGTGAAGAAAGAGTTAATAGATTGTGTGATAAGACCTGATATTGATGGCTCAGACCACTGTCCGGTCATTGCAATTTTAAAGACAAGTTTCCAAGGTGCATCAAAGCCTCCTGCACCCTGTACCAAGTACATGCCTGAGTTTGCGGGAAAACAACAGAAACTTAAGTCTTACTTTGTCAAACACTCTGAGCAGGCTCAATCTTCAAGCCAGCCTAACAGTAATTCTGTTACCAGCAAGTCACAGGAAGGAACATCAATGAAACGCAGTGCTTCTTTTGGTGATGAAAAAAGCAAAGTGAAACGCCAAAAAACTGGAGTTAAAACAAAAGCTGACAGTCAGCCAAAGACAAATCTGTTTAGTTTTTTTTCAAGGCCATCAAATTCTGTTTCATCTCAGAGAAAAGCTCCAGATTTAAATTCTGAAAATGGGTGTGAAAACATTCATGTGTCTCACGTCACATCAAAAACTATGCACCCAAACAAAAGCTCATCGACTTTAGAAACTGGCATTTCAGCATCTGTTGACAGAACTACAAGCTTTACTGACGAAAACTTGCGTGAGTCAAACACATCGAAGCCTGCTCACACAAACAAAGACTCCATGACTTTAGAATCTGACAATTCAGCCTCAGATGAGTGCACTACAAGCTTTATTGAAGAAGTTGCACCCTCTAATACCACAATGACAAGCAAGGACTGTCCACAAAAACGGAAAGCAGAAGCTGCGCTGTGGAAGAGTATCCTTACTGGGCCACGCCCACCACCCCTCTGCAGTAGCCACAAGGAACCATGTGCCTTAAGGACTGTGAAAGCTAAGGGACCTAATCAAGGCAAACAGTTTTATTGCTGTGCTCGACCTCAGGGACACAGTTCAAACCCACAGGCACGTTGTAATTTCTTTAAGTGGGTAAAGTAGGTCAAATTAAGCACATGTTATTGTATAGAGAGGAATAATTCCTCAATTATTGATACATGTACATGTAGCTGGGAAGAACAAATGCCCATTCCCACCCAGAAGGATGTGAGGTGTTAAAATAAATATACTTACAGTGCGGCTACTGTTACCGGGGTCACCCAGACAAAGTTAACCAATCACAAAGCAGAACGAGGACAATAGATTCCAACATTTTTAACTTCAGCCAATAAAATGCCGAGTACAGAACAATGAAATTTCAACTTGTTCATTCGTGAAGCTTGTGTTGAATAAAGCTTTAGCTAGCGTTTACTTTTCGATTTAAAAATTTGAGTAGTTTCACATGCTACATGAATGAATGTCATTTGTCATGCAAGTGAGCGAGAACTGATTTCAAACTGTATGAAAGCAATGAACGCGACGGCCGTATGTTTGGGCGGATTTGAATTCTCGGAAAAAATAAAAACTCAACCGCCGGCTGTTTGCAAATGTTACAAGGCACACTGCCAGAGTAGCAGATATAAGCATTTATTTTCTAACCGTTTGAAAAAAAGGCGGCTCCTTTATTTCAATTCTTTTTTACTGAATTGTCAGAATTTTTTCCGTTGCAGATTTTGTTTGCGATTTGAGCACTAGATGGGTTTCTTTAATCTCCCAAGGCGGTCGTGATGGTTTTGAAGAAATCATTTTGGGAAAAGTATTAAAAGTCTATAGTTATGTATTCCGAAAAACAGAAACAATTATTAACCAAACCTCGAACTCTGTGAAAAAAATTCTAGTCTGGCGGTTGAGTTTATTTTGTCAGGAATTCATCTCGAGGGAGTTGGATTTACTGTTTTGAATCATCTGAAAAATTATAAAAACTCAACTGGCGAACCGCGTAATATCGATAGATTTTCCGGCAGTGAAATACATGTTGAAAAATGCGCCGTTTCTATACGACCGATACTCTTTTTATGCAGTTTTTAATTTCTCTTTTACTTAATTTTATTTCAGCTTAATCCGACTGCCGGAACCCCGCGTGGAACTCAAAGCACATAAAACTTAATTAATCACGGCGGCGAACAAGCCGTGTTTTCGTTGTTTTCAAATCCGTAGGGCACTTTTCAATTTGCCTAAACTATAACCGTCGCTTTCACTGGTACTTTTACAGTTAAGAATGTCTTCTTTCGCTGGCGTCAAGTGTATTTATCAGTTCCAACCCCCGCTGTTGACGCCGTAGAGAAAACTTGAATCTGTTACGAGCGAACAAATTATTTTAAATCCACCACCGGCACTTTTATTTGTGTAGACATACGGTACCATCGCATTCCATATTTTCACACAGTTTGGAGTTTCTCTTTCATTTGAATCGCCGACATTAACCTTCCAAATGGCGCTGTTTAAACAAGTCAAGTTCAAAAGGGATGGAATCGAAATTAATTGAAAATCCAACGCTGTACAGCCAAAACTTGTATCACACAGTTTGGAGTTTCTCTTTCATTTGAATCGCCGATATTCACCTTCCAAATCGCGCTGTTAAAACAAGTCAAGTTCAAAAGGCAGTCATGAGGGATGGAATCGAAGTTAATTGAAAATCCAATTAACGCTGTACAGGCAAAACTTGTATTGATCTGTTTTCATGGCAAACGAACAAGTTGAAATTTCATTGTTCTGTACTCGACATTTCATTGGCTAAAGTAAAAAATGTTGGAATCTATTGTTCTCGTTCTGTTTTGTGATTGGTTAACTTTGTCTGGGTGACCCCGGTAACAGTAGCCGCACTGTAATGGAGTTGGGTAGTAAATACTTTAATTTGTGATTTTCACAATAATTATTGTTTTTTTATTCTTCATTTTTATCACTAGGTCAAAAAAAGTTTGCTTCGATTAAGCAAAGATCCAAACTCAAAGGCATAAAAAATAGGTAAAAGAAACTATTTTTAAAGAATCCAGCTATATCCAGCATATCGGATATGCTAAGTTGTTTAATTATGGGATATTATCCCATAATTAAACAACTTGTCAATCAATCTAGATTAATGCCCTGGGATGGTAGTACTCTGCAGAGGTTTCATTAGAAGCCGGCAACCGGCAAATTCCGCCAGCTACTTCCCAGGGGTTTCAATAACATTTGAAGTAGGCAGTGCGTTTGAGTACAGTAACCGACTGTATCAACAAGTTTTAAAATAATTTTTCGTATATTTCTTCAATTTGGTAGGGAAAATAGTTGACTTCTCCAGGCAAAGTAGCCGACGGTTTTCGTCGGCTGTCGGTGCTTATTGAAAGCGCTGACTTCCTAAATTATTGCCACCTACTTTCCAATTTATTCCACTGAAGTTGATGCCCAGAATGCTGTATACTGTTGGGTTGGGGGAGGGGGGGGGGGGGGGGGTTGGGGGAGGGGGGGGGGGGGGTGGGGGGGGGGGTCACTGGGACCCTGAAACCCTTACCCTATACCAGACCACATTCAGCTGCATTTTACAACCCTTCACGGTGGCACATACCCATATAACAAATAATAATATTATACATATACAAGAGTACTCCTCCCCTCAGGGAGCAAAGCTTCACCTAGCAAGAGATGGATCAATGTATTGTATGTTATTCTTTGTGGTGTTTTAGCATTATTTTTTAAAAAATAAGAAACCAACTGATTTCCTAATAGAAATTAAGCAAATTTCCACCGGTTTTCCAAGGTGTGGACTCTTATTTACCACAATTTACGTCATCACATGGTCAAAATGTTGTGGACAGCAACAAATTTTGACCATGTGATGACGTAAATTGTGGTACCTTATTACATGAAATTTTCGCGACACGTTAATTTCGCGATTTAAAAAAAATCGCGAAATTAAAGTGACGCGAACAATAAGTGTCGCAAAGATAACATGACGCGAAAATTAAGTGACTTCCGTTATGTCAATAATCAAGAAAGAATGAGTTTATTACCATTGAAATGTTTACAAAATCATATTTTTAACTGTTCTGTTGATCAACATCAAGACATTTACACGAATAACTTGCGAGACTTGTACATGTTTCTTCGGAGTCCGAATATTAAATATTGTGGTCAATAATTGGTCAAGACCAATAATTTATGAACAAGCATGAACTGCTTTGTTGTTACCGTTGACATATAGTCCAGCCGTTGCGTTTTTGTTAGTTATTTTGACGTTATTGCTGACCTTTGATAAAATTCATTTTATCTAATTCAAGCACAAGTCATGTTAAATAACATTGCCAAGGAAATAAATTGTCTCACTCAAAAATGCGAAATTTAAGTGATTCAAAATTCAAAATTTTTGCAAAATCGCGAAATTTAAGTGTCGCGAAATATGCGCACCTCAAAATCGCGAAATAAACGTGTCGCGAAAATTTCATGTAATAAGGTAAATAAGAGTCCACACCACGGAAAACCAGTGGAAATCTGTTTTTTACCACAATATTTAGAAATGTGCAATGTTAGCATCAGCACCGTTGTCTGCACTCTCATTTACCACCCGCATCGACCAATCAGATTGTGAGATTACCAGCAATTGTGGTAAAAACTTGTTTTGCAACCTGGGTGGGTTAGAAACCCCTGGAGAAGGCTGCCAAAATATTCCAAGAATCATGGAGTATTATTTTTGTCACGCGACACTCAATAAAATCACATTTTCAGAGGTTATATCCAGCGATTGGTAGCCGTGTTTATTTTCTGGCAATCTCAAACTATTGCTCAATTAAAATGAAGATATTTCATGTTTTATATGCAACAAAATACTCCCGGATTTTTGTATTATTTTGGCAGTCTTGTCCTGGGGTTTCCATCCCACCATTTTGAAAATGAAGAACGCTCTGATGATGCGGTTAATGCAGCAGAACATCTCGACAGTTACAGCAATAGCTTGTGTTGCACGTGTGAATGGCAGATTGAGGGGTCAAGGTTCCTTTCTTTTCCCTCCTCCCCTACCCTCCTTGTTGATGTCCACTACGCAAACTATAGACCCCCAGCAAAATCGATGCTTAATGAAACATATACAGCTGTAATTATTGTAAAATTATAACCACCAGAGATCCCACTGACTCCACCTTAAATGCTGCAAAATCCCAGCATTCCAACTGGGTACAGCTGTCAGTCACAGCTGAAGTTCAACATACGTACATTAAGAGCACCTTAAAAGATAAGTGCACATACCATGTGGCACTAAATTTGTGCGGATTCAAATCTTTGTAATTAATTTTTTGCAGATTTTTACACCATCTGCAATAAAAAGTTCCTGCAAAAATTTTCTGCGCAAAAATTTACTCCACTGTCGAAATTATATACAAACATCACTTTTTACACGTAATGTAAAATCATGTTGGTGCCTGTTTACTTGAAACTTCTCTTTCATTTAGATATAACAAAGTCATTGTAATAGAGTAATTAACAATAAATTGGTTCATGCTTTAGCGTGCACTATCGAGTTATGGAGCACGTGGGAAGTTTGAAGAGTACGAAAGAAGCATAAGAGTTGCCCGAGGCGATAGCTGAGTGCAACTCTAGTTTCTTGAGTGCTCTCCAAACTTCCCACGTGCTCCGTAACTCGATAGTGCACAGCTAAAAGCATGAACCAATTGTTTTATAACTTAGCCGGTGGAATTGTGCATCAAATCCGACGCAAATTTTGGCGAAGCGATTTGCTCACGCTATCAGCGTGCACTATCGGGATTTTGAGCACGCTTACGTATACTGAATTTGATTGCGCGTCTCTGCTAGCTACCTTATAACACTGATTAGCATCATGATAAACATCATGTTAACATCATTAACATCACACCTGTATTTCGATCGAATGTACATACTCAAATAAAAAATAAACACGTTGAGATTCCCAATATTGCCAAAAATTAGTTCCCACAAAAAATTGCCCATCTGCAAAATTAAACTCTGGCAAAAAGTTAGTGCCACACTGTAATAGCTGGCTAGTTTTGATACCCCCGAGGACAAGCGTGTTTAATGATCGGATGACAATGTGTCATGACAAGGCTCAAAACAGTATTAATTTAATTTAACTCTCTAAGGTTACTAAAACTGTAGGTGTACATTGTATAACTCCCTATGGAAACAAAACTGCCTTCTTAACGGAAAAAATAACAGCTTGAACTTTTGACCAGTCATCAGGCAAGGCTGCAAATAACAGTCTGTCATTGGACAAGTGTCCAGTAAATTTGGCACTTTGACCCATGAAAGCCTAACTTGGACTGGGTACAATAAAGTTAAACCTGCCAGCCACTAGACAGCAAGTCTCTCTTGACAGTAAGTCTGCTCTGCTTGATAGACAGGCTAAAATTTTAACTTTTAATGCTACAATAATATTGATTTATTCAGACAATTTTTTTTCATGAAATGACAAATGACTTGATCAAAGAAGAAAATTATGTAAAGGCTTGTAAGTATTAATTGATTACTGTGTATGAAGATTTACTTTATCTATGAGTAAATAAGTTTCTCAAATCTGGGGATCCCTGTGCAAATGTTTCAAAACTGGTTTTCAACCGTGCAAGCTGACCTTCTTTAAAGTGCTGTTTACCTCGAAGGAGGATTTCTTGGTCAACAATATCAAAGAGTTGTGAGGTTTTAAATCCCATTTCAGCAAATGGCCAGAGAATGTTACAAATTTCTCCAGCCTTGAGAGATGAGATGTTCAGTTTTAAAATGGCAGCTTCCAAAAACTCAAAAAACTCTTTGCTTCCTTTCTTGGCATGAGCGAAACCGGTCAACAGCCTTTGTATATCAAGATACTTTAACTGAGATGCCCCACGTACAAGGATGGTTGTTTCGATTTTCTGATAAATGCGCTCATTTGCAATTCCAAGTTTTCCAAAGCTCCATGCACATTGACACAGATCCTTGTTACTAACATTTCTCAAGTCAATGGACAAGAATTCCAAAACAATTTTCTCATAAAGTGCATCATAGTCTTTCTCAGCAACAGCAAATGACCACAAAATTTGAGGAAGATACTTGCTGAAGGTGCTTAGGTCACGAAGCAAAAGTTCATCCTTGATGACTTCATAAATCTTAGCATGATGTTTACCAGCTTTTGTAAAACACCACAGGATGTTGGAAAGTGAGAAAGCCACAAATCTCTTCATACCCCGGTTGGATAGTTCTCGGTCAATATGGCTGAAAACCTGATCATAACTTTTGTCAGATCTTTTGTTGGCAAATGTCCAAAGTATCAAGAAGATGTCGGTGTTACTGAGGTCATCGATTCCCATCTGTAACACCGTTTGTTCTGTGTGAGAAAACAGTTCATCTACTCTGACGCCTTTCTTTGAAAATAAGAAAACCAACTGAAAAAGTTCAAAAGCCTTGAAAGTTGACATGCCTCTCAAATAAATATCCTTGCAATAAAGCTCAAACAAGGCAACAGAACCATTTCCAGTTTGTGAAAACGACCTCAGGCTTCCAACAAGGCCTTGGTTTTCAAAATTTGAAATTTGTATTCTGCCAGAAATAATTGCACTTTCTACTTTAGCAAAAAAATGGCTCTTTTTCATAAGAAGAGAAGCAAGTCCAGACAAAATCTTATTGATATCCTTGGCACTGAATGTGGTAATCTCTCTTGATAAAATCTCTTGTTCACAGGCTTGTGCAAGGGCATGGTTGTCAACTCCAAAAATAACTGGTCCTATTTTGCCGAGCGACCATATAACACTTGAAAGTTCATGGCTACTTGAGTTAGAAATGTGGTCCAAAATGTGATGAAGCAAGACCAAAAACAGACTTTTCTTTCCTGGCGATGCTTTATCAATATCTACTTTCAGGGAAAACCTCTGCGTGCCATCTTTCTGTACAATATAAGCAATACAGCGCAAGACAGCAATTCTATTTGAATAAATCATATCGTCAGTATCTTTGTAATTGCTGTAGGCTTCAAGCAGCTCCAAGGCATTCTCCATTGCAAGGATATCACTCAGTTTCTTTTCTTGCACGTGACCGTAACCAGCCTCTGGTGATGTTTGAGCTAAGAGGACACCATCCGCATTGACTGAGTTACAGAAATAACGTCTTGGAACTCTAGCGGATGATATAGGCTGCAACACATAGGTCCTGCCAAGACATGTCCACAAAGGAAGGCATGTCTTAGCGAAATGTCTTCTTAACATGAATGCATTTCTCGCAAGACGGGTCAAATTTCCTTTGAACATGATGAAAATATTAGACCTACAAAGACATAATACATGTACAGTATCAATAATTAAGCCTACATGCAGGTCGGTGAAGATCGGCGGGCCGGTTGTCGTTGAAATAAGGAACTTACCTCTGAAAAGCAAGAAAGAGAAATGAAAAGAACGAACAAATAGTTTAAAACCCACGTCGATTCCCGGCGTCTCCAGGCGCTACTCGCGGCTATTTGTCGTGAGCCTGTCACGTTACTGTTATTGCGTTACTCGCATTTGATTCTTGCGTAATTCAGAGTTCCCGGATGAACTCGGATCTGGTTTCCTTATCTAATAAATAGTGTATTCATCATGGACGTCTTGTCTCCTTTGCTCGTTGCATAACATGGTGTCAGAACCGGTCTGAAATCCAGCCTCCAGTCCCAACATCGGACCATTTATCGGCAAACACGACCCTTCTATCCAAACGACGCCAAACAACTACCTTTGAATACTTTGGTTCTACGAATCGCACACATTCCGACCTCGGCATTTCCGTACCAGTCGCACGATGCCCAAACACGACAAGCCCATCCTCGATGTCAGCGCTGTCAGAGTTAACAGAGACCATTTTCGCCACTGGGAGACACGGTTCCACGATTACTGCTTATTAGAAGGATATAGAAATCCTGCTAAAGACAGATTAACACAAACAACAGATCAGATTCCTGGGGGCAATCAACTACCTAAGTAAATTCTGCCCCCGGCTAAGCACGGTCACCCAACCTCTCCGAAACCTCACCAAAGACGATGCTCAGTTCCTGTGGTCAGCCAAACATCAACACGCTTTCGATGAAGCCAAAGCCTTGGCCACCTCTGCACCATACCTAGCATACTACGACGTGACTGCACCAGTCATCCTCCAAGTAGACGCCTCAGATTACGGCCTAGGAGCGGCTCTCCTACAGCCCAGCAAACACCACGACAGCAATCCTGCAGACGAATCCTGCTTGCAACCCGTAGCCTACAGCTCCAAAAGCCTCACGCCCACCGAACAGCGCTACGCGCAAATCGAAAAGGAATGCCTCGCAATTGTTGAGGCCTTTAACAAGTTCGACCAGTGGCTCCTCGGCAAATCAAACATAACTGTCCATACTGACCACCAGCCACTCCAATCCATCTTCCAGAAAGATCTCGCCTCAGCCCCTAAGCGCTTACAAAAGATGATGCTTTTCTTACAGCGATACCACTTCACCGTAGCCTACAGGAGAGGATCATCATTACATCTAGCCGATACCCTGTCCAGAGCTCCATGCCGAGATGAAGCCACCACGCCCTCCATACCTGACACCTTCCACGTCTTCCGCACGCACCTCGCACAGTTGGATCCTACCTCCCCATCCCTCACAGATGACACTCGTGAGCAACTCCGCAGAGCCACCGCCTCATGCCAAGAGATGCAGTCACTTGTACACTATATAATCCATGGTTGGCCACCCAATAAAGACCATCTACCCCAGCCACTTCAAACATTTTGGCACTTCCGAGAAGAGCTCAGTATCGCAGACGGCATAGTTCTGAAAGCCACTCGGGCCATTGTCCCCCCTTCGCTACGCCCATCCATGCTGACCAAGATCCATCAGGCACATCGGGGTCCTGAATACTGCCTTCGTTTCGCAAGAGATGCTGTATTCTGGCCTGGCATGTCCAAGGACATTGAAGAATTCTGCCACTCCTGCTCAACTTGCGCCCAATACGGGAACCAGGCCACCACCGAACCAATGTTATCACATCCCATTCCAACTCTGCCGTGGCAATTTGTCTCCCAAGACATATTTGCATTCGGACTCAAGCAGTACCTGATCACAGTGGACCACTACAGTGACTTCTACGAGTTGGACGAACTGGTCAACACCCTATCAACCACCATCATCAATCTTACTAAAGCCCATTTTGCACGCCACGGGATTCCTCTTCGCTGCCTTACAGACAACGGCCCACAGTTTGTCTCTCACGAATACAAGAAGTTCGCCCAGACCTTCGGCTTCGAACACATAACATCCTCGCCCTACTGGTCTCGCAGCAATGGCAAAGCTGAAGCAGCCGTCAAGGATGCCAAGTCTCTCCTAAAAAAGTCTCCGGACGTCTACTTGGCACTCCTTAACATCCGGAACACCCCACCACGTGGTCATTCCTTCTCCCCAGCTCAACGACTAATGGGCAGACGCACCCGCTCCACGCTACCGCTCTCAAAAGAGCTGCTTCAACCTGAAATTGCGGATCCTCCCACAGTCTCCTCTGAAATTCACCACCGCAAGATAGCAGCCAAAACTCAGTACGACAAGCATACACAGGCTCCTCTGATGCCACTCCCACTGGGATCTCATGTTTATGCTAAGCCTCGACCATCTCAACGGGGGAGCCCTTGGATTTATGGTGAAATCATCAACAGTAAAACCCCGCGTTCCTACAACATCAACACAGGCAGTTTCGTGCTCCGCCGTAACCGGGCCCAATTGCGTCCAGCCGCTCCACCGCAACGCAATCCCAAGCAACCTCCGCCCCTTCCGCTGACACAGCCCTCAGTACCAGCAACTCCAGGACACCACCCCACACAGCCACTGCCAGCCATGCCGCCTCAGGACGAACGACCCGTCACCCCACCGCCTACTCAACCACACCAACAGGAACAGCAGAACTGTGACACTCCAGTAGTCACTGCTAACCAACCAACTGCCAGATCTGGACGGGTAGTTCGCCTGCCACAAAAGTACAAGGACTTTGTTCTCTCTTAGGAGGACAATGCAAGGAACTCACAAAAGAGCAAACCTTCATTTGCTAACAGTGCTTTTTTTTTTGTTTCTTTCTTTTGTCACAATTAGTTTTAGTCTTTTTTTTTTAGGGGAGGGGGGATGTCACGTTACTGTTATTGCGTTACTCGCATTTGATTCTTGCGTAATTCAGAGTTCCCGGATGAACTCGGATCTGGTTTCCTTATCTAATAAATAGTGTATTCATCATGGACGTCTTGTCTCCTTTGCTCGTTGCATAACAAGCCAACGCGTTTTTGGTCCGCGGCTCAGCACAGCAAATTTCTGCATATATGAAGTACTCAGTTCACTTGCGAACAATTGCTGACCGTGGAAAACGCAGGTTCTAATTTAGAGCAGCCTGCCAGGTGCCAGTCTTCGCGCTTTTAGCCAAAATAAAGGCAAGAGAAAATTATTTAATAGAACAGATCCCCTATACATGGGCCTCTTCCAATGAAAATCATTTATAATCTATCTTTAGTTCCGTCATACTGTGTGCTTTTTTGAATGGACGATTCGTGACCGTTCATGATTAGTCAATGTAAATGACGTCATGTAATTTAAAAAAGATTTGGCGGGGTTTGTCGCATTTTTTAAAAACAAGCTTGGCATCAGCATTACAAAGTTACATGTACCGTCACTTATTGAATTACCCAAAACAATATAGAAATTAAAGGTACTGTCACTTCTATAACATCTGCAAAGTTAGACCTTCATGTGATTTATTGTGGCTCGAATGATCACGGCGGTCTCATCTCCAGTGACTGCCTCCAATGAGGATGTAAAAGAACAGTGTCATACCCATTCGTACATGGGTGGGACAGGTGCCGTGCGGGCGATAATTATCAAAAATAAACAAATAGCATCTGCCTGAGGCGCCCGCTTAGCTCATGTCCGATCTTATTATCATAAATTAAAAAGCATGAAATTAGACGCAATCATGGTGATATGCGCGCTTTGAAAAGCCCCGGTTGCACGTCCTACTGAACATTTGTTGGTGCAAAAATGTTAGAACGCGTAACTGACATGTTAGATGATGTTTGACTAACATTTTTTGTTGGAAAAATGTTTTCAGTGATTTCGATCAAACATTCTTCTAACAAAAAATGTTAAGTGTTAATATTAGTCCGGCAAATATCAGGCAACTGTTGATGCCGTCTGCACGTTAATTCTAATGTTGTTGAATCAACAAATATGTTATATAACATTATGTTCGAACGTGTAGGCTTAAGGTCCTTAAATATTATCCATTCAATACATTTTGACGATAAACCAAGTTACATTGTACTCATTCTATAGCTAACAATAGCAACAACAGTGGGCATTTGGAAACTGAAACGCTACAACTACGAAGATCACATTTTTTACCCTTTAAACGTTCGATCATAACACAATGTCACTTTTATAAAGCACTGAAAAAACGAGATGTATCTATATTCAATAAATTAATTTATTGTTCAGCTTCAATTTACATCCTAATATAAAATTTACACAATTTGAAAACATTTAAAGAACTTGCACAATACTAAGAACTTAATATCTGAGCCATTCAAACTAGAAGTGCCGAAAAATGTTGTTAACACTTCTTCAATAAGGGAAGTGAAATCCGGGGGGGGGGGGGGGGGGGGAACTCCCATATAAAAATGACGGGGGTGCTCGTCGTACCTTTTAGGGGTCAAAATTTGTAGATTGGTACCGCTTAGGGTACTAAAATCTAAAATGACCACCGTTAGAATTATCGCGGTACCTTTTAGGGTAAAAATATGACAGAAATAGGACATGTGCTGTTTTAGAATTGCTACCTCTTAGGGGTAAAAATTCTTTTGAGCCACGCCCATCAAACGAGATTCTGGTACCTTTTAGGGTGTTTTTCGAAAATTTCCGACGAGCACCCCCGTCATTTTTATAGGGGAGTCCCCCCTCCGGGAGTGAAATGGTCATAACAAGTCTACTCGATGAGAAATCACCTTGTCAGGGCTACCACGTATCTGATAAGACCCAATGCACAAAATTTATTGGTCTAAACATTTGAGCGGGTTGTGGGCTCCTGATTTGAGACGAGACTTAGGGCGCTTACCATTAGTCAGAACTGGCCGGCCGGACCGCTCAATTCGTAAATATTATTCCATTATTTGCTAGAACTGGTCGGCCAGACTGGTAAATTTGGAAACAGTATGCACCCTTTTGATGGACTTGTAGGAACAAGTCTTCAAAAAGATGCATTCTAGTTACAAACGGACCGGTCTGGCCGACCAGTTCTGACAAATGGTAAGCGCCCTTAAATATTCTGTGTGCATGAAGCTGGCATTGCACAGGAAGGTTTAAATCGTTTTCTCAGTTTCTCCCGATAGAGTCAACGTCATTGGTACAGTAGTCTGCCATTTCTTTTTGCCTCAGCAAAGTAGTCCGCTTATGATTACCCTGTGTTGGTTGCAAAAACTAACATAAAGCTAAAACGAAAAATACAAAACATAAAAATGTATATTAAAAAGGCATTACTAATTACATTAAAATTGAAAAAATTATTCTTTAAATTACATTTAAGATCACTTAATTTCTCTTATTCTTATTAAAATAAAATAAAGGTTGTTTTATTTACTCATGCAGTAAGTGGAATTAATAGAGTGTAATTTTCCCAGGTATGAGAGTCATCTTTGAAATGGTTTTAAATCAAAAGTTACTCTAAAATACAGAATCGTTTCAGTAAACATAAACAGCTAAAAACTCCTAAAAATACAAAATGGTTTTCTCCATGGTCGTTCCAGTTGTTATCTATAATATAAACTTTTTATTTTCGCGTTTACTAATACAACTCTTCCTGGAAAATACCTCGAAAAATTCGATATTTCCAAAGAACAGAGCGCTTTTCGAATATTTATTGTTTTGGAAAAAATTATTTTTAGTTAAATTGTGTCTGTATGTTGGATACAGTCAACTCGTGCAAAACCTGACAGCCTCGGGACCACGATATGGGGAACAGTGGCAGATCCAGAACCTTCTCGTAAGGGGGAGATAGGGGGAAGGGGGAGAGAGGAGAGGTGAGAGGGGGAAGGAGGAAAGGGGATAGGGGGAAGGGGGAAACTGATGGGGAGTCTAATTATTTTAAACTGAAAATTTCCCGGCCTTTCGTGTCTTATTTTTTTTTCGTATAACGGGGTGGGGGGTCCACTACAGCGAGGTGCCCGCAAGGCTGGAGTTGACCGTGTACTTATAAAAAAAAAACTCGTGCAACGCGATCTAACCAATCAATGCAAATATACTCAAGGTTTCTTGAACGAATCAGGAGAAAGTATTCCTGACATACTGTGATCGTGTGTTTCCACGCTTGGTACGGTGCGATGTTTTCCCGCGCTGAGCACCTACTGCATGTTTTCCGCGTTTGGCACCAGTTGCATATTTTCGCTTCAACTTTTGATTGGTTTAAGCAAAGATTCTGTTTTATTTAAACCAATTAAAGGAAAAACCGCAGCCCATCTTGACCACTTGACCCGCGCTTGGCACTCGTCGCACATTTTCACTTTGAGCTGTGATTGGCTAACTGCATTTGCTATGATTGGCTAGTTGGTTCTGGTGTGATAACAAGTAGAAAACCGCTTTATTCTTCTCTAATTTATAATAATTACATTATGTGCAGTCTTGAAAGACTTTTACACTTCGCTTTTGTTCCAGGGAAGGGTCAAAACCAAATCAGGGGAATCTTCATCAAACTCGATTGGTGTAACTTGAAAGTGACTGACGAGCTCACCCAGTGTATTGAAACTCATGCTGTCTTCCATGGAGCCAAACTGGACCACGAAGATACTACTTTCTTTATCATATTTGAAAGGCAGATGTCTGAATGAAGGCCCACCCTCTGGAGCTCTGACGGTCAAAACAAATTCTTTACTGTTGTCTCCACGGCGCGCAAGGAAGGTGCCTGGTTTAACCATTGAAGACAGCATCTCCTCAGACTCCTCCTTTGTGATTTTGTTGTAGAAATAAGGTTCATTGCAAATCTGCAAAACGGAGAACATATTTTAGTTATTCAGTAAAACCTGCATTAAGCGGACACCCTATATTAAGCGGACACCCTCTATTAAGCAGACACCATATATTAAGCAAACACCAGCTGCTTGGGTTCCTTAATTGTCTTCCCATATTTACTGTAAAACAAACCTGTATTCAGCAGACCCCTCTATTCGCCACTTTAGAAACGAGAAGGAAACTGGGCCGAGTGAACTTTCGCAACGACTTCTGGGATCGTTACAGGGAACGCTTCTTTTGTCTCTGTCCCCAGTAACAGTCCTAGAAGTCGTTGCGAAAGTTCACTCGGCCCAGTTTCCTTCTCGTTTCTAAAGTGGCGAATTTCGCCGACACTAGCGAGGGTTCCGCAGGTGTCCGCGTAGTACAGGTTTCACTGTATTTTAGTTACTAATATCAGGGTTCTTAGTAACCTCCCCTAGTTCCGCTACAGAGTTAGTATGTATACTAACCTCGCTTGTTTTTTTATTGCGTGGTTTACCGAGATCCACTTGAACCATAAATTGTCCCTCATCATCCGACACATCACAGCTATCATCATCATACGCTATATTCAAGTAGTGTTTCTCTGAGCGAGAAATGTCCTTCACCGACTTCTGCTTTTGAATAATGGAGTTCTGGTTCTCCAGTCGTGTCATTGCCGCTCTCTGTTTGAAGGATTGGTGGAAGTTTATCGGTGAACGACGCCTAAGAAGAAAGAAACACAGAATTTCCGTAATTAGTAGCTATAAGGCTGCTTCTCTCCGAATATTCCTAGAGAGCAAAACCTATAGTACCATATCAGACCAGTGGTTTAGGAAAGCTTTCTAAATTCCGGTTTTCTTAGCATAAATTGACTCTGAGAATCACTACTTTCCCTTTGTTAGAATGCTAGTCTTTCACAGGGTTCCCCAGCATTTTTCTTCCAATCACAACTTGCGTAAACATTCACAAGCATTCCCAAAAACGACCAACACACAAACGAAATCATGCCCAGCTTTATGACGCCACTTCCACAACCCGAAGCTGCAAGGACCGATATAGCCAAGCGAGAAGTAAACAAAAGCTAAACAACTAGTAATTTATTCTTGTTTTTTCACCGTTACCAAGTTTCCACCAATAGGCAATAGGGTAGCTCCATCATTCGATCAGGTATAAACCACACACAACCCGCAGTCCCGGGGGGGGGGGGGGGGGGATACTCCCATATATAAGCTATATAGGTATGTGCCGCTGTGAAGGGTATGGTTTTCAGGCAGTTTTGTCTGGGATAGGGTATAGTGTTCAGAGATTTTTGGTCTAGAATAAGGTATCATTTTACGCGAAACTGATCAGTTGCGTGAACAATTTCGTCCAGACAAGGTTTACTAGCAAATGGCATTTAAAAAGCGGTACGGCGAACAGTACGGAATTTTTACTGACCCCTGGTAACTAATAACTGTGATAGTGAACGAGTTTCTGGAAAATAGCGAGTCTGGAATAGGTCTAGGATAGGCTAGGGTTTTTCGGTGTTTAGTCTAGAATAGGGTTGCAAAATGCAGCTAAAATGGTCTAGTATAGGTTAAGGGTCTCAGAGTCCCAGTGGAACACCCCCACCAAAAAATTTGCAGAGTACCCCCCCCCCCCCCCCCCCCCCGGGCCCACAGTTCCTTGATTCGCTCATGCTTAGGGCTAGAACTCAAAACGTCTGCTTTTTAATTATTTTTACGGTGGCCAATATACCTTATCATCTTAGTTGATATCAAAGGCTCCTAAGAGCCAACTCGTGAAAAAGAAACGCTAACGCGTAACGCAATATTGCGGTAAGCTTATGTTTTTATACTGACATGGTTCGATAGTTTTTTTAAATTAAACGACTTTTGACAAACGCAAAAGAAAAGGGCCGGGGCGAGATTCGAACCTTGGGTCCCTCGTCGTCCGTCCGAACGAAAAAGGAAACTCATTAAACCACTTCCTAGATAAGATCAAATTTTAGTATTTCAAAGTAGATACGCGTCCAAACGCGTGTCTCTGTTGAAAAATCCGTTTGGATCGATAAAGACTCCAAATGCGACACATCTTTTAGCTTATTGTTGTTTATATTCGTTTACAACAAATTAGTTACTATTGTTATCGCTGGATTCACGTTGTTCTTGTTACGAAACGCATTCGTAACAAAGCATTACGTCACTAAGTTTACAGCTGAGTGATGGAACGAGCGAGCGAGTGAGTGAGTGAGTGAGTGAGCGAGCGAGTGAGTGAGTGAGTGAGTGAGTGAGCGAGTGAGCGAGCGAGCGAGCGAGTGAGTGAGTGAGTGAGCGAGTGAGTGAGTGAGTGAGTGAGTGAGTGAGTGAGCGAGTGAGTGAGCGAGCGAGTGAGCGAGCGAGTGAGTGAGTGAGCGAGTGAGTGAGTGAGTGAGCGAGTGAGTGAATGAGTGAGTGAGTTTGCCATCGCCTCTGATAACTCGTTCATTACGCATGTGCGTATTCACGAGTTAAACACGAAATTTTCATGTTTCACTCCCCCACTGACGCAGTTGCAACAGCACCACCATAACAACAACAACAACAACAACAACAACGGAAAATGAGTAGAAAATAAGTAAACTGGGTAGTTATCTCGAATCTTACCTTTTCAATACAAAAACTGCAACAGCAGCGATGCAAACTAAAAGACAAACCAAGCCGACAGTAATACCAACGATTAAGCCAACCTTGGATTTAGGTTTAGCTGCAAATGGGACGAAAAATAAAACAATAAGCATAAAACATAGAGTCCGCAAAAGTCGCTGTTGGTCGCTTAAAATTCGCGGGGAAAATGAAAGTAGCGTATACCTGCGCGCGCCGGAATCTGGTGAGCTTGTTTCATTTTCTCTCAAACTTGCTCCAAAGTATAATTTATATTACATTTGTTATTCGACATAGCATTCTAGAGTGCAAATACGCATCAAAACGATTGCAAATATGACACGTTATTACACTCCTCTGACCGTGCGCTAGGAAAAATACTTTCAAAAACTTAGATTTACGAGAAGATGATTGTCGTATTATAGACAATAAGATTATTCAGCGAAAAGTTGTGCAACACGGCTTGGTATTTTTACTCGTCAGTTTATATTTTTTTCGAGCCCTAAAAAATACTTAACCGTATTACACACCTTTTCGCTGAATAACCTCTATTCATTCATAGATGTATATGAAATGAATTAATTTATAAAATAATTATAATAATTACCTGTTTGAGGTTGTGCGTAACCTGTAAAATTAACAAAAATAAAATTTCGTTATAAACGATTCAAACTGAGAACTACGTAAATTTGTTGCAATTCAAAACCTACCAAAAAATTGCCCCCTGAAAGAAGACATTTGCTCCGGGCGTGCGCGTTACTAAAATGAACTATTGCCCATGCGCAGTTGAGCTCGAACGGCCTGGGCGCTAGTCCGCGCAAGTCACCAATAGAAGCCAAAATGGGCTCAGTCGAAGCATATTGCACTGAAAAAATGGTAAAATGACGGGATTTTTTTCGCTGCAACTGAACCATATTTCCCACCAAACTGTTCACAAAGACACTGACACTGTTCGCAAAGAGTATAGGGGGAGAAGGGGATGAGATTCCATTCCCTAATTTTTTCTGCTGTTCAAATATTCTGCTAAAGGAACTGAAAAGCTTAAACAATATTAACTTTCACATGGTCTCCTTTAAAGACACTAAAATGACACGGGAAAACACTGCAACGCCATTCCAGGCGTTTTCCTAAACATCTCTCGTTGAATTTCCCTGATCAGTGGACAATAGCTTCGGTTAGATTGCCTAGAACAGAATGAAATTATACTCTAAATATTATCCTCCCCCCTCCCCCTCTAGACCGCGAGCTGTCGCCCTTTTCTCCTCAGTGCCACGCGCGAGAGCATACATTTTGTAATTATGCAAATTACAAAACGAGAACACTACTTATTTTTTCTCGCCGCTAGCGCCCTCGTTCCTCACGCCATTCTCGGATCGACCGCGCTCGACTGATTTAAAGAAAAATAAGAGACTGCTCGCAGTCTACCCCCCCCCCCCCCCCCCCCTCCCCTCCCCCCTCCTGAAACAAATCACTTACTGATTTTAGCACTTTCCACTTTGAAGCCGAATTTTTCTAATCCTTCCATTTGTCCACTGTTTACCATGTCAACGACTTCCTTAGCATCCAAATCATTCCCGGACTCGCTGTCTCGGGCAAAGAACTTTAACGTGACCCTGTGAAGTATTTAAAAGGCTGTGGTTAGTCGCTGATGTCACCGTTTTATCTTAACCCTTAAACTCATATGAGTGCCAAATAGCAAAATACACGGGGAAAAACACAAATTTCATTTCGTGAAATATTGAAAAAAAGGGTGCCATACAAAAGTACTGCTGCAGAGGTTTCATTTGAATGGTCACACCATAGGATTTCGTCTACAGACTCAAAAGTTAGAACAAATGGTACCATGCAAAAGTACTGCCGAAGAGGTTTCATTTGAATGGTCACACCATAGGATTTTATCCACAGACTCAAAAGTTAGAACAAATGGTACCATGCAAAAGTACTACTGAAGAGGTTTCATTTGAATGGTCACATCATAGGATTTCATCAACAGACTCAAAAGTTAGAAGAAATGGTACCATGCAAAAGTACTGCTGAAGAGGTTTCATTTGAATGGTCACACCATAGGATTTCGTCTACAGACTCAAAAGTTAGAACTACACTACATGTCTCCATAACTGACTCTGGGAGTGAAAGGGTTAAGTACTGATTCTCAGTCACAAAACACAGCGGTCAAACAGAATAGTCAAATAGACGAACTACAGTGTTTGTATGAGAAAAAAACGGAATCCGATATCAAATAATTTCTGTCAAATTTGATAATGGCAAAATTGATGAATGGTAAATTGTAGATACTAGGTAAAACATTTATCTGTTAGAATGTACCGAGAAAACAAAGAGTGTAATGGCGTTTTAACTTTTTCAAACATTTGTGTGTAAAACCTGCCGCGGGAAAAATTTACAGACAAATGTACGGAAACGTTACAGGGAAACTCACTGTCCCGCCGAAATAGCAAAATTTCGCTTAGCTTAAGCTTATTTCCACGTTATATTGCCAAATGCCACCAAATATACAACTTAGTTGGATAAAAAGATTCTATAGAGGAAAGCAAAAGTAGTAGTTTGGAGATAAAGTGCAGGATTGTAAGGATTGAAGTGGATTACAGTTCATGAAATTTGATTTATTGACCGCCTGTCAATAAATCAAACTTTCCATTCTTGTGAAATTTTGATTTTCTAGCCGTTATTTTGCATGTTTAGTTCATATTTCTTTGCTTCTATCACTTTCAGCGATGTTTTCTTTCAATTTGAAAACTTTTAGTAAGCTTAAAGCAAGCTCCTGGCCATAATAATGAAAACACGATATTTTAGCCGGAACAGCGTCCTTTTAAAAGGCAATTACGCGCGTTGCAGCCCCAGGTACATTGCTCAAATTTTAACACAAAAATCGTTTACCAATTTTCTCATTCATAAATGTTTCAGATATCATAAATGACGAAAGTTATTTGCCATCGGATTCCGAGTTTTTTCCCATACAAACACTGCATTTAGCGAGCTGTTTGTAGTGGATTTTACTCCAAAAAGGCCGCAAAAGCCGCTTGCAGTTTCAACTGCCTTTTAAGGCTTTTAATTTGTAAGCAGAAACTGCAGCTTTCAGGCTGAAGTGGTGCATTTTTTTGTCGAAATTGCGCACGCGTGGAATTTCACTCACTTCAAAGGTTTAACAGGGGGTTTAGTGGTTGGTGGAATCGGCGTCATCTGTACGTCACTTCCGCCACATGCCGTTGATTGACCAGCGTTAAACATCAATCCGCAAACAAATCGCTGTGCACTTTGTGGCTCAGGCTGCGTCATTTCCGTTGGACAAAGTAGCACAAAGCGAACCTCTCTGTCCTCAATCTTGTAACTAATAACACGGACAGAGCATGCGCCGTAGTCCAGTTTGCCGCCATCGGATCTTCGTCGCCTTCCAGTCACATTCTGCTAAAAAAGCACATGTTATAAGATAACTAAGTGTGTTGTATTGCAACATTTAAAAGTATGGTATAACCCCGATAACTCGAACCTCCAGGGGAGAGAGAAATTTGGTTCGAGATATCGAAGGTTCGAGTTATCGAGGGTAAATTTGCAAAAAAACCAAAACCAAAACCAAAGTAATTACTCTGACCAATCACAGCAGTCGTAAACAATCCAATGAACCAATCAGAGCTCGAAGCAATTTCATGTCGGCGGCGCCAAGCGCGGGAAAACGCGTGCGAGCAAGTCACGATTGGTTTTGGTTTTACTTCTGATTGGTCGAGAAGGTGGCGCGAGATTTTTTAGCCAATCACAAAGCGTAGCAATGCAAATCCAAAGCAATTGTTTAATTACTTTTCACACTCAATTGAAAACTGCTCTATTATGTTCGGGTTAACTTGTATGTCTTTTGGGTTTTGAAAGTCACAGTAAAAATGGCGACGATATTGCGGACACCTTCGATAAAACTCATTAAAATCTCAGAACCACGAGAATTTAGTTTTATCGACTGAGTCGATAAGGTAAATTGACCACCGTAAAAAGATTCAAATAGCTGACGTTTCGAGCGCTAGCCCTTCGTCGGAGCGAATCAAGGAATTGTGGGTAGTGTGTGGTTTTATATAGTAAGCGGTGGAGCTACGCTATTGGTGGAAATTTGGTGACGTGAAAAACAAATGTAGATTAGTTGAATGAAAAGCGTTCGTTGATTCCGTGGGGTTTGAGAGTGCCGATTTGAAAGATGATTTTTTGTTCTAGGTTTTTACGGCTTTCTGTGTTACCCTGGTGTAGGGAAAGGCCGCAGATTGTCATGTGTTGTTTAGAATGGTTAGTAAGATTAAAATGGCGCGCGACTGGTTTGGATGCGTCTTTGTCATTTTTTTCAAAGACGCATCCAAACCAGTCGCGCGCCATTTTAATCTTACTAACCATTCTAAACAACACATGACAATCTGCGGCCTTTCCCTACACCAGGGTAACACAGAAAGCCGTAAAAACCTAGAACAAAAAATCATCTTTCAAATCGGCACTCTCAAACCCCACGGAATCAACGAACGCTTTTCATTCAACTAATCTACATTTGTTTTTCACGTCACCAAATTTCCACCAATAGCGTAGCTCCACCGCTTACTATATAAAACCACACACTACCCACAATTCCTTGATTCGCTCCGACGAAGGGCTAGCGCTCGAAACGTCAGCTATTTGAATCTTTTTACGGTGGTCAATTTACCTTATCGACTCAGTCGATAAAACTAAATTCTCGTGTTTCATCCCCCCACCGACGCAGCACCACAGTTTCTCTAGAAACTAACCCCATTCAAAATCTCAGAACGTTTATCATACCCCGTTGTTGTCGTTGTTTGGAGCAGTCTTGATTAGGTTCTCAATTGCTTTTTCCAGATCGTACACATTACTGTATTTGCTTTCGGTTGGTAGCTTCATGACCGTTTCAAGCTCTTTGTTCACGCATTGGAATCCTTTGGGTGACCGTTCAGATAAGGCACAGATGTCAGTATCGTTACACGGTTTGTTATTGCACGCCGCTTTCTCCAGTTCACACTTCTTTCCTGTCTTGGTTACGTTACAGCTGCATTGGTATGAGCCAGGAGTGTTTTTACAGGAGCCATTGTAAAAGCAAGGATCTGCAAGCAAATGGTATAGCAATCATTGGTGGACATTCTCCCATCCATCATTCACTACTAGAGTCAATAATGGAGACATGAAGTGTACGTGTGCTTCTAACTTTTGAGTCTGTTGACGAAATCCTATGGTGTGACCATTCAGTACTTTTGCATGGTACCACTTGTTTTTCAATATTTCACAAAAAAAATTTGAGATTTTTCTTAAATTTTGATATTTGACACTCTTGGGAGTTAAAGGTTAAACAGGAACACACAACGAATCCGGTTTCGATGGAAAGCTGTTTGGAAGGCTTTGGTCGTCGAAAATTTGAAAGTAAAATGTCTCTTCAAACTTCCGTAACATCAGTCAATTTAACTTGTTTTCGGAGAGACACAAATTGTCGTCTTAGTTTCGACATATGGACAACTAGGACTTTCGGAAAGGTGAAAGAAGCTGGCAAATTCGGGGGATAAGATTCTTTGCCTTAATTTTAGTGCAGCTGAAATATTCAACTTTTATTAGCTCTCGCATAGTTTCCTTTAACCCTTTGCAGCCTAAATTAATTTTCAACAATTTAGGAAATTTCTAGTCATTAATACCAAAAAATAGATTGAAAATTATTTACTGCAGACATCATTCTGAAACTTACACATAACATTATCAGGTAAAAGAGGTACATTTTAAGGTGTTCAGAAAAATAGTGACTTTCATTGACATCTGTCAAATTATGTTAAATATTAACAATTATATGAGGCAATAAAAAAACCCTCAATCATTGCAGTTTGTGGCTCCTTTAGTTTTTAAATGAAAATTCTGAAATGCACTTAGTATAAGAGATCACTGCCTAGTGAACATTTTGATATAATATACACCACGGAATTATGACAAAACTATAAAATCATGATCGAAGAAAACTAATACAACCGAGAGAGGCCAGGAAACAGTAAGTCCGTTGATCGAATGTTAGTGATCGCGTCCGCTGTCCGATATATCGGACACTGGGCGTTAAAGGGTTAAAGGCACTGAAAACAGCAATAAGAAAAACGCCATTCTAAGCGTTTACAGCCAAAACATTCCTCGTCGGGTGCCGCTATATGATGTTGATTTCCTAACCTGAGGCCAGTTTCTCGAACGTCCCGATGGCTTTTCGGAAGCGGAAAGCTATTTTATGTGCACAAAGCTTACATTAAAGATTCACACTTGGTTGGGTTATAACAGGGATTTATAATAGTAGAACTACGTACCTCCACTGCATTCATTGACATCCAGTTCACAGTGGTCACCAGTCCAACCCGGTTTGCAAAGGCAAGTATACAGGGGACCTTGTCTGGAGCAGACGCCATCGTTTTTACAGGGATCAGAGTTACAAGGGTGCTCTTCGCATCTCTCGGGAGCCTTGAACTCAGTTACCTCTACATTGGCCTTCAGAGCCTTACTCAGCAGTCTCTGGCAATGAAATAGAATGAGAGATACAAAAAAAAAAAAACATCAGCCTTGTTTTAGTTTGCAAACAGTTGCGCTAAGCCATCTTGTTGATAGTTTGGTTAACAAAAGCAAATTAAAAGTGAATTATTCACGCCGAGCCAAGTGGCCCGCAACTGCCGGAGTTTAACCGGGTCATCGCAGAATAAAACGATTGATCCCACCCGAAGGACCCGCGGGTGGGATGATAGTACTTCGCAGCAAGGTTACCCCACCGTACCTGAGTAAAGAGAGACAGTGCGGAGCAAACACAATGGCAGGGACCAGGGTTTGAACCACCGACCTTCAGTTTGAACGTCCGACGCGTTGACAGACATTAACAGGCGCTAACAGACGTCAGACATTAAAATAAAGAGTTTGACTAGGCTGAACGTCTGACATTGACAATTACGCCTGGCGTTGGGTTTTATGCGAATCGCCCCAAAGACTCAAGGCATTGGCTTACGGATGTAAAACGAAATAAGCTAGTTACTAAGCCATGGCGCCTTATTGCAGCCTAATTTACTTACTGTAAACTCTTTGACGTCAAATATTTGGCAAGTTCCGCCTTTGTTGGGTTTTTTCACAGTAAGGGTCATAGAGACAAGGGCCTTTTTACCTAACAACAGAAAATAATGAGTACATTTTAATGGTTTCATAATTTAGTTTATCATTTAAATTAAAGCTATACGGCAGCACTATCCTGTGACACTGTTTATTATGTTGTAAATAATGGTTGAGATTTTCGTGTCCCTGAAATTAATCCCAAAGTGTAACCTTTCAAATGAAAGCTATTGGGTAGTCATTGACATTCCTGGGGGACTGTTTATTATTCTGTATTATTAGATTCTAACTCAGTTTCAGTCTGTGGATGAAATCCTAAAGTGTGACCATTCAAATGAAAGCTACTGAGCAGTACGTTCCTGTGGTACTGTTTATTATGCTAAGCAAGGTGGTTCTAACTTTTGAGTCTGTGTGTGAAATCCTAAAGTGTGCTGATTATTCAAATGAAAGCTATTGAGCAGTACTTCCTTGTGGTGCTGTTTATTATGCTGTAAAAGGTCGTAAAAGGTGGTTCTAACTTTTAAATTAGAAATTAAAATTACCAAAACCTTAAAGTGTATATGATAGGTTATTTTTATTTGATCAAATCTACATGGTGTTGTGGTAAGAAAATCGAAAAAAAAATTACATATCGATTTTTCTTTCTCGTCATTTAGCCGTCTAAAAACGTCAAATTTTACTTCCGGTGGGGTACAATACCGCGCAAGAAGGAAGACTGGGGATAGACAGGCTTTGACGTCAATGGAGGATCGCTAGTTTCGTGGTTTCTCGGTTCCTGAGTTTCTTTTGGTGTGTATGTTGTACGTGTTCAACAACACACATAGAACCTTGATTCTCCTTGAGGCACATCAAAACATACCCAGGAACCAAGAGGCCGCGAAACTGACGATCCTGTATTGGCGTCACAGCCCGGGATGAAGATGAGCGCGATTGCATGTACTATATACAAGTAATCCATTTCTTTTTAAACATTTTTGTTTAGTTGTAGAATCAGGTCATTTGCATTCTTCATTCGCATTCACTATATTATTTCGCTTTGCATGGTCAGTAGTACTGAATGCGGACTTAATCTGCTTTCTATTACTTACCAAAAACTTTAAGCGAAGCCCAGTTAGATTTGGCTATGCCAGCCACATTGGTAGCTTCACAGTAATACCGAGCTTCATCTTGTTTTAGCGCATCTTCCAAAACAAGTTCTGGCTGAAAAGGTTTGATTCCACTGGCTTCCACCATTTTCCTTCCATCTTTGTACCATTTGAATGTGGGCTGAGGGTCCCCGGATGCATTGCAGTACAGCGTTACTTTGCCATCCAACTCCACACTGCTGTTTGTGGGTTGTCCTGTGATCTTTGGTGGTTCTAGAACATGCAAGTGAAACTACTGCTGAACAACTGTTGTACTTGACGTAATATATCAAACACGAGGAAGAGTTTTGCTTCAGGATTTCCAAACACTGAGAAGTGAGTTGAAAAAACGAGGAAGACGAGTCTTTGTGTCTACTGCGCTTCCGCTGGTAGAAAAAATGCTTAAACCGAAAGCTGTAAGCTGTAACAATGATGCAACCGGAAAGAGATTAAATTCGCTTAAGCTTAATAGCACGGAACCTGAATCAGGCAAACGCACTTTCCACACTGATGAAAAATTGGCCGAAGAAGATCCGACATGACAATAATAAAGGCGTGCGTGACATCGTTGCGTGACAGCCCACCAGGTGACCTGGCAGAGTTGGCGACCGAGTAGAGTGGACTTCAACTTAGACCCAAAAATTTTAAAAGAAGAAATGTTGAATTAACTTTACCTCCAAACATTTATAAGCGTACAGTAGGCACATGCTTCTCAAAGTAAACCTATTTTTTTTTGTTTCCAATCAAATTGGAACGCAAACTTGCAACAAGAAAAGTCGGTACACCACGTCCACTTGCGTGACTTTAATTTACCAAAGGGCATATCGGCTATTTTTCTCGCGACCTTTATTCCTCAATTAAGATTAACATGCTCTAGTTCTGTCATGTTGTGCATTATGTTTCCTGCAAATAAGCACACACCAAACAAAAAACGAAATTCGGGAATTGTCACTGTATTTATTATCGTGGAGTAGGCAAGCAAAAAACAACGACTGTGCGTACTGATCGTGTAAGTAGGCCACAGTGACATTTTTATTTCAACTCACCATTTATTGTCATGTAAGCTACATTAGACTGTATCAGACCAGCTGAACTTGAAGCCAAACACGAGTAGCCTCCTTGGTCATCCTCAGTTGCCTGCTGAATGACGTAATCACCCAGATCATCCCAGTTGGACACAAAGCGGCCATCTTTCATCCAGCGGTACTGGGGCTGAGTGTTACCCTTGGCTGCGCAGCTCAACTACAGGAAGAAGTACGCATGCCCAGTCATTAGACAAAACACCATCGCCATATTTATTGCCAACGAGCCAGTCCTCTGAGGACATTGGCCGTTTTTATACTAGAGACGCATTATCCGTCCAGACGAATAATGCGTCTGTCATGTTATGCGTCTAGTGTAAAGACGGGACGAACAACTAGAGACGCATTATCCGTCTGGACGAACTTGGGCAAACATTTCTAGTTCGTCTGGTTATGCGTCTCTAGTATAAAGACGGGCACAAGACGTATTATCCGTCTAGACGAACTATCTTTCGAAATGCGTCTACAAATGTTTGCCCAAGTTCGTCCAGACGGATAATGCGTCTCTAGTATAAAAACGGCCATTATCTCAATGCTGGAAATGATCTCAGTCGGACATTTTTACAAAATTGGTCGGACATCCGCCATTTTGGATTTTTCCTGAGACAAACTCCGTTAACACACATGACCTGGTATAGGACGTTTTGCGGTTTGCAATGTCGGAGCATATTGTAAAATTAGTCGGACATTTTACGATTTTGGTCCGATGACCGACTGTTATTAATATTTTCAGCGCTGTGATGTGGTTTATCATGCAACAGTTTCTATGTAACGGCTAAGTTTTTGGCCTGTTTTACTCGTTGGAACGTAAACCTATATATAGATACGGATACTTGAATATATTAGTTAACTAAGTATTTTGTAGAATATATATTTTTTTCAATCGTTGTGCTCTTTACGGGATTTTCCCGCGCATTTTACCATGATGTTCGCCGGTGTAACTTGCATGATGTGTCTTTGAGCGTAGTTTATAAGACAACATTGAGTCTGATCTGCCATACTGCTTTTACAACTTTTAATAGATGATGAAGAAGGACAGTAAAACTGCCCAAACGATGTCGTGTTTTTAGCATTTGAACCGCGGAAAAATCCTATAATTTTTGGAACGAAAAGAATTAAGAGTAAAAGCGCAACTATAAATGCTCTCTCACCTGA
This sequence comes from Dendrophyllia cribrosa, assembly GCA_024195265.1. Lineage (NCBI taxonomy): Eukaryota > Metazoa > Cnidaria > Anthozoa > Scleractinia > Dendrophylliidae > Dendrophyllia > Dendrophyllia cribrosa. The sequence goes on along the minus strand of JAJLRJ010000012.1, from coordinate 3,492,522 downwards.
TGCTTTTCTCCCACCAAACGTGTCGTTCCTTGCGGCCTTTCAGTGAATTCACATAACGTATCTGTCGTGATAATGCCATTCTCAGAGACAATAAACACCATGGCTTCACATGTTATACTGTAAAACAAACCAATGTCAAAAAAGAACGGCATAAGCAGGAATTGACTTGCTCGGACCCAAAAAGGAGCCTGTTCCATGCACAGGCTAGGATAACGAAATACAGTCAAATCTCCTTAATAAGAACACCAAAAGGACAGACTAAAGTGTCCGCATTAGGGCCTGGTCGAAACAGTCAAAACCAAAAATTAGCCCGTGCAAAAATCTAGAAAAACAAAAGAAACCGCTCCGTTGGGACACTCTTTTTGTGGAATGTTTTTGTTTTTATGTCATTTTGCACCGGCTAATTTTTGTTTTTAACTACATACATACATACATAAACTTTATTTTAACTCGAATTTAAGTGTAGCTTGTGAAGCTAATTTCTTCGAGTAAAATAACATATAAGAAAGCAAAACAAAAAACAAACAAAAAGCTAATTTCTTCGAGTAAAATAACATATAAGAGTAAAATAACATATAAGAAAGCAAAACAAAAAACAAACGGTTTTTCTCCGGGTACTCCGGTTTTCCCCTCTCCTCAAAAACCAACACTTCCAAATTCCAATTAGATCTGGAAAGTGTCCACAATTAGCACTCGCGTGCTAAATACTTTGACACTTAAATAAATTGATTGATTGAATGATTGATGTTGCTTAGAAGATTGTTCATTTGGTGGTCAGGGAGATTCAGTGCCGTTGCTCTTGGTCCATGGGTAGGTACTGTAAAGGGGGGTAAAAAAGGACACGCAGGCTGGAGGGTGGGTAATTAGGACAGCATCCCAAATCAGTCAACCAAGGCGGTTGACTTCTTGTATGAAATCGAGGTTAAGAACAATCCAACTGCATGTACTGTGTTCCAATCCAAGACTACAGTTTATATACTAACTTAAACCTTCCCACACGTATATCAATATTTGCAGTCGTACCTTGTTTCTATGGTAACGTTAACAGAGCTGTTAAAACTTGGTATCCCCATATCGTATGCTTGAATGGTCACTAGCCTCTTTCCTTGCACCTAAAATAAGAATATAATCATGAAAATACTTCAGAGAACTTAGAATCATGCAATTTCCTTCATATTCAAAAACTGGGAGAAGACGCACTGACAGTACTGCCACGTTCCTTCTCAGCAATGGAAGATCATTACATCTGTGCGCGGATATGAAATTCATCTTTGAGTGTTCAACTTCATATCTTACGAGTGAGCGCAGCGAATGTGAGAGATATCATGTTGAACAGGAGAAAATAAATTTCATATACGATATATATAATATCATTTTGTTTATTATATAAACGATTCTAATTATGAAATCTTTAAAACAATTTCCGAAGATTTCCGAAGATTTTCGACAATTCTCCGAAAACTGTCTAAAGGTTTTACTAGGGTTTTTGATCATTTTCCGAAATTTTCCGTAGATTGCCAAAGGTGTCCGATGAAGATTTTGGGAGGAAGATCCGCACATGTTACAATTATAGACCAACACCTCACTCAAAGGCCAGGGTACTGAACACGCAACTGTAAAATGGTCTATTTAGCAATAAAGTGGAAAACTCCACTCACCTCAATCTGTTCGAGAAGTCGGTACTTCACGATTCCTCCCGAACCTAGATCTTCATCGATCGCCTTCACTTGGCCAATCTCCGTGGCGTCGCGGGTTTTGAGCTCGAACTTGTAGGAAGGAAACTCAAAGCGCGGTGGATTATCATTGACATCTGTTACGTTGATGTTCACAACAGCAGTGGAGGTTAATTTATCCTCCTCACCTCCCTCATCTGTGCAAAGAGTAAAACAGTATATTCGTTAGTTAGCTGACTATTGTGAACGCTCCTGAGCGTCCTAGAGAGTTCTCCACATTTTAGATAAGATGTTGTAACATGAAACTACACATCCGCGACGTCAGAACTGAATCGAGATCGTTCTCTTTATCTAAGAGCAACGAATACCGTAAAATGCCAGTTAGAAGCCTCCCTTCCCCTCTCTCCGGTTATATGCTCATCAACCCCTACCTCCTCTCCTTCCCCCCGGTTATAGGCTCATCAAACCCCCCCCCCCCCCCCCCCACCTCCCCGCTTCCCCCGGTGATAGGCTCATCAACCCCCCTCCCCCTCCTCCCGGTTATAGGCTCATCAACCTCCCCTCCTCGCTTCCCCGGTTATAGGCTCATCAACCCCCTCTCCCTCCCCCCAGTTATAGGTTCATCAACTCCCTCCCCCCTCTCCCCGGTTATAGGCTCATCAATTTGATAACAAAACGTTCCGGTTGTGACCCTTCATTTATAAAAGCACACCACAGCTACCTTTGTAGCAATTCTTTACTTAAATTCACACCAAATTAACTGACAGAACCCTTCTTGTTAGCTAAAAAGCCCTTATGAAGCTATATAAACTCAGGGCTTCTAACCGGCATTTTGTACAATAAAAAAGGGTCAAGCAAAAAGTTTGAAATTTGAGAGCCAATGTCCAGGCACTGTTCATGTAACTCCTTGTACCATGCTATGAGATTCCGTGTTTTGCTTCATTTAAACGACATCTTGCCAATCAGAACATTGCTTTTTTTTGTAATCGGATTAGTTTTAGATTATTAGTCCTGCGGTTGAGAAAAAAAAATGCAGTTTTACGGTCGCGTTGGGAGGCAATTTAACCAGAAAGTGTTCGCTGTATATCTATCTAAAGAGGATTGAATCCACATCTTCGCCTAAGAGAGATGTACACGGGTATCCGTTTTGACATAGTTGACTGAATTTCTAGACTGGTTTTCATTAGCGACGGAGTTGGAGTCGGAGTCGGAGTCGTAATGACCGTAATCAGAAGTGTATCTACTGAAAATCAAACAACTGAGTCGTGAGCAAAGTTTCCGATTGTGCGTATGATTCCGTCGCTTACGATCTAATGAAAACTGGATTGTCGGAAACTTAAACAGGCAATGGACATTGTGATTAGTTAATTACTATGAAACTATAAGGTAACAGGGAATTAGCCGATAAAGGGTAGACTTTAATGGTGTTATTGCCACATAGGTAGATGTAAAACTAAAAAGCCGAGGTTCGTTCTGCGAAATATGGGAAAAAGCGTTACAATGATATACCTAAATTTCCATACCTATCAAATTCGGAAAAAGTTAAATATATATATCCAAAATAGATGATAAATAAATAAACTTTAAAAGAAAATGAGCTACTGTATATAACCGCAAAATGTAGGCTTTTCTTACTTTGATTGCCGTCTCCACCCGTGTTGTTAACACCACAATCTTCGCGGCCCGCTCGGATGACAAGTCGGAAAGTGTCGGCTATCTCTCGGTCAACGCCGCCTGAACTTACTCTCAAGAAACCTAAGAAGATAGAGATCCCCGATTTACGACCATCCAGTTAATATGAGTGCCACTTTTTTGTTTTTTTTTTCCTTTATGGTTCACATTGTTATGGGATTGGAAATTTCCTCAGTCTCTTATATGTGTGGCTGATACGAAAATATTCATTGTTTCACGGTAAAAAGAAAATGAAAGCTAAAACAAGTAATATATAATAAAAATAAAACTATTTTCATACCATATCTGTCAATAATAAATGCGCCTCCAGTGTTTCCAGATCTTATAGCATACTGCATCCTTTTAGAATCCGATATATCGAGATCAGTAGCCGTCACTTGCACAATGCTCTGATTAAACAGCAAATTCTCACTAATGGTCAAATTATACTCCGCGGGCTCAAACTTAGGACAGTTGTCATCCACATCAATGACATTGATGGTGACGTCAGCTGATGACGTCAACTTTGGGTCGCCCTGGTCGCTGACACTAATTTTTAATGCGTATCGATCCTGTTTTTCGCGATCCAGTGACTTCTGTGCTGTTATTTCACCAGTAAGCGAATTAAGGGTGAACACATCTGAGTATTCTTTTGTCGTCAAGTTGTACACGAGTTGAGCATTCGTTCCTATGTCAGCGTCCGTCGCCATAACACGCATGACTAAACTTCCGACAGGTGAGTTTTCTAGGATGCCGCCCCGCAGAGAAGACGCATTGAATTGTGGTCTGTTGTCATTGACATCAAGGACTTTGATTGACAGTTGTACAGATGAAGCTTTTGATGGGCTTCCCATGTCACTTGCTGTTATCGTTAACATGTACGAGTCACGTGTCTCGCGATCCAATACTTTGGAGACAGTCACCACACCTAGTGTACACAAAGAAAAAAAAAACCCAGGAAAACAATGTTTTCCAAGTGTATTCTTATAACACCAGATCTTCAGCTTCTAATAACTTTTACATTAAAGGTGCAAAATTGGAAATTCAACGAAATTCTTTTTTGAGGGTAGGCGCAAAGGTCTGGAATGCGCTGCCGAACACCTTGAAAACACTCCCATGAAAATGCTTTCAAAAATAATCTACGAAAATTACTCCTCAAAACTCTTGATAACTCTTTATTAATACAATAGCAAAAAATATGCATGTATATAACTATTTACAGATTCGTTAAGAGAATAAAAGGATGATATTTATTTTTGCGAGTGATGCTTACCTGTTTTGTTGCCGATATCAAATGCATCATCGTCATTTCCAGCAGAAATGCTGTAAACAACAGTACCATTTGGTCCAGCGTCAGGATCAACAGCCAGCACTTCTTCCGCTACTGTCCCGGATGTAACATCTTCAGAAACATCAACCGCATACACTGACTGTGAGAACGCAGGCGCATTGTCATTTACATCCGATAAAGTCACGTGAACATTGACTGGCATGGAACTGAGCTGGGGCTGTCCATGATCTATTGCCAGGCAGGTCAGTAGATAATTTGATATATTTTCCCGGTCGAGCTTCTTATTTGTGGTTATCACACCGGTGTCAGGGTCAATAACGAATGCAGATATGTCGTTGCTGGAGTTAATACTGTATGATATCTTGGCGTTGCTTCCAAAATCAGCATCCACGGCTTGGATCTTCAAGACAAACGATGAGACATGTGCGTCTTCAGGTAGAGTGGCCTGGAACGAGGACCCGTTGAACATGGGAGGGTTGTCATTCTTGTCAGTCACAGTAACTGTTACTGTAGCAACGCCTGACCGAGTCGGTTCTCCGCCGTCAATCACTTTAACTTGGAGCACGTACTTGTCGATCAATTCTCGGTCCAGAACATCTGCGGTGGTGATGACTCCAGAAGTAAAATCTACACTGAATGCGTCGCTATGGTTATCAGGTTGTACAGATTCAATAGAGTAAGTCAGCTGACCGAAAGGATCAGGATCTGAAGCGGAGATTTTGACAACAGACGTCATAACGGGAGAATTTTCCGCCACGCTGGCAGAATAAGACGCCTTATCAAAAGCAGGGTTGTTGTCATTTACGTCAATGACTTGAATAATCACTCTGGCGGTTCTGGTGTGTTTGGAATCTGAAGCAGAGACGTTCAAGGTAAATATCGGCGTCTTCTCAAAGTCCAGTGAAGTCGTTGTGTTGATCTCGCCAGTTTGTGGGTCTATGACAAAGTACGATTTCGAGTTTCCTGCAGTGATACTGTAAGTGATGACTGCATTGGAATCCACGTCTGCATCAGTAGCAGTGACTTGTATGACTGACTTAGCTCCCTTGTTCTCTTTAACAGTTCCTGTAGAATGAAAGAACTCACGATCAAAATTAAGTCATCACTTTGCCCAATCACAACAAACGCCGACAATCCAATGAACCAATCAGAACTCGAAGCAAGTTCATGTAACCGGCTACGCAGCTCTTACAAGGTCTTCTCTGATTTGCTGAGAAAAAATATAACAAACAACACAACAATGGACCCTAGCCCTGAAAACAATAGAGCTACGTGATACACAGGTCCAATGAAATTAGAGGTTGTTAAGAGCTGCGTGGTATCTGAAAATAAGGAGCAAGCAATTTATGATTGGTTTTGCGTTTTAGAGTAGTTTTAAATTAGAGCGGTTTTCAATTGAGTATCAAAAGTAATTTAGTGATTGCTTTGGTTTTGCATTGCTACGCTTCGTGATTGGCTACAAAATCTCGCGCCACTTTATTAACCAATCAGAAGTAAAACAAAAAACAATCGTGACTTGCTCGCACGCGTTTTCCCGCGCTTGGTGCAGGCTGCATGTATTTGCTACGAGTTCTGATTGGTTCATTGGATTGTCTGCGTCTGTTGTGATTGGCCAGAGTGATTACTGAGTGGTTACTTTGGTTTTGGTTTTACTATACTCAACTGAAAACCGTTATAAGTGTCGTAAAACCAGACAATTCAATGAACTAACCAGAACTCGAAGCAAATACATGTAGCCAGTCACCATTGCGGGTTTTGGTCTTACTTCTGATTGGTTGAGAAAGTGGCGTGAGATTTTTTAGCCAATCACAAACTGTAGCAATGCAAAACCAAAGCAATTGCGAAATTACTTTCGTAACTCAATTGAAAACCGGTGTAAAGCAACAAAATCATGATTAATACAAATAGGGAATATTTACAAACCTCTGAAGACTGAAGCAGCAAATAAAGGTGGATTGTCATTCTCGTCTAGGACAGTAACATAAAATTTCTGCTTTGTTTTCATAGCAGGATTTCCTCTGTCATACCCCATTACGGTCAGGGTGTAGCTAGCTTGTTTCTCTCGGTCAATCATCCCCTTCACTGTAATCAGACCAGAAATTGAGTTTATTTGGAACACATCATCATCATTGCCTTCAACAATTGAAAACCGCACCTCTCCGTTTTGCCCAGCATCAGAGTCCGTTGCCGAAACGGATCCGACTTCTGTGCCTATTTTGGCATTTTCGACAACCGGAAAGTTCATCACGTTATTAAACTGAGGACTGTTGTCGTTTTCATCCAGAACGGTAAAATTAACACGCACAAAAGCCCGTTTTGGGATCGCAGCGTTATCCGAGGCCCTTATGTATAAACTATAAGATCCAACCACCTCTCTGTCTAAATTCTTGTTCACAGCTAAAAATCCAGTGGCATTGTTGATCACGAAGGCATCATTGGTATTCCCGGATATTATTGAAAAAGTCACCAAACCGTTCAGACCATCATCTGGATCCGTTGCCGTTAACTGCAAGACGTTCGTCAAAACAGCAGTATTTTCCAGTACAGACGCCTTGTAGAACGCTGACGAGAACCGCGGCGAATTGTCGTTTTCATCCAGCACGGTTACCATGACAACGACGGTTGATGACAGAGAAGGTGTTCCGTGATCCTTAGCGGTGACTTGCAATCGGTAAGACGGAGCTTGTTCACGGTCCAGCTTTGCAGACGTTTTTATGGTCCCTGTGTTGGAGTCGATCGTGAATTTAGTTGTATCGCCTGAGGTTATCTGGTAGCTGATTTGAGAGTTCACGCCTTCATCTTCATCTGTGGCAGAAACGTTAGCGATGAACTGCCCTGTTAAAAACACAAAATATATATTAAGTTGTTATCTTTTAACCTCGAAAACACCCAGGTGTATAAATGGGTACCGGCCATAAAATGCTGGGAGTTACCCTGCAATGGACTAGTATCATCCAGGGTGGGGTAGCAATATTCCTAGTTGCTTCATGCCACAGAAACCGAGTTGAGCTCCGCAGCGATAAAGAATAGAACAGCACTTTATTTTACGAGTTGTGCAGCACCATCAAACCGCTTCTTTGATTGGAAGTGAGACTGAAGTTAACCTTATTTTGATACAAACCTTCCTGCTTTGGGTATGTTAATCATGTTGTTGTTATGCTAACTAGTTTTCTTTCAGCATGATTATATGTGAAAAGCAGGAAGGGTTGTATCAAAACAAAGTCAACTCGAGCCCCACTTTCACTCAAAGGCCAGGGCACTAAGCACACGACTGTATAGGCCGGTCGCGACAAATTAACATCGACCTACGGTAGGTCGGACACCTTATTGAGAATATATAACGTAATGTCGACACTTAGAATTTTATTTTCAATAAATGTTTAAGTGTAAAAAAGAAAATCCAAAATCCCCACTCAGGATTGAACCTGCGACCTCAGCTAGGCTTAGGCTTACATAGCCTACCGTACCACTGTACCACCTAGCTTCTCGGGTTGTTTAGTCTTAAATTTAACTATGTAAACTGCTACCCCTAACCTCAACTGAAAGCTAACCAGTTACTCCGTTATATAAGTCTCAATAAGGTGTCCGACCTCCTGTAGGTCGATGTTAATTTGACATAACCGTATAGGCCACTTCGAAAAATACCATAATAATTTTTAAAGTGCAGGTTTGGGTGGTGCTTGATGCAAGTCTGATTTTTACAATTTCTTTTGTTTTCAGCACGAACTGCACGTGCTATGCTTCAACTTCTTGGTAATTTGCATACGATGCACATTTGTATACGAACACAGAATGCTACGTCCCAGCGTTCCTACATGTACTCTGAATTCTATTGTGCCATAATAACAAAGGAGACTTGAATAATTACACCCCGGTGAGGCTGAGCCTGCACATAAAAGATTATTATGGTGTTTTTCGAAATCGGCTATTGATAGAAACCAGAAACCCATAAGTGGGTTGAAACGTGCAACTGTTTCCCGTACGTTTCAAAACAAGCTTCCGATTATTCAATTTGCTAAGAAGTTGTTGGAAAATCAAGATAAAAATATGAACCAATCAATTCGCTAGAACAACTTGCTTCCAATCTCGAGGGACCAAGGGGTTTCCAAATATGGTACTAAGCAAAAAATGAATATTCGGAAGCCGTGAATGCGTGTTATACGTTTCAACCCACTTATGGGTATCTGTAGAAACACTTTAAGTGGTACTTTAATTTATCGAATATTTTACCTGGTGAGAGATTCTCCATGATATCTTTAGAGTAGTTGTTTTGTTTAAACATCGGCGCATTATCATTGACGTCAGTTATCTCGATAGTTGCATTATGGGTAACCGATAGTCCATCCGGGTCTGTGGCTTGCACGACCAGTATGTACTTCTCAGTCTTCTCACGGTCAAGCTTGGCCGCGACGGTAATCAGTCCACTGTTCTTATCGATAGCAAAGGCGCCACCGGTATTTCCGCTCAAAAGTTCAAAAGCTAAACCTTTTCCGTCCGCATCTGTAGCGTTCAACCTCACAACCCGCGTTCCTATAGCAACGTCTTCACGGACTTTGGACACTTGCGATGACGTCTCGAATACAGGGACATTATCATTGACGTTGACAACGGTGATGTTCACTTGCGCAGACGCATTAGCTGGAGGGGAGCCACCGTCCTTTGCGTTCACAGTGAAGATGTAGCTGCCCGTGATTTCATAGTCCAGCGGTGTTGCCGTATGTATGAAGCCTCGTGAGTCGATTGTGAAGTTATCACTGCCTTTGCCTTGTAGATTGAACTGCAGTTTGCCATTAGTACCTTCGTCTTCATCTTTTGCTTCCACCTAAAACAAAGCGAAACATGGTGTTGTGCTGAGAAGTTCAGCGAGAAACTGTTTCACTGTTGCCTTCCACTCTAAGAGACATGTAGTGTAGTTCTAACTTTTCAGTCTGTCGACGAAATCCTATGGTGCGACCATTCAAATAAAACCTCTTTGGCAGTACTATTGCATGGTACTATTTGCTTTTCAATATTTTACAAAACGTTTGTGGATGTAAAGTTTGATTATTCAAATGAAAGCAACTGAGCAGAACTTTCCTGTGGTACTGTTTATTATGCTGTACAAGGTGGTTCTAACTTTTGAGTTTGTGGATGAAATTTTAAAGTGTGACCATTTAAATGAAAGCTATTGAGCAGTACTTTCCTGTGGTACTATTTATTATGCTGTACAAGGTGGTTCTAACTTTTGAGTTTGTGGATGAAATCCTAAAGTGTGACCATTCAAATGAAAGCTACTGAGCAGTACTTTCCTGTGGTACTGTTTATTATGCTGTAAAAGGTGGTTCTAACTTTTGAGTTTGTGAATGAAATCCTAAAGTGTAACCATTCAAACGAAAGCAACTGAGCAGTACTTTCCTGTGGTACTGTTTATTATTCTCTACAAGGTGGTTCAATCTTTTGAATTTGTTTATAAAATCCTGCAGTGCTACCACTCAAATGTAAGCTCTTCAGCAGTTCTTTCCAATGGCATTGTTTTCTTTTTACTGTTTACGAAATAATATTGGAATTTGCCTAGTTTTAGAAGCGAGAGTGTAAATGGTAGATACAAGACAGTTCTACCTTAAGAACAGTGGAGCCTGAAGAGGCGTCCTCCCTTATGCTACCATAGAACATCTGCTGACTGAACACGGGCGCGTTATCATTGACGTCATCAATCATCACTATGACAACAGCGCTTGCTGATAGTGAAGGCTTCCCAGAGTCCTTTGCTTCAACCGTCAGTGAAAACTGCGGGTAGGTTTCACGGTCAAGTTTTGATTCCACAGTAATCGCACCGGAAGAAGAATCAATGTTGAAACTGTAAACGAGAAAACAAATAAGTCAGAAGAACAAGAAGGGACCTGCGTGTATCTAGGGTGGGTCGGCTGCAAGTCGAAGTTTCCACTTTTTTTATAATCGTCAGAAAATTTTTCATTTAGCTTACTACGAAAACGATAAACGCCTACTGCACTTTAGCCCTGCGGACATTCCGATTAAACGGACACCCTAAGACTAAACTAGCCGAGTTAGACTATTTCAGTCAACTCCAGTTGTGTGGACATTTTGTCTAACTGACACTCATTTATTACAATACAGCAACTGAAGATATGCCAGAAATAGCTCCGGCTATTACAAACTCTGTCTCTCTCTATTACGAAAGTCGGGACATGGTCCGACAATGAATAGACTGGAATTTACTGTGTTACATGCATCAAATCGTGGTACACCTCGAAGGTGTCCGTTATAGCCAACTTCGTCTCGAGGGGGTGGTTGCGGTCGCCTATGGGTGTGGTCACTTGCGAGAGCTTTTAATTACAGAGTTTGACTGAGAAGCTAGACGGGGTTTCATATTTCATAAAAGTGCTCGCTGAGGGAGGGGGGGGGGGGGGGGGGGGGGGGGGGGGGGTGGGGTCGCTTATGAGAGCTTTAACTGTATTGACAACCAGCAAACTCAGTTTCACCTGTTGTCAGAGTTTCCAGCCAGTATGCGATAAGTCACTCTGCCGTTCAGTCCCGCATCTTTATCTGTTGCTGTCACTTTCCCAACCTCGTGAGACTTCGCAGCGGCTTCACTCACGTCGAATGTGTAGCTGGACTGAAACACTGGACCATTATCATTCTCATCCATGATGTTAACTAACACAGACGTTGTAGCCTTGAGAGACACCCCACCTCGCGTGTATTTGCCGTCTTGAGCCATAACCGTTAGGTTATACACGGAAGTGGTTTCTCTATCCAGTGTACGAGCGGTGGTGATCTCACCAGTAGCCTGAGGAAAGAACGTTTTTAAAAGCTACAGTTAAAAATCTGTTTAGTTCCCGCCTCCAGGCGTCGAGTTCTGGTCGACACTTGGCTCTACAATGGTTTCTACGCCTCTAAATCGCCCCCACCTTCCAATCAAGGATGCAAATAAGTGTTACCAGTGTTAGAAAAAAGTCTAACAACATTTATTTTACTGTTTCAAAAGTTTAAGAGATCAGTGACGGATGAACGGGGGGCCGGGCCCCGGAGAAATCTACCCTATACTAGCGACGGGGGTGACCTTTAAGAGGTTAAAATTAGCCAAACGCCGAGGAGAGGGGAGGGGATGGTCCGAAGGTTGTATTCACGAGTTGGCTCATAAAAGCCTTTGCTTGAATTATAAACCTCTTACTTGTAATCGAACGACCCTACTCATCAAGGGGTTCCTCTACGATATTTAGGTACAGTAAGTAATCTGCTAGAACATATTACTGGGCAGTAAGACACGTTATGCCTCTTATTTTCATGGAATTGGCTTGATTATTTGTTGCAATATTATACCCTTTTTACTTACACTGTTTATGTTGAAAGCATTGCTTGTATCACCAGATGTTATGGTGTAAAACAACTGACCGTTTACACCGGCGTCCGGATCATAAGCAGTGACGTAACATACCGCCACACCTTTAGCCAAATTCTCAGCCACGGTGCAGTTATACAGTGACTTGGGAAACGACGGCGGGTTGTCGTTGACGTCATCAACCATCACCGTGACGTCAACCGATGACGACAAAGGAGGTGTCCCGTGATCAGTTGCGGTCACAACAAGTCGATACTTAGCCTTGGTCTCATGATCCAGGGTGTGGTTAAGAGTGATGAGTCCAGTCGTTTCATTGAGTTTAAAAGTTCCTTGTTCGTTACCTGTCGTGATAGCATAGGTTACCTCCTTATTTTGACCGATATCATCGTCGTTGGCGAACACTTTTACAACGGAGACTCCAACGGATGCATCCTCACTCTTATGCGCAAGGTAACTCGGTTTGTCGAAGTTTGGCTTGTTGTCGTTAATATCAGAAATCGTTATTTTAACGTTGACAAGCGAATCTTTGGGTGGGTTACCTCCATCATGGGCTTCTACATTCAGAGTATAGCTAGGCTTGCGTTCTCGGTCAAGTTTTGATAGAACACTGAGGACTCCTATGAATTAAAAAAATCTCAGTGTAAACTTTTCGATCATATCCCGGTTAGAAATATTTGGAAAAATAGAGGCTCCAACACTGCACTTACGTTGATCCTCGAAAAAGGCTCTAGATTACAAAACGTTCGATTCTCCCAAACTGTCTCTCGTATCACACGGGCCACAGTATACAGCTGTTTCGAGAAAGGTTGTCGGAAAAAAGCGTAAAAGTGCACGCGACAATCCCGAAAGATATTGTGGGTAGTCATCAACGATTTATCCTAAAAACTCCTTTATCCACATGGCCAACCATCTAAGATCGTCGCTGTACGGACGAGGCATCGCGGATTTGATGTATTGATTTGACTTATTAACATTCAGTGATCATATCCCAAATTAATTTTAATTCGGGATTATCGCGTGCACTTTTGCCCTTTTTTCCGACAACCTTTCTCGAAACAGCTGTATATAGCGAAGCCATAACGGTTCTTAAGAGTCAAGATCGCCTGTAGAGCAGGTGTACGATGGGAGGAGAACGAGCACTGCGTTTAACTGCGGATTGGGGCGAGTCTTAAAACGGGGCCAAGGGAGTGGGCAATATCCGCCACCTATCTATCCCCATTCCCCTCCCCCCCCCCCCCCCCCCCCCCCAGTATAGATAGATAGATAGATAGATAGATAATCTTTATTTAAACACGGTAAAAATTCGTCAGCTAAAAATCATTATAATACTAACACAAAGCAATAAACTAATATTAAAAAATATCTATATATGAAGAATTTAATAAATAATAAAAAGCTGCTTTCCACGAATGCCGTGCCTTATAGTTCCTCTTTGAGAAGTCGTTTAAATTGCCCAAGGGACTCAGCTTTCCTTACATTATGAGAAAGGCTGTTCCAGAGCATGGCGCCACTATAACTGAAACTATTTTTATAATAGTTTGTGCGCGGCAATGGAACATTAAGTTTATCCTCAGAGTCCCTTAGGTTGTAACTAATTTCTCGCTTCTCAAATTTAGAACTTAGATAGTTTGGAGCCAACCCGTGTAGAGACCTATAAACCATCGTAGCTCTTTGAATTTGTTGCTGGCAAGCAAGATTTTTCCATCCTAGGAGTTCTAATAGATTACCAGCATCTACGTCATAGTCTGAATAGGTCAAAACACGGGCTGCTCTGTTTTGTAGCTTTTGTAGTTTATTCTGCAGAGTTATCCCACAGTTTCCCCAAACAATGTTGCAGTAGTCGAAGTGTGGCTGTATCAATGCTTTTTTCAACTCTAGCCTGCAGCGTAGGTGTTATTTTTTTGTAGGCGAAGTTTTGGTCATCGTTTTGGTTTCGCAAAACATCCGGGACTCGGAGGAGAGAAAGGGGGTGGGAAGGGGCGAGAAAGAGAAGTATTTTTCCTTCCTCTCCACCTCTCCCCTTCCTCGCCTTCGCCAAGTCTTGTGACTCGCCTCAATCCGCGGTTTAACTCGGCGCTTGTTCGCCGGCAAAATACGCCTGCTATGCGGTCTGCTACAACTCAAGAATACAGCAAGTAACTTAAATTGCCGGCGAGTAAAAAAATCTAATATCGTAACTCTCAGGGGCAGTTCCATTGGCGGATATAGGGGAGAGGTCGGGGCCCCTTATTTTTTTGTATAATGGGGGAGGGGCATTTTCACTCCGGTTCCCGCCCTTACGATGCTCATTTATTTACGTGCTCATTTTTCGGTCAAATTTCACTGAAAGTACAATTCAATCTTTTCTTAACATTTTGAACAAGTAATCACAAACTCTTACCAGTATTCCCATCAATGGTAAACGCATTTTTGCCATCTCCCCCTTTGATAGTATAAACTATCCTTCCTCTCGGTCCCGAGTCCTCATCTACAGCTGACACTGATCCGATTTTTCCACGCACAGCGGTTCCTTCGCTTACTGTAAAGCTGTATTCTGATTGGTTGAACTTGGGTTCATGGTCATTGACGTCTTCAATGATGACAGTTACGCGCGCGTAAGCCGCTTTGGGAGGGTTGCCATTGTCCGCCGCTTCTATCAACAAGTTGTACTGATTTTTGGTCTCAAAGTCAGGGGGATTGTTGATTTTCATGGAACCTATCGAGAAACAAATGAACTAAATTATTATCAACCAATTACAAGCATTTTTTTTTTCACAACATCGATATTGTCGTGTCCGCGCAAATTTCGAGCAAATTAACATTTGTTGGTGGAGAGTCGAAACGACTTCGGATTATCCTCGGAAAACTTCGGCAACCTTCGTAAAAAATTGGAAAACGATCAGCACGGAAACGATCGAAAATTGCCATCTTTGATAATCTTCGTGAAATTGGTAAAGGACAAAACAATAAAAATGTAATATTAGTCAGAGGGCCGCTCCCTTTTTACGATAAATAGGTATGTTCAACCTCAAAAAGTGTGTTTTAAGCCACTTTGGCCTGAAAATTTGAAAATTTTGGTTTGAAAATGGATCATTTAAGAAGCAGGACCGAGCAGTACCGCTGTATAACAAGGTAGTACCTGTTGAATCGATTGAAAAGGCATTTCCATCATAGCCTTTGGTAATGGCATATGTTATTTGACCGTTTGATCCAGTGTCCAGATCTGTCGCTGATACCTGAAACAAAACAGTAGTTCTTATTTACTTTAACATTTTTACAAAATACACATTCTAAAGCTGTAATACATGGCTTGTCAGCTTAGTTGCCTATTTATTAGACTACGAGCCAGCCCCACTTCACCTACAGCAGAGTGTTAATGCGCCGTTCCACAAAAACTAAAGTTAGCAAACTTGTGTTGGCAAACTCAGGTTGGCGACAAAAATAATTTGTTTCTATTCTTGCCAGCGTCTTTGCCACGGCAACATTTTTGGGTTGGTAAACTCGCGTTTGACTGTGAGCATTTGCTGAAACTTCAGTATGTGCAACCTCGTTTCACAGAGGCCTCGTTGTTCCTCCCTCTAGAAGAAAGAACCCCCAAAACGAGGTTGAGGTATGTGGAAGCTTGTCATGAGAAAACACCAACGAGTTCTATTTGTCGCCAACAGTTTGCCAACATGTCAATCACTTAGCTTGCACAGATCAGTTTACCTTGAAGAATGACGTTCCTTTTACGGTGTTCTCTCGTACTGTGGCTCTGTAGGATGACAAACTGAACACAGGTGCATTGTCATTCTCATCAGTAACCTCAATTGTCAGCTTTGCGAAGGACGACAAAGGGGGGCTTCCTCTGTCAGTTACCTGGATGTTCAGTGTGTAGCTCTTCCTGCAGTAAAAAGAATATATAACTTCGTTTAGGTCGATATCGATTACGCAAACACTTGTGTTTCACCATAGTCAAGTTCGGTAGTACGATAAAAAATGCAATTAAATTAGGCTCCCCTTAATTTAGATATTGCAAGATAACCAAGAAAATCTTCGCTTATATCGGTCGATATAGAAAAGATCCGCAGTGAATACTACAATGATAAGACAATTTTACATTTGAGGTTGCTTTTGAGGGATTATAGTTTTGTCTTTCAAAGTTTTATTAAGATCGTTAAGTCAGATAGTACTTTCGGGTGCCGTTAGTATAGACATGGTCGTTACTTCCGGGAATTGTTAACAGGGGTTGCTTTCATGGCTCCGTTATTTTCATTATTATACATGCAGTATTCAGTGTCTTTGGATTACGCATGTTTTCTCACACTTGGCGCCACTTCCATATCTTCCCGCGCTGGGTGCCAAATAAACGTTCTCGATTGGAGTCCTTATCACATGAGGTAAGCAACATTTTCCTTGATTTTGGTTTTAGGACATAACACTGATCACCAACATCATTTTCATCGTCATCTTCATCATCGCAACAATGGTGTCAAAACCCAATAATGCAAGTTAGGACAGAACGCTCTAAAAATATCTTCACCATTCACCATTACCTTGTTTCGTAGTCCAATTTTCGAGCCACTTTTAAACCGCCTGATTGAGCGTCAAGAGAAAATGAATTTTGCTCGTTACCAGAGTCGATGTAGTATCGCAGCTTAGCATTCACACCTGAAAGGGAAGCAAACGATTTTTAACGATACTACCGTGAACTTTACCATACGACCACAACGTTAATACGATGACCAGCATTTCGTTATAAAAAATAAATAGGAATTTCAGTGGAATCAACGAGGTGACTCTTATTTCCACCACAAACTAAAGTTGACAAACTCGTGTTGGAAAACTTCAAAAAGTTGGTAATGTCGTGTTTGCACACGACAAACTTCCAGACGCCTCAACCTTATTCTCAGGGATCGTTCTTTTCGAGGAAGGAAGACAGAGGACCTTGTGAAACGAGGTTGCACATACTAAGTTGCAGAAAACGATCACGCATCAAAATGCTATAGTTAAACAGCTCAAAAAATTTGGGAAAAGTTGGCAGGAATAGAAACAGGTACACACGCGCAAACTTGGGTTTGCAAACTTTAGTTCGTCGTGTGAAGGCACCTTTAAACAATTGTTTTACTAACCAGCATCCTTATCGTTTGCAGTCACACCAAATACATTATATCCAGCGGGCCTTTCTTCAGACACCTGTACTGTCTGTGGCAGGTTTTGTATATCTGGTTTGTTGTCATTTATGTCCAAGATCGTTACATCGACCTTAGTAGTTTCATCCAGCGGAGGTGTTCCATGGTCAGTTGCACGCACAGTCAAGGTGTATGAGTCTTTGGTTTCTCGGTCAAACTGCACTTTACTTGTGATGATGCCAGTCTTGGGATCAATTGAAAACGCATTCGTATCGCCAGTTGTTAAACTGTAAGACAGCTCGGAATTACTGCCCGCGTCAGCATCTAAAAAAAAGATGAAGAGAATGTCACAACCATGAACCGTACTACAACTTTAAATATATATATCTTATATTTCCAGTCAAAAACGAAAACAAAAACAAAAAACAAGAAAAAACTACTTTCAATTGATAGGAGCTTCAATATTAGGGGCCAGCAGTGGGGGTGTCCACATGTACCATTTCTTTGACCCAGGGGTACACCGTACCGGCACCTGAGCACCGTACAAAGCCGAAGGGGATTAATCTCGTCAGTAGATGTCATGAAAACGACGTTCCAAAAAGCCATACTTGCGATGGACAAAATTGGGTGTTTGTGTTCAGATAAACGACACTAGAGGATGGCCATTGGTCGGTTCATTTTCTGATGAAACTACGTTTCAGTAAAGATACAAAAATTGTGGCGATATGATGACGTTTCGCTGTATCTAACATCTTTATCAAGTGGGAGCAACAGAACAAAATTAAAGTTAATTTACATTTACTTTTTTCATTTTGTTACTCTCTAATAATTTGCTTGCTAACCATGTTAGATACATCGAAACATTGTACCGACATAATTTTTGTATTTTTACTGACGTTTTTCAACAAACTTTTTTGTTATTTCTTATCTTTACATCCTTTTGTCATTGGAACTAGGTTTAAGGATACTTATCGATCTGGCTGAGCTTATATCGTCTGTGGCCCTAATCGCTGAGGAATTTTACCGCGTCGATGCTGTAAAATTTTTCAACTAAATCCTGAATTAAGAAATCAAAAGCTTCTATGAGGGAACTTGTGAATACGAAACGCTCTAAATAAAAGATCCTGCGCACCTTCGGACCCTCCCCTCCCCTCCCCTCCTCTACTCTCTCCTAGGCGTTTTCGTTTTTGTCCGACTCCCCACCCTCCTCTTCTCGAACGCTCACCCCATAGGTAAGGCATGTGACCATTACATTTCGCAAGCTCATTGTTTACAGCCGATGGAGTGACCGATCGAGTGAAATGTCTTCCGAAATGCTACAACACTTTTAACGCTTCACCAGTACTTACCAGTTGCAGAAACTTGCAGAACAACACTGTTTCTAGCGATGTTCTCGTACACAGACGCTTTGTATGCCTTCAACGCGAACTTTGGACTCATGTCATTATCATCGAGTACCTCAACTGTGATGCGAGTCGAGACTTTTAACGCGGGTTTCCCACAGTCCTCCACGATCACCACAGCGGTGTAGTGAGATTTAAACTCTCGATCTAAAATTGACAGAGTTGTGATCTTTCCAGTGTTGTCAATGGCAAAAACTTTTGAGCCTTGTGACTGCTCTGTAGTGATTTTATAAGTCATAGAGTTACAGTTGTCTGGATCCGTGGCTTGAATAGTACCGAGTACCGCATTACGGTTGTTGTTTTCCTTTATAGTGTATTTACAAGTGTTATTAAGCGCGCACGGTTTTATAAAATGTGGAGGCTCGTTCACATCTTGAACAATAACCGTAAGTGTCGTACTACCGTCCTTACTCGGGCTTCCGCCATCTTTCACAGTAATTCCCAAATTGTAGCTATTTTTCTGTTCATAATCCAACACCTGAGTACTTCGAACTTCTCCTTTGTTGCTAATCGTAAACCTCTTATCTTGATTTCCTGATGTAATGCTGTAAGTCAGTTGCGCATTCGTTCCAGCATCTTGGTCCGTTGCCTTCACTGTGGCAACAAGAGTGTTGGCGGGTCTTCCTTCTGGAATGGTCGCGGAGTACTGGGACTTCTCAAATACAGGAGCATTGTCATTGATGTCATCCACATTGACCAGCACAACAGCGCGTCCTTTATGGCATCTGTTCTGTGTGTTCTGACCAAGGATAGTCAATCGGTAGGACTCTCGCTTTTCACGGTCTAGTTTCCTTGTTGTTTTTATCTCGCCCGAAACGGAATTTATACTGAAGGAGTTCTGGTCGTTCCCGTCAACAATGGTGTATCTGAGGCTGAAGAATAAAATGCATTTAATGAGTGCCTGCATTTCGACTCTTTAACGACCTTTCACTAACCAATGTGGAAAGTAAAAAAAAAAGAGATACACGTTTCATTTTTCAAATTAATGAAAAACAAAGACCACCAAAAAAGAAGGCACTATCAACAGCTTTCATTTGAATGATCACAGTTGAAGAGTTCATCCACAGACTCAAAAGTTATTACCACCTTGTACAGCATAATAAACAGCACCACTGGAAAGTACTGCTCAATAGCTTTTATTTGAATGGTTACACTTTAGGATTTCATTCACAGACTCAAAAGTTAGAACCACCTTGTACAGCATAATAAACAGTACCACAGGAAAGTACTGCCCAGTAGCTTTCATTTGAATGGTCACACTTTAGGACTTCATTCACAGACTCAAAAGTTAGAACCACCTTGTACAGCATAATAAACAGTACCACGGGAAAGTACTGCTCAGTAGCTTTCATTTGAATGGTCACACTTTAGGAGTTCATCCACAGACTCAAATGTTAGAACCACCTTGCACAGCATAATAAACAGTTCCACAGGAAAGTACTGCTTAGTGGCCTTCATTTTCATCTGAATGGTAGGTTTTCATCCACAGACTTTGTAACCATGGAGAACTATTGGGGGCGAAGTTATCCTAGAGTTATCAATATTTCCATTAAAGTGCTCAGCGTTCAAATGGAACGTTAACATCTCTATACAAGGGCACGAGTGCAAAGCAACCGCTGGTCAAGAAAAGCGAGGTAATTGGGTAAAAAGACTAGTGATTCTCACCTGTAGGAGTGAACTGTTAATTTTTCATTGAGCACCGTGCGAGGTGAACTCCCTTCCGTCACGCTTGTCACGTAAGTGTCTTGTGTAAACAGAGCATCCCACATGGACAGCTTGAATTTATTGCTTTGTTGTTGTCCCTGCACGGCTACATACACCAGCTTTTAATCAAAAGAGTAACAAGTAAACCATATGAGTTACTATAACGAACCTGACTGTGGAGGTAGCGTGGTCGAGTGGTTAGTGGCGCCGACTTGTAATTCGGAGGCTCTTTAAACACACCAGCTGGATTTGTAACACGGCAGTCCCATGTTCAAATCCTTGACTACACTATGTAAATACCAACTGGTTAGCCTTCCACCAGTTGATATTCTTAACAATGTCTAGTTTACTTTGGATATTTATTTCAATGATTTATAGTGTCCCCAATTTGCGCTGCAGTGCTAAATACTTCGACACTTAAAGATGTTTATTTATTTATTCGTTCATTTATGTGAGCTGCACAAAACGTAAGGTGATTCCTCAGTATTGCATTGCGCATAACTACTCCGCATAATTTCTTGCGTCATTAGCGCGTGCACGAGCGCGCACACTGTCCGAACCAAGAGGGTTTTCTTTGAGGATAAGTTGGCCAAATGAATAAAGAGATTGTTTTGTCCTAAATCCAGGGCTCTATTTAAACTAGCTGTGTATGCTAATCAGGATGCTCCTGAATAAATATTCAACAAAATAAAATAAAATAAAATAAATGAGTATGGTGAACCTATCTTTTTATTGCTTAATATTATTCTGAAAAGCATTCTTTTCAGTTAAAAGAGTCTTAAAAAAATTTCTTCGTGGCCATAAAATCACGACCTTGGGATCATGCAGGCAAGGAGCGTTTTGAGTCAGTGCCGTGTGAGGCTGTGTGCCTTTGCCGTGAATCATATGTTAAATTGTTCCTTATGGTCGACGCATTATATCTATATTACAGTTTTCAAGTTTTCAGGGAAAGTTTGAAAGAAATCGCTGATCAATATTTATTTCTGAGGCATCACCTTAAAGAAGTAATTTTATTAGGATTATGCCGTTTGTGGTCAAAACAGAAAACTTACTTAAAGATACACTGTCCCGCCGAAATAGCAAAACTTCGCTTAGCTTATTTCCACGTTATATCGCCAAATGCCACCAAATATACAACTTAGTTAGATAAAAAAATTCCATAGAGGAAAACAAAAGCCATAGTTTGAAAATAAAGTAAAGGATTACAAGGATTGAAGTGGATTACAATTCATGAAATTTGATTTCGTGACAGGCGGTCAAAAAAAGCTAAAACTTGCCATTCTTGTGAAATCAGATTTTGACTTTTTTAACCCTTTTCTAGCCTTTATTTTATTGGTTTAGTTTGTTTAGTTCATATGTATTTGCTTCTATCGCTTTTTGCGATGGTTTCTTTCAATTTCAAGATACTAAAGTAAGCTTAAAGCAAGCTCTTGGCCATAATCATGAAAACACGATATTTCATCCGGGACAGTATCCTTTTAAACAAATGTAAACGGCTATATCGGAGTCTGACTTAACTCACATCTTTTCAATAACTCTTATGTGAAATATACTGATGAATATGAATATATGAAAATCATATATATGTGAACTGCGAATGAAACAAAAGTCACGGAAATTTGTGATCCTCGCAGTGTGCTATCAACTTAAGCAGTTGAAAAAAACTCGCAATTGACTATCTACCCATGTGGCTTGGTAGCTCAGTGGATAGAGCATTGCACCGGTATCGCAAGGTCATGGGTTCGAATCCCGTTGAAGCCTGAATTTTTTTCAGGTTACTTTATCAACTGCTTAAGTTGATAGCACACTGTGAGGATCACAAATTTCACTCAGGTTATGTGAAATCTTACCTTGTTACCTGACAGCGTCATGGAAATGGCACGGGGAGAAATATTGCTTTCATTCTTGTCCGAGGCGCTATCCATGGGGCCTGGGTTGGTGGTTGTTTGCGATGCATAAAGATGCGAGATTCCTAAGAAAACAAGTAGAATTTGAAGTTACCATCACGTTTAATTGAAACCTAGAACACTCATACTTGAAAGACTGATAAAAATAACGATATAGACGTGAATGTTATTCAGGAAATGATCAGTTCAATCAGTAGAGAAAAGTTTTCGATTTTCACGTGATTTTGTTACGATAGCAAGCAAGGTTGGCTTTCCGGTGCATGAATGAAAATTCGATGTCTAATTCTTTCTGAAAAATTAGATGTTGAAATATCTGTAGCTACAAAACTAAAAAAAGCCCTTTCTTTTCCAGCTTCAAACATTAGGACGCCTGTAAATAAAGTCGTTCTATTAAACTCTTACGGTATGTCTCTTGTGTGACCATTCGGATGAAAGTTATTAGGCAGTGATGAGGGTCAAGTTTTCATGAAGAATTTTGATGAATTGGGGATCGTGTAGTCGCTCTGTCAGATATATGTACATTTGTTTTGCTCCGCCAACATAAGCGCAAGATGTAGAGACATGTGCCGCACAAAAAACGCCTGTGTACGCTTCCATGCAAAGATGCATTCCTTAGAATTATTTCTCCATTGATATAAAAATGTCTTTTGGGCTTATTAAAGTAACACCAAAAAATGGTGTCATAACCCCTTGAAAACATCGAATTATTTTAAAGACAAGATAGTGGACTGATGAACGTTAACAAGTGGTTTACCTTCAATGTCTCTGACTTCAACTAATATTTTGTTGTTGGACACCGTGTTAAACTGAGTTCTGAAATACTTAAATGTATCACTCTCCACTGTTGTGATTGTATCGTCACAGGAAGACACAGAAGCACCCTCTGAAACCAAAGGAAAGACGTTAGTATTACAGTATTGAGGACTTCACGCTTCATGGCAATCATGGGTAATCATTGAAACATGCCTTTAGAAAATTTTAATTTTACCGCAATTATTTGACACTGGATTTGCTATGCAAACACTGTATTTGGCGGCACGTTTGTCCTGATTACCCATGCTCCCCCAATAAGCGCGAAGTCCACTGATTAAGGTTTGAAAATCACCATTAACGCTTCTACGCCTACCGTCAAACCTTGAGTTATGAAATGTGCTTTAAAGTTTTCAGTCTGTGGATGAAGTCCTAAAGTGTAGCCATTGAAATGAAAGCTACTGAGCAGTAGTTTCCTGTGGTACTGTTTATTATGCTGTACAAGGTGGTTCTAACTTTTGAGTCTGTGGATGAAATGCTACAGTGTGACCATTCAAATGAAAGCTACTGAGCAGTACTTTCCTGTGGTACTGTTTATTATGCTGTACAAGGTGGTTCTAACTTTTGAGTCTGTGGATGAAATCCTGCAGTGTGACCATTCAAATGAAAGCTACTGAGCAGTACTTTCCTGTGGTACTGTTTATTATGCTGTACAAGGTGGTTCTAGCGTTTGAGTCTGTGGTAAAATGCTAAAGTGTGACCATTCAAATGAAAGCTACTGAGCAGTACTTTACTTCTGTGGCGTTGTTAATACGCTATACAAGGTGGTTCTAAGTCTGTGTTTGAAATGATAGGCGACTATTCCAACAAAACGGTTTAGTGGTACTTTCCTGTGATGCTGCATTTACAAAATGTGGTACTAACTTTTAAATCTGTGGATGTGACCATTCGAATGATAGCTGCTGCGGAGTTCTTTCATGTGGTACTGTTAACAGTGCTGTACAAGGTGGTTCTTACTATTGAGCCTGTGGTTGCAATCTCATCAAAGTGCGGTCATTTAAACGGCCAAATTTAATCGACCATTTATGTTTGCCGTTTGTTTTTCAATCCCGTCAAGTCACTTAAGCTATTTGCACTTGGTACTTACCATCACACGAAACAGAACTAAGCTTATCGACCCATCCATTCAAGTCACTAAAACTGCCCAAACGGAACACGTGAGTGTTGTCCGGATCAGAGGCAATGGTGTTCAGCTCCGATGGGTTGACGTAGCCACCGACACCAATGGAGAAGATATTTACACCCAACTGACGCAGCTGAGATGCAGGCCCTGCCACCGCACGGCCGTTGGAGTACCCATCAGTGAGTAATACGGTCACCTTAGGGATGCCTTGATCGGGACGCATGCCCTGTGACAGAGAAAAGTAGACAAAATAAGGGAAGTAGTCATAACAAGTATACTCGAAGAAGAGTATATGGGGCCTATATGGGGCATATATGGGGCCCATACTGCTTTTTAACTCGTGAATACGCGAAGCGTTGAACGAATTATAGCATATGGGGAAAATTTTCACTTGCCTTACCCATGGAGACGACGTTGGGGGGAGGGGAGGTGGCAAGGGTGGGAAGGGATGAGAGGGAGGGGAGGGTGGGGAGGGAGGGAGGGAGGGTTATGGAGGGGAGGGTGAGAAGTTGGACGAAGGGGGTGGGGAGTCAGAGGAGCAAAATGCCTAGAAGAGGGGACGGTCCAAAGGTTGTTTCGTATTCACGAGTTGGCTCATAAGAGCCTTTGAATCTAACCGATATCATCATTGGAGACCTGAGGACAGTTAATCGGAGGGGAGTGGGGGGTGGGGGAGGAATCGGGGAGCAAAAAGTGTAGGAGAGGGGGAGTCCGAAGGGTGTTTCGTATTCACGAGTTGGCTCCTGGGAGCCTTTGATATCACGCTAGCATGGCACAAAAATATATTTGGTTTATTGGGAAAAAGAGTCCAGCATCAAATTCAGCATATCGATATTAGTAAAACTACAAAGTTTTGTAAAGATTGCTAGAAAACTGACGAAGATATCAAATTTTGAAACTGAGCATTTTTACAAAGAAATGTATGGTGGACGGGCAATCGTTTCCGTGTTTTTCCCATACATTTCTTTGTAAAAATTAGGCCAGAGTACTATAAGTTTCAAAAGCTCATATCTCCGTCAGTATAACGAGCAATCTTTACGAAACTTTACAGTTTTACTAATATTGATGTGCTGATTTTGATACTGGACTCTTTCCCACATTAAATTAAATATATTTTCATGCCACGCTAGCGTGATATTGGTGTATCGATATCATCATTGGAGACCCGAGGGCAGTTAGTCGGAGGGGGGCGAACCGCTATTGAAAACTTTTGTCGCACCGATTTTCTGCGGATTTTTACTGCGTTCCGCTCCGCCTCTGGGGGGTTGATACGGTACGAGTACCATATTTACCGATAGAGACTATTATAATTTTTTCGATGGCGATATCGACATTATGACGTCATCGCTCGAGATTCAAATTGTGATGTCATAACTTATGGCAGAATCCAGGCCAAAACGAGCCAAGGAACGATTTATTTCTGGGCCGCTTGTGACGAAATCAAATTCGATAAACTGTAATCCAATTCCATTCTGTAATCCCGGGCCGAGTTGTTTGAAGGACGCTAATCCGGGGTTAATTACCATGACAACTGTCACGAGATAAGGAAGTGATCTACTAATGCCAAACGCAATTACTAACTTGAGATGCGACGAAAATGTTCCTGCGTACGAAATCCAAAGCGTCAGCGGTGTAAGTCCATCCTCCTCGGTACCAAATGTTGTCGACAGCGTTCTTGATTGCTGACTTGGTGTAATGCGCCTTTAAATTAAACTCCAGCCTTGTATACGTAGAGTACGTTACCACAGCAACGTGTGTACCAGATGAACCAATGTTGAAGAAGTCTACCACATCCTTGACAAAGTTCTTAACTTGTTGGAAATTGTAGCTGCCTACGCTGCCGGAACTGTCCAGAATAAATGCCAAGTCCACTGAAGTCTGACAAACTGTAGAAACAGGCAATGAAGACACGGTTAAAGGGGCAGTTTCGCAAGGATTTGGTGTCATTTCAAAAACCAAAAAATGCTTTTGTATTAACAGAAAGCGAAAATTAATGGTCCAGTTTGTGATAAATCACCACACGTTAAGTGTCTCTAGTCATAGAATGAATTATAACTTGACAAAAAAAATACTTAGCCTAACTTATTACAAGTTCCCAAATTTTCGTTTTCAAAATGCGCTAGAACGGATGACTTGTTCCTATTTCAAAAATTGGTTGATTTCTTTCTCTTGGTGTCTTAGTATTATTTTGTGAATAAGTAAAGGTATTATAGCATCATTTTCCTGTTGCTGCTCTAGTGATCATTCAAATGAAAGCTGTTGCATAGTTCTTTTCTGTGTCATTGTTTACAATGCTGTCGAGGTTGTTCTTAGTTTTTTCCAGTCTGTGGACTAAAAAAAGTGTGATCATTAAAATGAAAGCTGCTGCGTAGTTCTTTCCTATAGCACTGTTTACAATACTGTACAAGGTGGTGCTAACGTTTTAGTCTGTGGATAACTGAAGTTCTAAACAATTCTTTCTTGTAGTACTTGCTCACTAAATATGCGATAGGATAAAATCCTATAGTACGGAAATTTAAATTAAAGGCATCTTGCTTCAGTGCTTTCCTATGGAAATATGAAATATTATTTATAAGGAAGCTATAATCGGAGTGAAATGCCACTATTTAACTATTCAAATGAAAGCTCCTCAATAAGTATTATCCCTCGGACGTACAAAGGGGGGGGGGGATGGATGCCCCCCCCCCACCCTTAAGGTTTTTCTCCGACTTTTTCAAGACCGTTAAAGATTAGCACATGCCGTCTTCAGCAGCTGTTTGTTTATCCTTGAGACACACTTTGGTAAAGTTTAGCGACAACCGGTTGCCATGGTAACGAGATATTACGTCATAAGTAGCATAAGGTTAAGCCATTTGTGAATAAAAATGCGCGTTTTTCACCTTTTTTCGGTGAAAAAAAAAAACATATAAAATGCTACCAAAAGCATCGAAATGTTTAACTGTATGTTATTTTGCAACTCTAGCAAAAAGTATTTGCAATTTACGCATTTTTCCGATAAATTTGAATTTACACCCCCCCTTGTACCACGGTGGGGATATAAGTTTGCGTGTACGTTCGAGGGTTATGGTGCTGTCTGTAAACGACAACAAATTAGTCTGACTGTACATTGTAAGAGGTTTTACGGAATATACCATTTTACAGTTGTGTGCTAGTACCTTGGCCTTTGAAAGAAAGTGAGGCTGGAGTTCACTTTGTTTTGATGCAAACCCATCTAGTTTTCATATGTAAATCATGCCACATGTTCGACAAAATAAAACTAGTAAGCAAAAGAAAATTAAGAACAACATGATTTACATATGAAAAGAAGAATTAAGGTTTGTGCCAAAACATGGTCAACTTTAGCCTCACTTCCACTCAAAGAACAGGTTACTATTAAAGTAGACAACTGAAAACTGTGTCATTTACCATCACGAATGACGCTTGCATGGATATATGAGTTCGTTGCATAGTAAACCCAGTCAAATCCCGCCTGTACAGCCAGGCCTGCTAGAGTGGCAAGTTTCCTAGAGTCGCCATCAGAGGTCTGGAGACGAAGAGCGCGTCCTACAAGATAAAAGAGAGACACCCAGTAGTGAGTTGAGGAAAAACGAATCGATCCGCAATAACGTATGCTAAAATCCGAATCCACATTAATTACACCATGTTTTTTTTTGAGATGTAATAAAAATGCCCTGACTTGAATCCTTACAAATGCTGTATATGGGATTATTATTTTTTTTACAAACATTATAGGCCTTCTTGAGTTTTTCACCCTAGTAAATGTGGAATAAACTTCGACGAAATATTTAATCCTTTCACTCCCAAGAGTGCCAGACATCAAAATCCCACATTTCAATTTGTAAAATATTGAAAAACAAATAGTACCATGCAAAAGTACTGTTAAAGAGGTTTCATTTGAATGGTCACACCATAGGAGTTTGTTGTGAGACTCAAAAGTTGGAACTACACTACATGTCTTCATAAGTGACTCAGGAAGCACAGATTGGCCGCACGTGATCTCGGCTATGACGAAAACGAAAGTCCATAAAGTGCAAAAATCCAAGATCCAACTGAGCTATATAAGAAGCAAAAGCTGAATTTCGGGCCCAAAAAACCTGACTTGAGAAGCAAAAGGAAGTATTATCTATCTATTAAAGCGTTCAAGTTTTCAAGACAATGTAAGGCGTTCATGGATAAATAGGACCGTTTGATATTGTGTTCGCCGCTTATAATTGCTGTGGGATTTTTGTTCCAACACGTTTGGTGTTTTAAATAACTTGTCATTTACTTAGGGATCGAGGTTTCAAGTCAGTATCGGTTACTGAATGTAGTGAATGTAGTGTAGTCTTACTTTTTAGACACAATTTTGTTTCTCCGTAAAAGCACTCAAAACACTCAGGAATAATTACTGCAATGGGTTAAAGACGTCACGAGTTTAAGCTGTGTCTTGTTTTCATGTATTTTCCCAAGAATTCTACTGAAATAAAAGTAATTCTAGATAAAAAAATAACATTAATAGCAGTTGAAGCAATATGGAGATTGAAGCGCTCAACGAAAAGCAAACATAAGATTTGAAGCAGGCCTCTGCAAGTCGCGCTGCGGTTGGCCCAAAATAGTGCGTGACGATAATGCACATTCATATCCGATATTTCTGTAATCCTGACAGAAATAAAAACATTCAGATAGTGACCAAAATCCCTAAAAAAAATTTAAAAAAAATGAAAAGCGATTAACTTTTGGTCAATTTGAACGAAAACGTGCTCCACGCATTGCTTGAAGATCCTTTACGAACTAAAACATTTTTTTGGTAATGTTTAAGCCTTTAAGCCTAATATCAAAATTTAAATTCTCTTTTCTTGTTCCTATACATTTCTTATAGAAGTAGGGGGAGAAATTGTTTGGATACCAAGAGAATTCAGTGTCCGCCTATTAATTATTAACTACAAATTCTATTTTTAAAACTTCACTAAATCTTCAATATTTCTTATTTCTCTTAATTTTACCAATCCTTTCAGAAAAACTATTTCCTCCCAAACATACCCAAAAATCACCCAAAAATTCACAAAACACCCCACAACATAGATTCACGGGATGAGCAGAGAGTTTTTGGATTGCATGAAACGTGAACGAGATATTTCCATTAAAGCCATGTCAAGTGGCGGAAAAATGGCGTTCATGTCTACCCCCCGCCTTAATTCTCATGGCCTTTTTGATTGATAAGGCATTTATATTACAGGGAGAAATTTGATGCTGATCACTCTTAGCGCAACCGTGATTCTTTGCGGGCGAGCACAGCATCGGCGCCATTTTCTGTAATACAGAAATTACGGGCTTTCCGACAGCTAATTTTAATCGGTTTCCATCGTCGTGTTTTTAAATTTGTAAATAATTTTATAGTTGTAAATAGTTTCTATAGTATTTAAATATTTCATTTGCGTCGTCATTGGAGTTTTATTATCATGTTAAAAGCGACATGAAGGTTGTAAAGAGAGGTCGTCGTCCACCGAGGAAAGAAAACCGTCATGTTGTTTGGTTTACCTCATCAACCCTGCAGCTATGGACAGTATTCCAGCGGGAAATATCGTGTTTGCATAAAATAGGAATAAAAAATTGCCAAACATGATGAACGCAAAGAAATATGAACTAAAGTCTGAGTCAATATAACGGCTAAAAACCTCAAAATTCATCAGAATGGCAAGTTTGATTTCTTGACCGCCTGTCACGAAATCAAATTTGATGAACTGTAATCCACTTCCATCCTTGTAATCCTATTCTTTATCCCCAAACTACTTTTTCGGTTTTGCTCTATAGAATCTTTTTATCCAATTTAGGGCCCGATTATATGAGCCGGGCTGGCCCGGTTTGCCGAGATCTCGGCACGCCTGTTAAACGCAACAAAAATTAACTTTGCGATAAAATGACAACCGGGCCAGCCCGGTTAGCCAGGATCCCGGTATCGCGATGCCGGGATCCCGGCTAACCGGGCTGAAAATTGTCCATGTAATCGCGTTTACCGGGCCAGCCCGGCTAACCGGGACAGCACAAAAATTTGCCTCTGAGCAAACCTGCTCGCCTGAAAATGGCCCTTTTTCTCTTTAAATGATAAAGAGGTACACAAGAGTGCGTAGGCACGAAGTAAATGAGCTAAAATGCAGAAAAAATCCTTAATTGAAACATTCTACGCTTTGCGCCATTTTCAAAACAACAACTTTCAGCCAAAATCGTTGATGCTAAGTTTAGTTGTCGCCCGGGCTGGCTTGCTTCATGTAATACCGGGCTGAAAGTCATCTCGGCAAAATGGGCCATCTCGGCTCATATAATCGGGCCCTTAGTTGTATATTTGGTGGCATTTGGCAATTTATTAAACATGGAAATGAGGAAAGCGAAATTTTGATACATCAGCCGAGACACCATGTATGTTTAAACCTCACTGAACTGGCGGTAATTTTGTCTGTTGGAAAGATAGAACTGCCATAGGGCAAAGGCGGATGATATTTCGTCATATTTTTTTCTGATTATTTGTGAAATATTGCCTCTTATCTCTTGAATTGAGAAATACCGTGCTCCTGTCCCTACATAAACAAACATATCAAAACATTTAGTTACAAGTGAAGGTTTTGATTTTCATCTCTTCGATATTTTTAAGGTCATACACTTCAGTTCAACATTCAAGAGACATTATATCACGTACGATCTTTTTCAACCCGTTCTCTGTCATGTTTAAAACATCAATTCTCCCTTTTGACTGCCATACATTTCTTAATGTGAAACTATTGCGAATATGGCTGTGATTAACCAAACTTCCTGAGTTATATATTTATTTTTTTATTAATTTTAAATGTCAGCCTGACGGAAACAATAACTGTTGTCAATATAAACAGAAATGAGAAACGGTCACGCTAATATTTACCCTTTCACTCACAGTATGGAGACATACGGTATCTCGATAGTTCTAACTTTTCATGTGACCATTGAAATGAAACTTCTTCGGCTGTACCTTTGCATGATACCATTTGTTTTTCAATATTTTACAAAATAAAATTAGGAATTTTTCTTGAATTTTGAGATTTAGCAGTCTTCGGATTTAAAGGGTTAAATTAAAACGAAATGCACGTGTTTGTTGTGCAACTTAAAATTTATACAGCTGGAATAAAAATCGATCATAAAACGGTATTCGATTTAGATAAAATTCTCTGCTACGTTTTTTTTTTTCAACCAGATCAACACTTGAACACTTAAACCTGTCATCGATTAAAATTTCGGGTTGCCTTGTCATATCATCCGATTATATATTACATATTACCCAAGGTGACCTTTTCAGTCTTTTCAAGCAGTTGAGATATTTTTACTGATTCCCTAATAAAACGAACTTTAACCCAGGTGAACACGTACATAATATTTATCGTTATAATATCTCGAACAGCTACGAGAAAACTAAGAAATAATAAAGCAAATAAAAACATAACTAGTAAATCAGTTACATAAGTTAATTAATACACTTTAAAAGCCCGATTTCTCTCCTACATGAACTTATAGAATATGGTTCCAACTTTTGCGTCTTTTAGTTCACTTGATAAAATTCTAAAGCGTGATTATTCAAATGAATGCTATTAATTTAAGCAACATCATCCTGGGGTGCTATTTATTCTGTATATATTTAACAAAATTGCCCAATGAATTGTTAACTATTTTTCTCGTCAATTTAAAAATAGAACACGAGCTTTTAAGGGATGAAATATTAAGACGTGAGTTACCTTCGTAATGGAGCGATATCGGAGCATTGGGTAAGATCTGATCTGTCCATGCTAGCACCACCTTTAGTTTCACACTGCTCCATTGTCCTCTTACTCGGGAAGCCAATACATCAAGTTTACTCTTAGCTCGTGCTGTCATGCGGCGACAATCATCGTTTGCAAAGACGATTTCACTGTTCGTGTTTCTCACAAGGATTTTTCTGAAACGCGCTGAGTTTCTTCTTATTATATCTCTGATGTTCCCACAAGTGTCTATTTCGCCTTTGTTTGGATATCTCTGGCCTAAGCTGATCGAGCGAAGGGAGCCATAGACGAATTCTTGCCCGACTAAGGCCAACAGCAAAAGTTTAAAAAATAATGTTGCCATAATTGTTGCAGTAAACAGTTAGTCAGCGATTTTCTTGCCCAGTTGGTGCTATGGTGTGTTTCTGCCAGGGAGAAGTGAAAATGTAATATATAGCAAAACTTTTGGGCGTTAAGAAGGCCAATTTAGGTAAACCTGTTTGGTTTTATAATTGATAAACTGTCCAGCTTAGCCGAGCAGTCAGTAACTAAGGATCTGCCCCCCAAATGTAACATTATATAGAACATCGCTACATCACAAGGTATTGGGTTTCCAATCACACAAGACATGGACATCAATACACACAGACAGTTTCCTTCCTTTTTTGGACAATGCCCCGGCATCCGCTCGATTGTAAAGGAACAAAGGGGAACACAGGAACAGAAATATGATTTGTGCGGTTGCCAGCAATTATAGGCGTAAAATTAAACCGAACCACAATCAGGAAGTCTGATAAATTCTGCTGTGTTGACCGCACGTGCGTTACAACACACTTGGAGAATGATTATTATATTTTTACACGGTTCTCCAAATATGGTTTATAAAAGTTTTTACGGCCGTCTCGTGAGCAACAGGTTGCAACACAGAGCTCAACGCCCCCGATTTATTTAATCCCTTTTCTTTTAACTTCCAGCTTGTACATAGATCTCGAATTTTAAGTGTGTCTACAAACAAAATATTGAATACACGATCACTGCAACAAACCGTTGAGAATGGCCGAGTCTGGGATTCCAGAAGCGGACCATTGAAGTGAACAAACAAAACGTAAAACTCGGGCAAACCTGATCCTTACGGCAGAAATAAAAGAAACAAAAGCAGTGTTTATATATTTATGCTGTGAGCCGTTCAAGGTGGTTCTGTTGAAAATTTTTGAGTCTGTGCCGGATGACCATTCACATGAAAACTATGGATTTTTATCAGGCTCCCGTTAAGCAGAAATGACTTATGTGGCGCTGTCTTTTTCTTAGTGGTGCTATGAAAGCAGAAATGTCCATTTTCTCTCTCTTTTCCTTTTGGCGTTCGGGTTATTCAGTGATATATTGGGAGTGACAGGGTAAACATAAATCAATAAGCGAAAAGTAAAACAATAACTCTTATGTCGGCCAGAGTACAACCTCGACATCACTGTTCGTTCCGTTCTCAGTCCGGCTCACTTTGATCGTAAAATAATCAAAATACATGTATAGTCAAATAAATGCATGATTAAAGCGAAAAGTAAAAGAAAACACTGATTTATAACTGTTCGGTCGGTCCAGAGAACAGCCGAGACCGTCACAGACACCGAAGTGAGTGACACTATTCGATCCGTTCTTTCTCAACACTTTCATTGTGAAATAGTTCAGGCGTATTAAAAACAGAATTTCACACTTTGATGAAGATCTTGACGAGTGTCCTAGCGTGTTGAAGATTACATTTTTTCCGGTTCTTGTTTCGGATGAACCAAGTGCCAGAAAGAAACCTCTGCTCTCGTAGGTTCCGACTGTACGGCCTGGGGGATTAGGGGCCCGGGAATTAGGGGCCCGGGGGACTAGGGGGACTCCCACATAAAAGTGACGGAGGTGATTGTCGTACCTTTTAGGGGTTGATGATTCGTTGTTAGTTGTTTGGTATAACACTAAAGGCCCGTTTACACATGTGATTTTTGATGCGATTTTTGTCGCGCTCTCCAATGCAACTTTTGTCGCAAGTGTAACTTAGCGGCGATTTCCTGTGCGATTCGAGTGCGACATTTGGTTTGATTTGCTGTGATTTCCCAAATATCGCCTGCGACATCGCGCGACAAATCGCGCCCAAATCGCACTGAAATCTTCGCCCGTTTACACATGCGATTTGAAGATGCAACTTGCGCGCGACAAAAATTGCATCGACAAGTGCGACAAAAATTGCACAAAAAATCGCCGTTTACGGGCGGCGATTTCAGTGCGATTTGTCGCGCGATGTCGAAGAGGTTTCAAACATGTTCGAAAGCTTATGCAACTTGGCGGCGATTTTTGGGAAATCACAGCAAATCAAAGCAAATGTCGCACCCGAATCGCACAGAAAATCACGTGAAAATCGCCGCTAGTTTACACTGGCGAAAAAAGTTGCATTATAGCGCGCGACAAAAATCGTATCAAAAATCGTATGTGTAAACGGGTCTTAAACAGGCCTTAAGGGTAACTGAATCGAAAATGGCCACTGTCAGAGTTATTTTGATTTCTTTTGGCAAGCCAGAAAAATATGCTGACAAAAACAGCTTTTCAAAAGGAATTCAGGTGCATTTGCATTTAGGGGTAAAAATGAGTGTGACCCGTATGTGTTATCGCATATCTCTTATCCCTAAATCAGAAACATAAACGAACGTTTTGTCAATAGTATCCCATATTTTCGAGATCAGAACAAACTGACTGTTTTGCCAACCGTTTATGCCAATAAAACTAACTGTCTGGTCCTTTATTGTAGTAACTCAGTGTTAGACTGCTTGACCTTAGCGACCCTCAATTCTATAAATATTTTTCTGAGTATTAAAAAGCCCTTTATCAAGATAAACGACCGCTAACAAGGCATCCTGTATGGCTTTATTTCGAAAAGAAACTTATTTCTGCGCACCCGTTATCTGGCCGTCACGCACTGCCGCCCCAACCATTAGTGAGGAGTAGCATTGCGTGACGAACCAAATCGCTTGAGTAGGGGACTAAATCTCTTATTACGTATTAAACATTCTAATTGGACTCAGTCCTAGTTTCCGTAAGCTATTTTTAAAGTTAAGAAAATCCGGTCATCGATTCTTTGCCCTCGCTTTTCCTTTCTTTCTCCTTTGTACAGCGAGATGTTTGTGAAAATTTATCAACGACAAAAACCTCTTCTCTAAGAGTGGGAGCTTATGCTAAGTAAGAGTTACAATTATCGCGAGAAATTATTTTTTGCAAACTTAAAACTAGTAACTCAAGCACAAGCTCAAGTGCAAGTATTTAAAGAGGCAGTGTCTGCGACAGTGTCATGGAAATTTGGTTTCATTTTAAAAAAACCCAAATGCTTTGGATTAACAGAAAACGTAAAATAATGGTCTCCAGTCATAGACGGACTCAGGTCTGAATGAAATGCAACTTGAAAAAGTTAACTTAACCTTTTTCAAGTTCTTAGTCACATTTTCGTTTCCAAAATTAGAACCTAAAAACAGACCACGATTTCCTTCTCTTTCAAGAATTGGTTGATTTGTTTCTCATGGTGATTTTTAGTAGATTTTGTAAAGGTATCAGTGAATGCATGAACAGGGCAGCATGGCTTTAACCAAAAAAGGTCAAAATCCACAAGACCCTTCCCCTTTAAGCACGTTGAGATTCGCATCAAGTGGAAAACGAACACGATGATGCAGGCATAAGCGGAAACACAAGGAAAAAAGACTGTTGTCCTTGCGCTTACCCTTAATAATGCGTTTCGTATGTTTATTTGTATATTTTTAACTGTTTGACGTCAGTTGTGCAGGATTACGCCGGAACTAGAAACTTTTAGGGCTTTTTTGGTGTTGCCCCGTGAGAAAAACTTAAACGTTCGGGAAAAAAGTGGACCTAATTAGAGACAGAACGGAATTTCGTATGTTCTAATCCATGCAGTCTAGACTTTAATTTAACAGATCAGACTATACAATAAATGCGCTTGAGCCGACCAAATTCCATTTGAAGTGGATTTTAATTTATTTTGGCCCGCCTTTATTCTAGTTTTACGTTTGTGCCGCGAATGTTTCCTCATCAACATGATTATGACCCAGAAAATATTCCTAACCAGCGCGCTATACAAGTTTGAGTGAAATTTAAGTTTATCGCTAAATTAGTCACAATAATTTGATGGTTTGTGTCGAGTTTGCGTGCTGCCGTTTATTTCTGTTCAGTGTCATAAACAGAGGATTTTTTCACATTTGAACTTTTACATATTTTTATTTTTACATCATTATTATTATTATTATTATTATTATTATTATTATTATTATTATTATTATTATATACAGTCGAACGGTTCCTTACGGAAACCTTCATAATACGGACACTTCTTTGTTAAGGACAGTTCACTTAGACCCGAAGACACTAAAATTCATACAATCCATACAATCGCTACCTCTACAATACGGACACCTCTATAATACGGACACTTTGTTCTGTTTATCTTTTATATTCGCGTGTCCATATTAAGGGGATTCCGGACTGTCTTTAACATGTTCAAGTTTTCATTGTTATTATCGTTTCCTATTTCTCCGTGTTGCTGTTGGAATCAGTCTATCATTTACATTTGTCTCCAAGAGTAGACAATTTTGGACTAGTTCCCTTCAGACCTTTTTTTGGGTCATCCGTGACAGGCGTGACGTTGCATGACGTGCGTAGGTGTCCAAGAATCCACCCACCCGTTCACTTCCTTGTTATATATATTAGATCATCTTAGCGCCGGTTATTAAATTTCGGTATCGAAACAGGTTGGGATGTACGCATGTCCTGATTAATATTAATGAGACGGAACTTAAAGGCGAGGCTTTCACCTTCCTTGTTTCATCCAACATGGCGGACAGTTTAGAAAATATGGAAAAGATTATTCCGGAAACGGAGCAAGTGAAGACATCGAAAAAATGTTTAGCAGAAACTTTGAGACCTATGGACAATTAAGACGAAACCGAAGCGGAACGTGGTTTTATAGTGACGTGGAAAATGCCGAAATTAGAAAAAAATCCTTAGCAGTTATGATCACAGTCGAGTGCTACGAGGCTAATTTTCCTTCCCTGTTTGATATGAAACAAATATAGATTCCATTTTGCGTGCGCCTTTTCAGTTATAGATTAAAGCAGACGTCAAAATGTGGAAAGAATATTCAGTGACCAATTCGCCTTGCTGCGGCGAATCTATTTGTTAAATACCTGAATTTGACTGTCTTTTGTCTCTTGTCTCTCCATATGACTCAGTATATAAAAATGAAATGAAACTAACCCTTCTAAAGGCGGCCATCGGATAAAAATGAGAAAAAAAGATACAAAATAATATTACTTTGCACAGAAAATAATTGATGAAGAAAATCAATAGACCGAACACTTAACGTAAACGGGATTACTGCGAGAGGAGAGAGAGTGGAGTAGACGGATTTAAACTGGTCTCTCTCTTTTTCAGTATTTGAAAAAAAAAACTTGTTATTCAGTAGTCTGCGAATACAGCCGCGTCTCGGTGATAGGAGCGAACGTCCCAAGTGGCCGAGAGCGATGAGAGGTAGACGTATTAACCCTTTAACTCCCAAGAGCGTCAAGAACAAATGTTACCATGCAAAAGTACTGCTGAAGAGGTTTCATTTGAATGGTCACACCATAGGATTTCATCAACAGACTCAAAAGTTAGAACAAATGGTCCATGCAAAAGTACTGCTGAAGAGGTTTCATTTGAATGGTCACACCATAGGATTTCGTCAACAGACTCAAAAGTTCAAACTACACTTCGTGTCTTCATAATTGACTCAGTCTGGGAATGAAAGGGTTAAGTCGCAAGCAACAATCCTGAGCAATCAGTTGTTTAGGGACACTTCGCTTTTTTCTAACATCATAGTTTGGTGGACAATTTGAAAATCACCGATAAAATTAAAATTAAAATAACAATTAAATTAAATTTTTATCTATCAATGAATTGATTATTGAATTAACGAACACATTTAATTATTTTATTAACATACATTTAATTAAATTCATTTCATCTTGCTTCGATTTAAGAAACAAATTGTTATCATCTTAGTACAGAAACCCATTGAAATTGAAACCCATTGGGTTGAAACGTGTAACGCGCATTCACAGTGCATTCACAGCTTCCAAATATTCATTTTTTGTTTAGTACCATATTTGAAAACCCCTCGGTCCCTCGAGTTTGGAAGGAAATTGTTCTAGCGAATTGATTGGTTAATGTTTTTATCTTGATTTTCCAAATATGGCTGTAACAACTTCTTAGCAAATTGAATAATCGGAAGCTTGTTTTGAAGAGTACAAGAGACAGTTGCACGTTTCAACCCACTTATGGTCTTCTGCTTAGTATCGATTCTTTTTTTTTCTATACTTTCTGTATGCTTTTGCAATACGAAAATACTTATGGTCATGCAAATAAAGCTTGTTGTTGTTGTTGTTGCTAAAATATAACTTAGAAAATTAGACCCCGCAATGTTAAAGTCCTTGAATTGCACTAAGCGTAGCTTGTTTGTCTTACATTTGGATATCAACATGGCTCATGGGGGGAAGGAGTTTATATGAAAGTCGTGTTTTTATCCCGTGTTGCACCCGTTCAGATAGTGGGAAAGTGAACGATAGACTGCGCGCGAAGGAATCATATTGCGAGTGCGGATTGAGAGGGATAGACAAGATTGAAACAGAGCTGTCTCGAGTCGCTACCGTCACTACCTGAACGCCTGTAACAGGCTACAAATGTCCCAAACCAATTGGCAAGAATTGTAGGTATTCAGTCAACGGCTACTTTAAGGAAGATTCTAGAGTCAATTAGCTACTAAACGAAACTCTATTGTTGCTTTCGTATCAGCTCATTTTCAGTTTCACCAAAAATAAACATGTGAGTTGTCACTTAGCTCATTATCGAGTTTAATAGAAAATAAATTCACTTAGCTCATTATCAAGATTAATGAAATCTGAAACGATCGAAATTATGCCTTCGCTGTAACAGGATCATTTTAAATATACATTAAGTATTGTAATAACCAACAATCTGACCTGCAGCACTTAGCTCATTATCGAGATTGATAGAAAATAAATTCACTTAGCTCATTATCGAGATTAATAAAATCTGTAACGAAAATAATGCCTCCACTGTAACAGGATCATTTTAAATATGCATTAAGTATTGTAATAGAGCGTTTTCACTCACGTCACCTTCAGTCCCGTGGGACTCAAATGACAGGCCATGGCAGCCATGTTGGTGTTCCTAACAAAAGAAGTTAATTAAAATTCTTTTGTACGGGAACACCAATATGGCGGTTATGACGTCAAGTGAAAACGCTCTACAACCAACAATCTGGCCTGCAGCACTGAAAATTTCTATTTTTAAATCGGTTAAAGCAAAATTCAAATATTTATTTTGCAAAACAAACAAAAAGTAGATCTAAAAAGCAGCCGATTTGTAAACAACCTGATAAAAGGGACATTTTTTTTAGTTTTAAAGCCATGTTTCGGTGTTAGGCCTAGCTACAAATATCCGGATATGTTTTTTAGATACTTAGAAGTTCCAGGGATATTTAAAAAATTCCGAGATATTTAGAAAAAAAAAAGAGATTAAATTAGGGATTTTGCTATGGTTTTATTACTTTTATGAGTTCACGCATGTTTTTTTCTTTTTAACTTGAGATGGAATCTACTTTGCGGCTCAATTAAGTGTCAGCAGTGGTCATGTTCAGCGGTTTTCCTCACGAATATTATATGCCACGAGTCTTAGTACGTCTGGTAGTCACTTTGATTTTTGATTTTATAAAGTCGTTATTGTGATATTTACAGAAAAATGTTAAGAAAATATTTGAGATATTTAGAATTTTTTCAAGATATTTAGGGGGAAAAGCGAGATATTTAGAAAAAATATCGAGAATTTCCGGAAAGATATTTAGGCGATTTTACGTGATATTTGTAGCTAGGCCATCATCACTTTCATAATATATGTTACAAAGTGGAATTTAACGAAACGTCGTATATTTTCGCTAATTTTTATGATTAAATGTCCACCCAAAACCACATTAAATAGAAAGTCGAATTTGAATTTATAATAATGCTAACTGAAACAACATCAAAGAATAACAAAGAAGATAACATAAACAAAAGAAATGTGACAGAGCATTTATAATCAAACTGATCCGCGATCCGTAACCACGTTCTCTAAAACACTGAAACTGAAAAAAAAAAACGTCCCCCTGGCTTCGCCGCTCGCACGTCGGCTTTCTCTAAAAACATAAGAAACCTCTGAAACCTAGGCCGGGTAATGATGCTTGTGGTAACTACTGAGATATGTCTTTTTCAAACAAAAGTCGGGCTAGTGGGCTATAAAATGACTTGCAGGATACGAAACTAGATGACTCGAAAGGAAGCGGGCTAAATTTTAACTCTGGCGAAACTGCATATTTACTGATTTCCCGAGATAACTGATAACCCGAGATTGCAACAATACTTATAAAAACATGATATGTTTCTCGAAAATAGTACTCAAATAAACAATCAACACGGTTTGTTTTAACGTGTAGATTTGGACCACCAGACTTAAACCTTGACTAACAGTGTAATGAAATCATACCATGTGGCAATGAAAGTCCGAAGTGAAGATAAATACAGGTATGGATCCGCCTGAATCTTCATCGACACTGTCATGAGGTGAATAATTGTTTTAGTTTATACCAAAGCACATTGTTACGTGGTCATAAGGAGGGGTTTCACCACGTTTCAGTTTTCACGAATTGCATACTGCCTTAACCCTTTCACTCGCAGAGTCAATTATGGAGACATGTAGTGTAGTTCTAACTTTTGAGTCTGCCGATGAAATCCTATGTTATGACCATTCAAATGAAACCTCTTCGGCTGTTCTTTTGCATGGTACCATTTGCTTTTTAATATTTTTCAAAACGATTTTTTTTTTTCTTGAATTTTGATATTTGGCGCTTTTGGGAGCCAAAGGGTCAAATGTACAAACAAGAATTTAACAATTAAGGGGACTTACGTGTCACGGGGATTTGGCGTCATTTCAAAAACCAAAAAAATGTTTTTGTAGTCACAGAAACCGAAAAATAATGGTCCAGTTTGTGATAAATTACCACAAAATGTTCCAAAACGTTCAAAGAGTGCATGTTTCTAGTCATAGACGGGCTATAACTTGAAAACAGTTACTCTAACTTTTATCATGCTCCCATGTTTTCGTTTCCAAAATTAACTACGGACCATAGTTTGTTCCTCTTTCAAGAATTGGCTGTTTTCAGTTTCTCTCGGTGTTTTAGCATTATTTTGTAAATAAGCAAAATAGGTATTGTAGCATGGCCGTCTGACCCAATTCCAAAAGGTCAAAATTCTCTTGACACGGACCCTATAAGTTATAAACGTTTGCAGCAAAAACAAAAATAACAAATAAATTAAGCTGTCAAATATAGCATAATGTTTTCTATGGCGGCTTGTTATGCTCGTAAGCTATATTAAAAAGTTAAGCCATTTCAAAGAGATCAAATATGCAGGGTGTTATTTATTTATTTATGTACTCGGCCCATGTTGAGATTATTCTATTTATTGGTCAGTTCATGGTCCTGGCTAACAGATGCCGGATTTTAAAGTTCTTTAGTGACTGTTTATAACAACGGTCTACTGAATTGGATGAGGAAGTACAACAGCTAGAGTTGACATGAACTTTGGTCTCTTCAATTCGCTATATGTAAAGTATAGTGTTACCCGTAACAAGAAGTTAGACCGTATGCCACAGTGGAAAACGGAAAGTTACAGAATTAACGTGCAGGTTATCCAATAAGTTCAATTCCTTTCCTCGAACACTGAATATGCAGTTTTGGAACAAATTGTGCCACTTAATGAGCGGAATGTCTTTTATCTTAATATTAATGTATGTCGAACGTTGTTTTGAATGAAAATAGAGATGAATGTGTTTTCTACTCATGCAAAAAGTTGTCAACATTTGTTTAGCAACAACTTCTGAGTGTTGAACGATATTAAACGGAGTATCATTCTCTCGAAATCCTTACCGTTATTGTCCAATAGACTACACCAACAGTGGCGAGAGAATGGCAAAATCTTGTGGAAAAATAGAAACCGTAGATTGGTCTCAGCCGTGTAGTCCTTATGCTTAACAGTGTTTCAATTTCGATCCGTGACGTGATTAGCTGACCGTCCTGTTGGTACGAGAGCATATACGGAAGTGAACTGTTTTGTCGACTTTCAAATAAGTTTATAGGTTACCCTTTTATTGACTTTTATGGAAGTGTGAATGACATGAATATGATTATTGCTTGAACGGGTTTAATCAGTTACATTCTTGGCCAGTTTTGTGTACCTTGATCTAAGCGCTCTGTAAATGAAACATAAATTGAATTCAATAACGGGATTTATGGGATATGTTTTATTTTCTGGTATAAAATTCTCCCAAATAGAATCAATCAATCAATCAATCAATCAATCAATCAATCCTTGAGACTTTTGATGTAGATCTAACTTTTGAAGCTGAGAATGAAAGCCAGCTACAGCGTGAATATTCATTTGTAATCTATTGCGCAGCACTTCCCTTTTTCAGTATTTTACAAAATGAAATTTGATATTTTAGTAAATTATGGTTTAGGCCAGCCAGCCAGGGACTATTTATTTATTGCATGTTTTCAAATATTCTCAAATAAATCCCTGAATACTCACAGCCAGTGGGAATACAAGATTTATGATGTATTAAAAATGCGGCTAATTTAAGAGATTAATCTGCAGCTAACAAAACCTTTCTGACAACATAATACAAAAGCTCAATTTACAGTTGTCGACCTAGTGACCTGGCCTTTGTGTGGAAGAAAGATTGGAGTTGACTTTGTCTTGATACAAACCTTCTTACTTTTCAGATGTAAATCATGTTGTTCCGTATGAAAAAGCAGGAAGGTTTGTATCAAAACAAAGTCAACTCCAGTCTCACTTTCACTCAAAGGCCAGGGTACTAAGCAGACAGCTGTAAGAAGAAAAGT
Source organism: Dendrophyllia cribrosa (assembly GCA_024195265.1). Lineage (NCBI taxonomy): Eukaryota > Metazoa > Cnidaria > Anthozoa > Scleractinia > Dendrophylliidae > Dendrophyllia > Dendrophyllia cribrosa. The sequence goes on along the minus strand of JAJLRJ010000012.1, from coordinate 3,449,746 downwards.
TACGGAACTCTAACTAAATCATTTTCGTTCTCTATAACACTTGATGCCTAGTATCCAGTCAACTTCCTGGGTACACGTGATGTTATATATGTTGTGGTGCAATTTTGTCCTTGGTGTAATTTTTTTCCCTTTGTTTTTGGGTATGGAAATGTATGATGATGTATGATGACGAGTTTTAAACAAAGAAAAATAAAATTTGCACCAAGGACAAAATTGCACCACAACATACTGACATGCAGTCAACTTCCTGGGTACACTTGATGTTATATACATGCAGTCAACTTCCTGGGTACACTTGATATTATATACAGTCAACTTACTGGGTAAACTTGATGCTGTATACATGCAGTCAACTTCCTGGGAACACTTGATGTTATATACATGCAGTTAACTTCCTGGGTACACTTGATATTATATACAGTCAACTTACTGGGTAAACTTGATGCTGTATACATGCAGTCAACTTCCTGGGTACACTTGATGTTATATACATGCAGTCAACTTCCTGGGTACACTTGATATTATATACAGTCAACTTACTGGGTAAACTTGATACTGTATACATGCAGTCAACTTCCTGGGTAGCTGCGTAATCGAGGACAGAGTTTTGCCCTTTTCCATTCTTCTCACGGCTCAGTTCCCCGGTTATATTCAAGGCTTCGCCGCTAAAACTTTGCGCCAGTTTCGATGTATTAGTAAAGTAATTATTAACAAAAATGTACCATTATTTCAAAGTTTCCAGTGATACGAACATGTATTTTAGCTTTTCAAATTGATACTAAAAAATAGACCACACTTTTTTTTATATCAACAATCTTCATTTCAACAAAAAAAAAACTTAGTAACAAAGTTAAGAAACAAAATACATATAGCACAGTAAACTGAAATAATATAAGTACCGTTATTTACAATGATTTAAAAAAAAATACAATACACAATCAACAGTCAACAGCGAATGGTTTTTTTTTTATAGAAATCCACTTCTTCTTAAAAAGGTCTCTCTTAGGGACGGACCATTAGATTTTTGAGGGGGGGGGGGGGGGGGGTTGGGCAAATACCAAAAAAAAATTCGAGCACGGCCTTGAACTGCAAAAAAAAATATCGTGCAAAACAAAAACCCCAGGAAAAAAAATTCCTGCAAAGCTTTATATTTTTAGAACAACAACAACAACAAGTAGCTTTATTTGCATGACTATAAATCCTTACAGTATTGCAAAGCTTTACAACATAACAAAATGAAATTACAATAATATAACAAAGAAAGGGAAAGTACAATCAGTCTGATTTGATAATTTGATTATTGCGGAGATCTAAGCATGAAATAATGAATTTCACCAAATGAATATTTACAAAATAATTACGAGAGTTCATTAATTCATTGGTAACTTCTGAAGGAGATAACTGTTTTATATTTGGTAGGTGATACCCTATTTTCCTGTAAAATCCGTCCCTAATAATTGAGTATTTAGGACAGTGGAAAAGGAAGTGAATTTCATCTTCAATTTCATTAGATCCACAAGTAGGGCACAATCTATCATCTCTCGTGATTTTTTCATATCTACCAATTTCAATCATTAATTTATGATTACTTATACGAAATTTTACTAATTGTTTTCTGTCATTTGATTTCCTTGTAAGGTCTAAGTAATGAGAAGGCGTATATTCGTTCTTAAAGATATTATAAAATTCGAGTTTCTTAGAGTGTTGAATGATATGTCGCCAATATAGGATATATTTTTGTTGCATTAAGTTTACATAATGTTCGATTTTAGTTTCAGTTAAGAAAATAGGGTCAAAATCAGGCAAATTATAGAATTCGGATATCTTTATAAGATTAGAGTAGAAGCTATTTTTACCAGAAGAGTGAAGATCTGCGGACATTAAAAAGATCTGTTTAACAATAGAGTTAGAACAATATTTTGTATCCAGAAGCAGATGGTCAGAACACAAATAAATCACACTGACGTTGTAGAATGTTAACGACTTATATGCACTTGGGGAGGAACAAATTTTCTATCTTTTCATTGGCTTGTTTAGTTTAGCCAATAACAATGGTTTATTTTTGACCCGACGTAAGTTGTGTTTCTTTGTAGGCTTTTTAGCTGATTTCATAAGCATGTAAGATATTTTCTGACATAAGGAATGACTCCTTTATAGTTGTATAGTGGCATTGTAGGTACATGTATATCTCAATGGATGAGAAATACTTTGTTTATGTGTTGTACAACAAGCTTGTAATTGCAGGGGCGGCGCTACCGGTGGGGCAGGTAGGGCATTTGCCCCACCAACTTTCGACAGCTCAAAATGGCGGTGGGCGGAGATGAATAGTGTAGCAACATCCTTTGACCAGATCTGATGGCGGGCGCTTTAATGCATTAGAGTTTGCAAAATAAATATTCTGTCAATTAATCAAAAGCCTACAATTTTAGCATCGGAGATATTGTGACTGACTTTAGGCTGGAGATTGGATATTGTGAACCAAGCATTTCAATACCCCTTGAGTTACTCGGACGTCAGCTATCGGACTCCAGCTACCGACAAATCCATCAAACAAATCCATCAATGCTGTGAGTTAGCGCTCGGCCTCTGCCCTAAGAAGGCTCAAGACATATCTACGAACAAACTTTGTCACAAGAAAGATTAAATCATTGCATTATCCAGACATTGCATTAACTGACAAATTGAACATGGCTGATATTGGAAATCAGTTTCTTTCTGCCTCTAATGACAGAGAAAATCGCTTTGGAAAATTCGTTTCCAAAACCTTCCCATACTGAAAAGAATTGACAGAGAATATTCGAGTGACAGTCGAATTTACTTTGAACAAACAACCAAAATGGAGTTACACCCAAGTTTCAGAAAGTGTTTCGTGTACATGTACTTTTCATGAGAATTAAACTGAACTCAAAGCTGGCCTTGGAAACTGTTTCTCCGGTCTCAGGAACGCTGGAAATAGCATTTCAGAGAGTTTCATTTTAAAAATTTCCCGGGGGAGCATGCCCACGGACCCCCCTAGAAGCTCGCGCCTTCGGCGCTCGGCACAGGAGATTCGCCCCACCAACATTATATTTCCGGCGCCGCCCCTGTAATTGTAAGATGGTTGCGTGTACTACGATGGGCTGTGGAAGCGACATCATCAGGTGGCTGGAGTAAAGAAAATTGTAGGGGCAGTTACAACACCGCGGCCAGGCTTCATGCTATCAAGGTGCTGTTACATCAGATCTGACTTGCTATAGTATTCCTGTCTCTAGTATGGCCTTTCTAGTATTCCTAACACGTATATGTGTCAGGCATTGAAACATATAGACTCGCAAAAAAATATCATGCAAGCAAATCATGGCAAAAAGAAAAATCCTGCACAGTCTCGAGCGCAGAAAAAAATATCCTGCACCAACCTGCACCAAAAAATTGCCCAACTCCCCCCCCCCCCCCCACCCCCCCCCCCCCCCCCCTCCTCAAAAATCTAATGGTCCGTCCCTTATTAATTTTACTTTCGGTTTCATATTTAATACATATTTTGGCTTCAAATCCTTTAATCTAAGGAAGGATTTAAGGTTACAGTGTACCTTCAGATCGAAAATAATTTATTGAAATTTTTTTTGGCGTCAAAATAGAGTTTACAGAATGAACTTTCATCCAAAAAAAATTATCGAAAAATAGTGAAAATTCACGGAGAAATGACGGTATAAACGGCGGAGTTTGTTTATGAAGCGATATGTTTTTCTAAGCGCTGTTTTCTCAAAGTTAATTTTTCGCTTGTAGGGGACACTTTAAAGAGCTACAATTCAAAGGGAATTTGTTCGATTTTCCTCAAATTTGGACACAAGCTAGTCTAACATATAATCAACAAAAACTTGTCGGCGAATTTCTTATTTCCGAAAACATTTTCGTCAAGAACCATTTCCGTGCGATCACTCCAACTTTTTTTCTCCCTTTTTCGAAAATATTCTGTAACTTTTCACTGCCATTGAATATGGGAAATCGCCGACACGTTTTTTTTAGCGCTTCGTGTCCGGAACCCGAGAACAAATCAAATTAGCAAAATACAATAATCGCTTTGAGTTATAGCGTTTTAAAGCTGATTCGGACGTTCGAATTTAGACGTCGTAAAAAATTCGACAATTCATTTTATTACCAAATGGTTTTTATATTTAGATAGCCAGCTCTATAAGCTTTAATTTGATATCTGGGTTTAGGTATATTAAGTGTAATCTTAAGACGCTAGAGCTGTTATACTGGAGACACCCCCGAAGGTACACTGTAACCTTAATTTCTTCTGCAGTCCCACAAAAACAGTTTTGCAATAATTAAAAATAATTAAACTAATTTTGGCGGGCTTTGCTAAGCGATGATGCCAAATAAAACAGTTGACAAAGTAAGACATACTTGCTGATTTGATAGCTGGTACCAGCAAGATCCAAAGGCGTCCCAAAACTCCCTTGACGTACAACACTCATCTGGTAAAAAAGACGAGTAGGCTTTCGGGTTCCGCCTTGCAAAAAGTACACAACTCAGATGCAACGAAACCAATGAAAATGAAAAATTTTCCTCTGCAAACATTTTTTTTTTAATTTATGCTCCGCTGCAATCATTTTTTTTTTTCATAAGCACCTTCCTGCAAACATTTTTTTTTTTCATTTTTCTTCACTGTGCTATGGCTGATCTTCTCTGGTGATAAAAATGTTTGAGCTAATATATAAGCTATTTTTAAAAATAAAATCAATAGTGCTATAGCCAATTATTTTGGCCACATACGCTCCTTGTAATTTATAGTTTGTTGTTTCCTTATATATACATCACTCGCCGTTTTAATTCCTACTTAGCTACTGGCGCAAATAAAGGGCATACGACAGGAAATGTGTACAGGAAGTAGCAGGCTTTTTCGCGATTCCACAGTACCGAAGCACTGATCCTCTTTGTCGTTGTTCCCATAGGCAATCATACTCACCGCCCGGCCTGTGGTACCAGAGGCGAAGGCAGGCACATTGCTGATTTAAAATGATTCCCATCGCGATAGGTTACTCCAAATAACTTGCAAACAGTTAGTGACCCATTAGCTTTGATGGTGATATCGTCAGGAAGATGACAGACTTCTGAAACTCGCCCATTTCTTGACAGAATATTAAGGTTAAATAGCAAGGTAAGCGGCATTCCTTGAATGAAAACCCGTTGAGATTCTGACCTTAAGCCCTGGCACAACGAAGAGCTTTTTGGCTGCTTTTTGCGAAGGCAAGGTGAAGGAGTTGTCTTGTGCAGCCAAATGGAAAGAGACATCTTAAAGCTATTTTCAGCTGTATTTGCTTAATTTCGCAACACTGAGCAATATTTTAGTACTGGAACTAATATTTTTAATAGTTTATCTGAATTCTCTGCAAACATTTTTTTTACACATATCGTGTTTGCAAACAATTTATTTTGTCTTTTCAGGCCCTGCAAACATTTTTTTTTCAATATTTCCCATCCCCCCTCCCCCTACAGAAAAATAATGGTCCATCCCTTACACATACTATCATCACTTGAGCACCGGAGTGTCCGTAATAAAGAGGTTAAGTATATATAAATTTGCTTCCTGGGGCCGAGATTTAGTGAGCGTTGTCTGTATTAGAGAGGGTGCGTATTATAAAGTTTTTTTAAAGAAAATATGAGAATTTTTGTCGGAACAAAGGAAACTGTCCGTATTAGAGAAGTGTCCGTATTAGAGAGGTGTCCGTATTAGAGAGGTGTCCGTATTAGAGAGGTGTTCGTATTAGAGAGGTGTCTGTATTAGAGAGGTGTCCGTATTAGAGAGGTGTCCGTATTAGAGAGGTGTCCGTATTAGAGAGGTGTTCGTATTAGAGAGGTGTTCGTATTAGAGAGGTGTCCGTATTAGAGAGGTGTTCGTAAGGAGAGCTTCATCGACTGTACCTTAAATAAAACAGTTTCTTCTATTCCTTGGCTTTTCCTTTCCAGAATAATTTCGTCCACATTTTCATGACTGTCCGCCATGTTGGACAAAACAGAGAAAGCTAATTTTCCATGACGTCAGCTGCGCGTCTGCACTCTAATGGATAATAACCTGGTTTCCGTCCATCACAGGGTGACCAGGTTTATATACTATGAAGTGACTAGGAGTATTGCTACTCCCCCCTGGATGATGCTAGTCCATCACAGGGTGACCTGGTTTATATATTATGAAGTGACTAGGAATATTGCTACTCCCCTCTGGATGATGCTAGTCCATCACAGGGTGACCTGGTTTATATATTATGAAGTGACTAGGAATATTGCTACTCCCCCCTGGATGATGCTAGTCCATCACAGGGTGACCTGGTTTATATATTATGAAGTGACTAGGAATATTGCTACTCCCCCTGGATATGATGCTAGTCCATCACAGGGTGACCTGGTTTATATATTATGAAGTGACTAGGAATATTGCTACTCCCCCCTGGATATGATGCTAGTCCATCACAGGGTGACCTGGTTTATATATTATGAAGTGACTAGGAATATTGCTACTCCCCCCTGGATATGATGCTAGTCCATCACAGGGTGACCTGGTTTATATATTATGAAGTGACTAGGAATATTGCTACTCCCCCCTGGATGATGCTAGTCCATCACAGGGTGACCTGGTTTATATACTATGAAGTGACTAGGAGTATTGCTACTCCCCCCTGGATGGGATGCTTGTCCATCACAGGGTGACCTGGTTTATATACTATGAAGTGACTAGGAGTATTGCTACCTCCCCCCTGGATATGATGCTAGTCCATCACAGGGTAACCTGGTTTATATACTATGAAGTGACTAGGAGTATTGCTACTCCCCCCTGGATGGGATGCTAGTCCATCACAGGGTGACCTGGTTTATATACTATGAAGTGACTAGGAGTATTGCTACTCCCCCCTGGATGGGATTCTAGTCCATCACCGGGTGACCTGGTTTATATACTATGAAGTGACTAGGAATATTGCTACTCCCCCTGGATGGGATGCTAGTCCATCACAGGGTGACCTGGTTTATATATTATGAAGTGACTAGGAGTATTGCTACCTCTCCCCTGGATATGATGCTAGTCCATCACAGGGTGACCTGGTTTATATACTATGAAGTGACTAGGAGTATTGCTACTCCCCCCTGGATGGGATGCTAGTCCATCACAGGATGACCTGGTTTATATACTATGAAGTGACTAGGAGTATTGCTACTCCCCCCTGGATGGGATGCCAGTCCATCACAGGGTGAACTGGTTTATATACTATGAAGTGACTAGGAGTATTGCTACTCCCCCCTGGATGGGATGCCAGTCCATCACAGGGTGACCTGGTCTATATACTATAAAGTGACTAGGAGTATTGCTACTCCCCCCTGGATGGGATGCCAGTCCATCACAGGGTGACCTGGTTTATATACTATGAAGTGACTAGGAGTATTGCTACTCCCCCCTGGATATGATGCTAAGTCCATTACAGGGTGACCCCCAGCATTTTGTCACTTATTTATACACCTAAATGGGCGGAGACAGACAATAGGGCCATAATTATACAAGAGAAATAAGCCGCGGCTTATGTAAGACGTGAATGGTGATTTTGTATCATTTAGGCCCCGTCCACACTAATGCGTTTTTGAAAACCTCCGTTTTTGGTTCCCTGAAAACGGATAAAAAGATTTGCGATGATCCAAAGATGCGTTTTCATCACAACAGGCTCTGCTCGGACGTTTTTCTGTTCAATACGCATGCTCCAATAGCCTCAGCAATACTATGCGTTACTAGTTGTGACGTAAGCGTTTTTGAAAAGCTCCGTTTCTGCCGTCCACACTAAAACGATAGACCTGCGTTTTCAAAAGTCTCCACTTTGAAAAGCGTTTTCAAAAACCTCCGATCCGTTTTCATCGATTTCATTCTCCGTTTTTGATCGTTTTAGTGTGGACGATCGGTAAAAACGCATAAAAAAGTATGCGTTTTCAAACGAAAACACATTGGTGTGGACTGGGCCTTATACGGTCAGTTCACGGCTTGTAAGCCGCGGCTTATTTCTCTCGTATAAATGGTCCTAATGTGGAGTAACGTTTCTTGTTTAAGGAAATAACGCAAAGGCCCAGACCAGCCTCGAAACAAGTCCAACGCGCTAACCGCTACACCATCGCATTTCCACTTGGTTCAAACATAAAAAAAAAACATAAAATGTTACATTTCACCACCTTTTTTATTTGAAATCTTTCACTGTATTAAATCACAGCAAAGCCTAAAAAATCAAAAAACAATTGCATCAAAAAAAATAATCAATCTCTCACGTCCTGCGTGTAAAAATTGATGTAAAAAAAACACTGACAGATAACAGACAACTGCACTGCAGTTAAATTATCACAGAATATCTGTTGCAAAAAATTGAAACATCCCATACGTGTAAATCTACAGCAGTATCTTATAACTGCGTATTTACGATTATCATGTACTTTATTAAATCTTGCAGATTGGTTAATGACCGTATTATTTTATTATTAAAAATCATTTATACTTTTTCTATGTATTTTTTTTCAAAAACAAGCTTAGCCACTTAATCTTGGAGTTCCTCTGCAAGTACATGTATCCCTTTCAATCATTTTCCAAAACTTTCATATTTATATTAATCAATGTGATCCTACAAAACTGTTCTTTTTACATTTTTCGTACACCTGTAAAAAAAACTTAAGGTCGATACTAAGGTACTTTGTTAAAATTTAAACCTATTTCGTTTAACTAATGTCAAAAAGGGTTGATAAAATAGCTGTCTTTACACTAGATTTTAAGTAACCGTAGGAATCAAACGCTACATAAAATTTGACTTCATGAAACACAAAAACATCAAACGCCAAGTCGAGTATTTAGGTTCCATTACAATAGAGGGCCATAACATTGCCACCGTCGCGAATATATTGCTGTTTTTTTTTTATTAACAAAAACTGTTCTAAAAATATTATTTAGTGTAAAGACAACCAACATCGTTACCTTAATTCAAATTGAAAAATATGTTGATATGAGATAAGTAAAGTCGTCTCAAGTTAAACCTAACAAGCTTTGATGCTCGGAGTCGTCAGTGTTGGGTTCCCTTTTGTCAGCGGTCGATACCATCATTAACATCCATTAGTAACCGAGCCTTTTGTAATAGTCATTTCTCTCTAGTTTATGCATGGATTAGGAGACTTAGGACGAAAGTAGGCTATCGTTATTAGATAAAATTGGGCCTAGATAAAGCGATTATTAGACAGCCTAGATTCACGCTTAGGTTAGAAATATATATGTTTCATAGTATAAAGCCAACTCCTATAATAAATTTTTTCGTGGATTTGCCGGATCAAAGCAGTGGTGGGGTGGTGAAGAAGGGATGTTAGCATGCCAGAGGTTTCGGATTCGATTCTAAGTAAATAATTGCATTTTTCTCTTTCTGAAACAAAAGATTTTCTATAACTGGTGAAAAATTCTCTAAGTGTTGCTAAAATGGCATCGACCGTTTACAAAAGAAAAAAGAATTTTACGTCGCCAGTTGTCAATAAAAAAACTCTAAATGTCTTGTTCAAGACGCAGCCTCTGCGATTCATCAAGTTCATTAAGTTCTCGATCGTCCCTAGCTCCATCACCAAACTTATACATTAGCTTTTGTCCCTCTTCATGGTACATGATTTGCCGATCATAGTAATAACGAAGCGCACGACTCATCTTCTCATACGTCATGTTCCGTTTGTTCTTCCGCTGACCCCAAAGTTTCGCGGCTTGTTTGGAGTCGACGAATTTAAAGCTTCGCTCTTCTCGTGAAATCCAACTGACACATGGGTCGTTTTTGTCGAGAAGTTCCTTAATAAATTTCCACAGAACAACTGTTTTTCTCACTGAAAAGAAAACGTTTAAGTTTAGTTGACTGCCAAAAACGTGTCAGACCGGTTCCTTGCAAATTTGTACCCTTTAAATCATAAGATTCTACAGTATAAGAACACCTCACGGAAACACTGCTCGTAGCCCACACTTAAAATATGACCATTCGATCAAAGACGTCCTGTGGTGCTGTTTATTCCTCTGTATAAGGTGGTTCTAACTTTTGAGTCCGCGGTAAAATGCTAAAGTGTGACGATTCAACTGAATGAAAGCTACTGAGCTGTACTTTCCTGTGGTGCTGTTTATTATGCTGTATAAGGCGGTTCTAACTTTAATTTGCGTCTATAAATGAACTCCAAGTGCGAACATTCAAATAAAAGTTGTTGGAAAGAAATGCTCTTCTGTGTTGATACCCGGGCTAACGGTTTTTGGTCAGTTTTTTCCTGAATAGAAATTTGAATTCAACTTGGCAAATTTGTACTTTGGAAAGAACTCTAAGCAGGAAAATAGGTACTGAGTATCGATTACAGTACAAAATGATATCAAAGACTTCCGTGTATTGCCATTTGCTACCAATCCCAGAGTCAATTATGGAGACATGTAGTGTAGTTCTAACTTTTAAGTCTTTTAAGTCCTATGGTGTGATCATTCAAATAAAACCTCTTCAGCAGTACTTTTGCATGGTACCATTTGTTCTAACTTTTGAGTCTGTTGATGAAATCCTATGGTGTGACCATTCAAATGAAACCTCTTCAGCAGTACTTTTGCATGGTACCATTTGTTCTAACTTTTGAGTCTGTGGATGAAATCCTATGGTGTGACCATTCAAATTAAACCTCTTCAGCAGTACTTTTTCATGGTACCATTTGTTTTTCAATATACATTACAAAATTAAATTTGAGATTTTTCTTAAATTTTGATTTTTGGCTCTTGGCAGTTAAAGGGTTAAATTACCTGTTGGTCGGCTTTGCTTATACAGTGATCCTCCCCTGTTAGTGCGAAAAGAGTAGCGTGAATTACAACGACGAGCTGGCCGATCTGAAAGAAAATAAACAATACCTCTGAGACTGGACTGTATTGACAATATTATTCCTCTTCATAAACTACGTGGGAACTGGTTACGATCGTTATGAGCGAAAAAAAAAAGGAATTCAACAAGTACTAAATTTAACAGAATGATCTAGATTTCAGCATGATTGTACTGAAAATAAATTAAATTGTATGTTTTTAAAAATCATTCCCAGTTTTGATGATGACGGTTATTAAAGTTTCCATTCATCGCGCGACCAGTCGACGGTAAAAATTGCTTGCATTTGCTGTTTTATCGTTAAATTTCTGTTCACTTTACGCTTAACGTTTTTGTATTATCCGTTGAAGGATATTGTACCACACCAAGACCATTTAGTGATCGAGATGAGTTAAATTTCCTTCTTTCATCAGGATTTCAATCAGTACAAAGATTATTTCGACTCTGCATATCGGACGGATTAAAATTTCAGGAATGATTGGGGGTTTCGAAACCATCCAAATGTATTTTTCTTTTTATTTTAATACTCACCATTGCTTGACGATTCTTCAGCATCGTTTGCAAGTTGTTCATTTTGTTCCGTCTTTACTTCGTTTTCCATCGAATTCTCTGAAAACAGTGATAAAGATAAGAATCCGGGTTTATTTCTTTCGTTTCAGTAACCGCCGCAGCGGAGTCTAGTCAGCCACATGTACACTGAAACTTGGCGTAAATTATTTAACTGTATTTACTACAACTTGCCACGATTTTTTGAGAGTGAAGAGGATTTTGATCTTAGATTTTCACTTGCATTTCTAGGAACAACCTTGTATTGGACACATTGAGTTACAATAGACACACACTTTTGTGCTGTATAAGGAGGTCAGTCTTGTTATCGAGTCCAGACTGTCCAACCTTTTAGGCATGAAAAATCGGGATAAATTAGAATTGAGATGGAGTGGCCGAGCGCCCGCGCGAGCCGCTGGGGGTGTCTGGGGGCATGTCCCCCCCCCCCCCCCCCCCCCCCCAGACAATTTTGAAATCTTGATGCTCTGAAACTCCATTTCTAGTGTTCTGAGACGACAATTTCTGTCAAAAATGTTCGGCAAATTGATGTGGCTTCTCGTCGCTTTGCGTCGTTTTGTGTGGCTCCACATTCAAATACTCGATTTTATTTGCTATTTCTTGCTTTTTCTTTAGTTTATCTGGATATCAGAGTTAAGTATACACAATTTCGTGTTTTTGTATAGTAAGTATTATGAGAATTTGACGAAAATGATAGAACAGATGTCAAAATCGGGATTTTTACTATCCCGATCGCATATTGGTCGGGATTCGGGATTTTCAAGCCAAATCGGGGTAATCCCGACGAAATCGGGATGGTTGGACAGTCTGTCGAGTCTGTGGACAGATGAAGTCCAATGTGTGACTCAGATGAAACAGGTACCCAGCAAGAAATGTTTAAGAAAAGGCTTGGAATGGCGTTACACTGTTTTTCCATATCAGTTTAGTGCCTTTGATCTTTTCGGTTGTTTTAGTTGAATATTTCAGCGGCTGAACATTTCAGAAAAAGGAATCTTATCCTCCGAATTTACTAGCTTCCTCCTTTCAGAAATGCTAGCTGACCTTATTTCGTACACAAAACGACATTTTTAGCCCTCCAATGTTACGAAACATTCTGGTCTTTTTTTTAAGACGACTTAAGCCTTCCGAACAAATTTTATTTCTACCGAAACGGCGGATCCGCCTTTGGTGACGAAACTATGGCATTGCTGTGAATAGTACTTCAATGTGGTTACGTTTTACACGTGTAACTGTGAGGTGGCTAGCTCTTAAGTTTTAGTCTTTCGATGTATTTACTTTTGTCTTTACTTTTTACTTTTCATCTGTAGTAATAAATTTTACATATATACTAAACAGGTACAACAACAACAACAACAAAAATCTTTATTAGTTAGTTATTATAGAGTTTATAATACTGGCCTGCAGGTAGCAAAAGCTAATCTAGGCAGGCCAGTGACAGCAGGACAGCTTTCCCCTTTACATACATACATATATATATATATATAAAGGGGAAAGCTGTTTAGTAATGTTTCCTTGTTGTGCTAAAAATTAGACACTCACTATTGATTGAAAGGGCTGGGAACCTCTTTTAGCTCATGGGAGAGGGTACTGGCGAACAAAGCGTTTATCAACCAACCTGTAGAATCCTGTTGTTCCTCTTCCTTTTTCACATATTTGGGCGACGGAGTTCCATTATTCCCACAATCCATCGGTACTTCATCATTCTCTGAGTTCAAATCCACTCTACCAAATTTGCCGGACAAGTTGTTTTTTAGTTGACTCGCTTTCAGTTTCACCTCGGTCATCTGCGAATGAGCTGACATACTTTGCAATGGACCGAACACAGTGTTAGGTGTACAGTGCATTTGGCTGAGATGAGTGGGTGTACTGTGCAGAGTGAATGTTGGAGCAGGTGAACTGCGCAATGACTCGGAAATGGGCTTGTTGGGCAAAGGACTAGACTCAGGAGTAAGGATACTGTCCAGTGGGCTGGGCTCAGGTGTGGACATCCGAGGTAATGGACTGGGCTTAGAGATAGGTTTGATGTACAAAGAGCCGGGCCTTGTAGTTGATACAAAGCACACTGGACTGGGCTCTGGAGTTGGTATGCTGCGCAATGAACTGGGATCAGGAGTGGTTATCTTGGGCAATGGACTGGGCTCCGGAGTAGGAATGCTGTGAAATGGACTGGGATCCGGCGTGGACATCCTATTTACTGAACCAGGCTCAGGAGTGGATCTTCTGTAGAAAGAACCAATTGGCTCAGGAGTGGACATCCTGTGCATGGGAAAGGAGTCAGGATGATTCAAAGGCATAGGGTCCATCAAACCACGAAGATCATCATTGTCGTCTGCAAATTCAATATCAGTCAACAATGGCAGCTGGTAAGGATATTCCTCATTACTGAGAAGGGACCACAAATCATCACAGCTGTCGTTTGAAGCAGGCCAAACTGGCAGTTCATAAGTGGGAGGGATTGGAAACAATGTCGTCATGGCAACCACTATACGAACTTCGCTAAAATGAAAGAAAGCATGAAAAGTAATGATTAAATATGAATGAGAGCCACAATTCTCATAGTCAACGGTAAAGAAAGTTCTAATTTCTATAATTCATCCAGGTAATTCAGTTTCTGCCAGCTATTTCCCTCTTCATCAATGTTATATTGTTTACAGGTGCCTGAACAGATACTCAAAACAACATTGATTGACGTGATTAGTGGATGAGGGGTGGAGCAGAGGTAAGAGAAACATTTTTTGCGATCTTTACCTTGTTTCTTGAGACAAAAGTATTTTAAAAACTGACTTTATTGAAAGTTTGAAGACTATAAAGACGCTAAGTCCCTGAGCAAGTCCAAGATCAAAGTTTAAAAAAATCAAGATTCAAGATGACGAACGGTCTCCAAATCTGTCAAACTCGGTTAAGAGAGTCTACCAGTTTTGAAAGACTTACGTTTAAAACGCTCCGGCGACTTAAAACAAATTTGGCCGAGATTATTTTTATAGAGCCTTTGAAAGCCGTCAATGAATACCGCCCAGAATAAAATAACATGTATTTTAGCGTTCAACTTCACGTGAAGAACGATCTGAAGTGACGGTTCGATTCACATTTAAAAAGTACAGGAGTTTAATATGTTGTAGTTGTCATTTGTTATCGCTTGATAAAGTGATGAATTGGATAAGAAAAATTTGCTTCGAACTTTAAATGAAATGATTTCCTGTGATTCCGAACTCAACATTGTCATCTACATAGAAACAAAAATGGTCTAGCTGCAGAGAAATGTTGGCCGGGTGCATTTTATACATTGACTTAAGTGCGACTTTTGGGGAATTTAACACATTCCTCAGTTTCTGGAATGACGTATTGAGTTCTTAGCTCTACTTGTGTAAATAAAGTCATTATTGCAAATGAATTCAAAGCCGTGTCGAGTGACGCTTTCCATCTACTTTCAATTGGAACTATCGTTTTGCAACACTTCGGCAAAGTTCTGATTTGTTCACTGACTGATTGCGGCGCCGTCACGAGCGGGCTTGCCTATATTAAAGCTAGCCTTATAAGCCGGCTCCTCCAGCTCCTCGCCTTACAGCATTTATCTTCCGTCGCTTACTTTTTCGACGTTGTCAAAAAAAATCTCTCTAGCTACTCGTTTTTGTACAAGGCTAAATGGAATGCTGATTGTTAGAAATGACGGAATTTATTTGCAAACGGCTGCTTTCAGCAGTCACTCAGACTCATCACCGTTTCATCATCGTTTTATTACAAGCACTTCAGTGCTACTGCCTTCGAGTTCGTCACAAAACCAAACACAGAGTCTATACACTGAGCAGAATCTCTCGGAATATCAAACTTCTCGTTACTGAATTCCGGAGCCAAATACACTCTTTCACATGCTTTACTGCGTTTTCGATGCCGCGTTATATAATTTCAACTCAATCATGACAACTCTTACTTTCGATTACTTGAAAAGTGTTGTGTCCCTTGATGGTTCGAGTTATTGAAACTTTTCTTAGTTTTTTTGCTACTTTTTGCTTCCTGTGTAACTGCACAGAGACTGTCAAAAGAATGTTTTGGTCCGTAAGCTTCAGTACAGAAATGCCGTCGTTTTCGACTTGAGTTTATCTCTGGATGCAAGCACGACGTCATCCAAAAACTCAGCAGTTCTTGCCACAGTTGAATACCCAATAACTGAATTAAATCCTCAGACAGAGGCAACACAAGATAGGTTACTGAAAAATAAATGTTTATCCGGGTGATTTAATGTCTCCGAAGATTTATAGCGCTACAGTTTCTTCGATAGGTCGTAAGTTAACGGTAAATTATCGTCGTCTGAGTGCAAAGCGAGCAAAGCCGGAGACAAAATGTCTACTGGATTTCCGGCGACAGCTCCTCCGCCGATTGGTAATTTTAGTATATTAACAACTGATTTGGGTATCGAAACGTTCTATGGGCTTAATATGCTAAAGACAATGAAAAACAAAAACAGCAAAATGATGAAACAGAATCTTACAATCATATCCATAAAACAAACAAAGATATCCTTAATACAGCAGAAAGAAAATGGATGATATTAGCATAAATGTATTGCGTTATTATTAAAAAAAAAAATAAATAAATAAATAAATAAATGTATTGCGCATTGATACACAAGACTAAAATGCTTCATTTTTGATCGAGTTGTTGTTAAGTAAGGGCAAAAAGAAGACAAATGAAAATACATTGAATTTACCTTGTTCAACACTTCCCGACCAAATAACATACATAAAGACGGCCTTAAATGAATCAAGTAAGAAGCCCTCGAGTTGTCGTGTTCAGGTAAATTACACTAAATGAACAATAATATTGTGATCAAACGAAACTCCTTCACTTGTGAAATAGAAATACTTTCTTTTTTTTTTCAACTGTAGTGCATTCAGCGAGAATAACTTGTATAAAACGAAAAAGAAAGGACTCAAATAAAACATGTTCCATAATTTACTTACTCGAACAGGCCGGCTTTCTTTGAATCAAATTTATGTCACTCACACAAAATCCTCGCTGAAACGAGAGTGTTTTTTCACGGTCGAGAGGTGCATACACAATATAAAGCCGTGAAAATTAGGTTCGAAACTGAGCGGAAGACACTTCGTACCTCAGGAACTAGCAGATAAGCCTCAGTTCTGTATCGTACAAGAGTTGATATAATATACAACAAACGTCGGAATGTATGAATGTGATTAAGCTATTTTTAAAACCTTTGTTTGTGCCATGGCATTGTGCATGAAGTACATGCGCCCATAACTTCCTGTTTACTTATGGGGAAACCCCTTCAGCGCTGAAAATCCTTGTGATACAGAACTGAAACTTGCCTCGTCGACGAGAACCAATTCATTAACGTTGGCTTGTGAATGACATTTTATAAATCTGACGAAGTAGGCTCATGTCTTTGTAAAGATGACTTGACAGACAATTACGACACTTAAATTATCTTCCTCCGCGCCGCTAATAACCGCGAAAGTAGTCGTAAATCTTGGGAACAACTCCAAATCACCCCTGTCACTCTTGGAATGAAACAGCCGTCCACTGAGTTTACTTGTAGAAGGGATATAACTTTTGAGGCTAGCTTAGTCAGAGAATTAAATCCCAGGAGAGTAAGACCATTCAAATAAAAAACTCTTGAATAGTAGTTTAATTAATTTGTCGGTGTTTCTGTAAATGAAACCAAAGTGTGACCATTCATATGAACGTTATTGAGCAGTACTATTAGTTGGTGCGGCAAACTTTGTTGTCGATGTGTTACAGACACAAATTTAGGTTTTTTCGTGTTGAAATTTGTTGCTTTGGAGAGTTTACGGGTGAATTAAGCAGTAAACACTGCTAGGTTTCGAAAGTTTAAGATCATTGAATTGATAATTAATCAGTATACGGCATGCTTCTCAGCTGAATGAACACTGAAACGTTGCTGACCGGAAGCGAACCGCACACCAATCAGAGATTACCGTGCTACAAGCCCTGCAAGAAAACTACTTCCGGCTCCAGATCACGACCAAAGTCAAATTTGCGAAGTCCATTTTTGGTTCTAATTTTCTGAAATCCTAAATTGTCAGTGATAACTAGATTGAAAGCTATTGAAAACTACATTGGGGTATTCATTGTTGTCAAAATCCTTACGTGTTTGACCCTTTTATTAAAATGACTGATAGCGATCAAGGAGCACATTCTTGTGGTGTGATTTATTGTTATATTTCTGGTTGTATTGTCCAAGGTTGTTCTAACTTTTGAGCCTGTGGATGAAATCCTGTGACCATTCATATGAAAGCTACTGAACAGTGCTTTTCTGTGGCGCTGTTTATTATGCTGTACAAGATGGTTCTAACTTTGGAGTCTGTGGATGAAACCCTAAAGTGAGACCATTCAAATGAAAGCTACTGAGCAGTACTTTCCTGTGGTGCCTTTATTATGCTGTGCAAGTGGTTCTAACTTTCGAGTTTATGGATGATATCCGAAAGTGTGTGACCATTTAAATAAAATGTTATACCAAGTTCGTGCATGTAGTGATGTTTGTTTGTTTATTGAAAGTTCACAAAGTTAAAAAAGTTTGGGAATGTTTTTCAACCGCGATTTTTGGGGTCATTGAAAAGGTTAAACCTGCCTTGACAGAGTTTTACTAACCGCACAAGAAAACAATGAAAAGTTTGCGATTCGTCTAGCTAGCTTACTTCCCTGTTTGCTCGCATTTCGCAAACTTATTTGGGCGCTGGCATGGTTATATAAAATGCATGATAGAGTAGACCCCCTCGGAATTGACTACTACGCTTTAAAACATGCCACCTCAATTTTCACCAGTACTTCCCCATTGTTCCTAGCGCTCCTAGCAAGCATTTTATTGGCATATTTCCTTCTTGGCCTACATTTGCATAGTTGATTCCCGTTTTACTTTCTAGTACTTAACTGTTACTTACATCAAATAATTCGTCTTTCGTAGTTTGACAGGTTTTCCATTTACCATTCACAAGAGGGTTGACCTCTAAAACTTATTTTCATGACACATTTTTATTAGCTCATGTTCTTAGTTTTGCATCTTGTACTTACGTATGCGGTATAAAAATAGCATGCCACTTTTTCACTCATGGCCGACACGGCCATCAATTCAGTGATTGTTTGCAAACTTTACGAACGTTTCACACCAACATAAAAACTAACGATTCCAAAGGAGAGCTGCCTTAATCTTATGCAAAGAAACTGGCCCGTAAGTTGAATTCTGGTATGGTCGGCATTAAAAACATTCATTTGTTACAAGTTCAAACAGAAACCCATGGTTCAAACTTATACTAAACCTCGAGGAAAAAACTTCTAACGCATTGTTTACCTACGAACAGTTGAGTAAAACTGCAAAAGGTACCACAAATGGAGCGTTCTTGCGAAAAAAATCGTGTGCTCCAGATCAAATAGATTCGATTTATAATGAGCCATCCTCTTTTTTTTTTCTAGGTACGTTTTCAAAGTAAATCCGTGGTTCTTTGCCCTTTTCCTAAACCAAACCAAACCAAACCAAACCAAACCAAAACAAAACAAAACATAGCATATTAACACAACACAACACAACACAACACAACACAACACAACACAACACAACACAACACAACACAACACAACACAACAGGACAAGACAGGGCAGGACAGAACAAGATAAAACAAAACGAATCGAAATGAAACAAGACAAAACAAAACGAAACGAAACCGTCGAGAAGATCGTCTGGAGATTAGGGCATATTACCAAGTACAAGAATTTAATCAAGGAAGTACGTGGTATGTTCTCAGTCATATCAAATGAGCTTTCTCTGATCAATGGAATATGCTCGGTACAAATAAATATAATTGTTTGTTTAAGTAACTCATTTAGCTGAGGGAATACATAAATTCTACTAAATTGCCTTGTAAACAAAGTCAGTACTTTATTTGATAAGATCTATACCTAATATTTACTTCCAATGTAATTTCGTGACACCCTAAAATATTTGCGTCATCAGCTCGTGTTATCCCTTACAAAAACATGGATAAGAGCCAGATGTCAGCTTATCACAGATCTTTTTAATCCTAACTTTACTTTTTCCATACTTCCTAAGTAAATCACTACATGAACGTTTTAAAAACATTTTCTTTTTCTAGTTTACATATAACAATTTTGTCGAGTGGGAATGTGATACAGAAATTTAACTTATACCTCTTTTCACGGGGAGTTTCACCTGAATTTGAATTTAACTTACACTTCTTTTCACGGGGAGTTTCACCTGAATTTGAATGAAATTGTAAGAGTTTTAAAAAAAGGAAAATTATTCAGTTTGAAACACATAACAAAACGTGTCGATACATACGCAAGAGCACCTCAGTTTGGTGGCAGTTTGTTTAATTTTTAAACTTCGATAAATCTGTAATGTTACAAATATCCCCTCCCCCCACCCGCCTCTTTTTTCCCCTTACTTAAAGGCCTTAAACACTCTTCACAGTCTCCAAAGAGTTCACAAATCATTATACACAACATTCATTTACAAACCTATGATGGCATGTTTCGATTAAAACGTAATAATTCCATAAACCCTATCTCAAGTAGCGAGAAAGTGACATTTAGGTGTATTCTCCCCCCCCCCCCCCCCCCCCCCCCCCCCCACCCCCCTTAAAGAGGACCAGTAACGAACCTAACTAAAGAGTTCCAAGGCAGAGGGGAGTTTCAGCGAAGCGCATTTGTTCCAGAACGAAACACCAGTAATCTTTTCTTGGCTTTGGAAAACATTTAGTTTAGAGTACCCAGGAAATCCAACAATCGCCATTTTCATGTAATAATTGCATTGGACTCGAAACTTTTGATTTGAATCTCGCCATTTCCCTGGGCAAAATAGTTTGTTCCCATGGGTAGTGAGTAGCAACAGATTATTATTCCATCCAAGGGGGTGTATTTCCCCAGTCAAGATATTTTGTTCCCAGGGGCAATGAGTTGCGACAGACGGGGGGGGGGGGGGGGGCGTTTATACTTCATAGCCTTCGATTTGAATGTCGCCATTTCCCTAGGCAAAATATTTTGTTCCTAGGGATAGTGGGTAGTAATAGGTTATCATTTCATACAGAAGGTGCAGTTATACTCCTGATTGACGTCACTTCGTGCTTATGAAACGTTATTAAGCGCCGGCCTTGCGGCCTTGCGGCCTTGCGGCCCGAGAGCAACTTTATTTATACAACTCAGAGGCTCATCGAGGCTCAGCTTGACTCAGTGCCATACTTGGCCCGATTAAAACATATTTACTCGCAAATTATAATTTATAATCCTTCCGCTCGAACGCAACATTATTTCTACACTTTTGATTAATTAAAAGATCTCGGCCTGGATTTTTAATATCAGACAACAAAAGGTTGTTTTTCAAGAAAATTATCGAGACCGATTCATGGGTGGTCACATGAGTACCATAACATATTATCAAAACAGTTAGCCGTGGGCGATACAATTTCCACTCAACGGACACGTTAAGGCATATTCAATGACCTTAAAACGTAGGCAGCTAAAGTAGTTTTATATGTTGCAATACCGTGGCCGGTCTTGTAACATTCAGAGACAATTCCAAAAGCAATAAAGATTACTGATAACATGCAGCATTAAATCATTCTGTGATCTATGTAGTAACATCCCTTTCAAAAGACGTCTGGCTAAATTGTTAGCTTCAGTGATGTTTAATAATTTTAATTCATCCTACACGCTATAGCCAAAACTTGTATTATCAATAATGTTTAATCTTTAGTTTGTGGCCTGAGATTTTTAATAGAGACCATTCAAATACGAGCTATTGAGAAGTGAATTTAACCATGCTGTTTGTTTTGTTCGTTTTTCCAATATTTTGTGAAATAAATTTTCAGAAATGTTTTCAATTTTATACTTTGGATATTTAAAGGTTATGATATAATCGACCCCAAAGTGAAAGCGCAGTAGAAACGGGAATGTATGTTATGTGGTTTTAAAGCCTGAGCTCACGGCTGAAATCATTCGATTTGGCCAATCAAATAAAATCTATTGAGCAGTATTGTATACTGTTGTAGTTTTGTTTTAAATTTTATAAGTTGCGTTATTAAAAGCGCAGCAGAAACACAGACAACGAGAATCAGGCAGTTGTTTTGGAAGAGTTACAAGTATGTTCTTCTTCTTATTATTATTATCTCGATAGAAGAGGAAACCACGACTCACCTCGCTTTGTGCTGTGTAAAGCACCCTTTCTTGCAGCGCGAGACACTTGCAGTTGTCAAGAAACCGACGGTTGAAGCTAATTAGCAAACTCTTAGCTAAACACAAACACAGTTTCTTACCAATAATAAACGTCTATAATAATCCACGCTTCACTTGCAATTTAAGAACAGTTTGGAGAACGGCCCCGGAGGCAAAACTAAGTGAGTTCATTCATTTAAGCGCGAATATTTACACCTGGAGCCGGTAAAATGATGGTATGTAGGCAGTTGCGCCGGCACAGTTGTCGCTGAGATACAGTAGATGGCTTGAGGCGGTCACGCCAGCTTGCTCAGCTCACCTAAAGGTCACCGGAATCATGCTAAAAGTCACGAATTGTTTTCTTTAACTTAAGTTTGGCACAATATTTTTTTTAATTAGAGCGATTAAGATTAAATCATTTTAAGTTAAAGAACAGGAAGAAAGGTAAACAAAACTTTGCTACTGAGGCGGAAATTTAGTTATGGTATTTTAAAACCAAGACCTTAAATATTGCTCTTCGAATGAACTTATTTATTAAAACCAAGAAATGCGACGGACATTTAAACCTTAAATAATGCTCTTGGAATGAAGTTATTTATTTTAAAACGATTATTAACATTTTCATACAAAACAAACACCAAAGCGCAAAAAAATATCTACTTTTTATAAGTTCTTGTTCTCTAACCCACCTTACATGTAGCTTGGTAGCGGATGTCACAAATCTGAATGCGACCTCCAGGTTTTGATACTGAATGGTTGCAAAACTAATGTTTTTATTGTTTTAGAAAAGAGGCAAAACGCGCTGCTTTTAAAATGAAGCGAGCGATGAAAAAGGTCCCTTTAAATTTGCTCGCGTTGAAGCTTTCTCTCTTTCATTCGCCTTGTTTTTTTTTCCCTAAAACATTTACGAGCCTGGGAAAGGCTATATTTTTGTATAATTTGTGTTAATCTCTCTTATAAGCGACCTATTTCGAGATTAAGGTCAATTTTATTAATACAGGTATTTTAAAAGAAACATGCTACATGGAGTACTTGAGTAATATTCTTGGCTTGCACATATCGCCATAAAAAATAAAAAATCTAAACATTGCATCCTACAAAACTGTTTCTAACAAGGAATGTAGATACTAGTGTTAATTACAATCCTTCACAATAAAATTCAGGTTTTAACGATATTTTGCCTGATTTGTAAAGGTTTTAAATGTGTCACGCAATTCGTCACGCCATTTCAGATAAGCCGTAAAAATAAACAAAATTGGACCTGTTGAAAGTTATTTCGCATTATACTGAGATGCTTATAAGTCGATTTAATGTAACTTATAGTGATTCCAAACTTTTTTTATGAGATTTTTTGCGTAATTATGACTTTGAAGTCTTGGCCGCCATGTTGGTTACCAATCCATACATTTTTACTAAAAATGTCAATACTGTAGCTCGCCTATAACTCTTGAACGAAATGTTCTGGCGCTTCAAATTTTGACCCAGATGTGTAGTTTTAAACTCTCTACAATTCCATAAACATTTTGGAATCGAAATCGTGTTTTTTTTAATGCTTCTGAAATTTTGATATGACATGATATGACGTAAGTGCACTCAGCCAAGACAAATAACATTACATAAGGTTACGTGTTGCATATAAGATGAAAGATGGTCACCTGAGAAGAGTGCCGCAGAGCGATTCAGTGTCACCTATTTTTAGTATAACTTTGAAAAGCCAAACTTCATATTTGTATCACTGGAAACCTAGACATAATGGTATAGTTTTGTTAAGAATTACTATACTAATCAAGTACAAAGAAAATATCATTAACTGTCCTGCCAGGATGGAAATGGATTGCAGCTTAAAAAAAAATTGGCAATATTTTTCAAGTTCTAATCTTATGTCTTGGAAAAAGCGCTAAAAATGATTATGGTTTGGTTCATTCTTCGATAAACCACTTGATATTTTCGTCTCAGTTTTCTAAGAGTGTTCCATATTCATGAGCAAAGTTACTACTTAGTCGAATTGAATTGAACTGAATATTTCGTACAATTTTGACCAAGAATCACCAAAATCTGCGTGACGTTAGTCCTTTCAGAAAACTGTAACTGTAAATTTGCATGCAAGCAACTGCATCGAAAAAAAATGCTTTGCGGATGTTTATGCGCTACATCATTCATATTTTAGTCGGTTTGTTGCGTGCGAACAAACAATGCCGTGACCTCTCATCTCTAATAAAAGTCCCAGATTCTAGCCCCGCCCCCTGACAGTTTGTTCCGGTAATCTGAGCTCTCTTTAAAAAAAAAAACCATCGTTGTTGTTAAGTTACGAATTCCTTACAAGGTATAAACAATGGTTTCAGTAGAGTTTCAGCTCTCCGCATGAATGCAAACTGTGAAACGAGTAAGTGTATTTGGAATTGTTTATTTATTAAGCAATTTGCTTTAATTTGAGCGGAGAATAGTGCGCCAGCTTAGAATTGTTTTCAAAAAATCTCATACTCCCTTCTGTAAAATACTGATAAACTGCATCGCGTCAATGAGCTTTCTCGATAGCTTTCATTTAAATTGTCAAAATTTAAAATTTTCTCCACAGACTAATTGTTAATCAGAACTGCCTTGTGTAGCGTAATAAACTGCACCGAATGAAAGTACTGCTTTGAGAAGTTTTGCCATTTAAGTGGACATCATACCTCAGGATTTCACCGACAGAATAAAAAGTTGTAGCCACCTTGTGCAGGATTATAAACAGCACCGCAGAAGATTAAGCCGCGTGCAACTTTTTCTGAATTGTTTTTATTTGAATAGTCGCACTTATCCCGGCACAGACTTAAAAGATAGGAGTGAAACGTTGGAATAGCAACATGAAAGAAATAACTATTATATTTCGAACTAACATTGTTCATTTAATCTCGTTAGAAGCAATTCGTGTGCTGTCTGTAAAAGATAACCGATAAGGTGAGATCGATCAGTTTGACCTCGTTTCAGTTGCATAACTTTTAAATTCAGACCTGATCTAATGTCTTCTTGAAGAACTAGCTAATGTGCAATTACGCTAGCCAATAAATAACTCATTGCCTGCAGTGTGTTTTTAGATATCTTTATTTTGAAGCAATTGAAGAAATTATATGACCTACGTTTATCACAAACTTTGATATAAAGTGTCTTTATTTTAAGAAAATATTTTGAATTTTTCAAGGTTACCTTTAGAGCAAATTTATTTATCTACTCCCCATGATGTGGACTTTCCACCTTAGTTTTAGTCCCCACAAGAGAGATTAAAGTAACCCAATTATAAAAATGCACTAAGTCTTCGAATTTGGCTTACCTTCCTCACTTTTAACGGTGCAAAGTCATGGATAAGATTGAAATCCGTAATTTTCGACCGGTTAATAGAAGACAGTAGATCAGTTTCATCAGCCTAAGAACTTTGTTTATGATGTTCGGAATTTGCTACTTATTAATTAGCTGCAGCGCATTAACCTCTCCGATCCCCGAATCTCACTTGCGTTCACAGGCAACAGGGTTCTAATTTTGGAGTTCGTGGATAAAACCATTCAAACGAAATCTGTCGAAGAGTAATTTTATTTTGTTTTGTTCGTGTCTTCATATTTGGGAAAATGAAATTTGGTATTTCATCATTTTTCCATTTTAGCCACTTTTGCGAGTGAAGTGGTTTATAACCTTTGGTCGCCTTTTAAAATTCACTACGTAAGATCGCCAAAAAAAATGGACATCGTGACGAATTAGGCCCTTGTTAGCAACCAATAGGTAAAGAGAATTTCAATAACATGCGCTGCGGCACCTGGCCACATACATTCAACAATGCACGCTAGACGTGAATGAAGAAATTTTAAACATTCATGATTTTACAAGGGTGTTTTAATCGCAGAAGTGTATTTCGTAATACGGAAATAAACAAAATGAATCGAAACGACCCATTTATGCGATGGAATAATGAAACTGTTAAGACTTCTCTCCGTTAGAATCCCATTAATCTAGTTTATTTACACAAACTGAAGTCGTAAACAATTTTAGTTCGCACGGTAGCTAAAAATAGAAAAAGTGAATGAAAATTTAATATGCATAAGGAAGTTGATTGAAAATGGTGTTTCTTAAAATGGCGAGTTTTGTTGTTCTGATAACGTTGTTTTCAAAAACTTTATAAAGTATCTGCGATTGTTGCACTCAGCCAGAAAATATGTCTGTAGTGTCTATACAATTGCTGTTATTGTTGTTCAATTAACGGATTTTATCTCAGTGATCTACAGCAAGCGAAAAAAGATATAACTCGATCAAAGAAAGACATTCAATTTAAAAGAATTAGATGCAAGCCAGCTACGCAATGGACATGATGCAAATAAAATTGGAAATCTGATCAAGGTTTTAATAACATTTAATGCAGCTCACTCAAATATTAATCCCTGCCCCTTAAAGCCAAACCTCTGTGAAGTGCAGTATAGTTCTAACGTTTCATTCCGATCTGTGGATGAAATCGTTTGAATGAAAGCTATTGAGCAGTACATTTCTATGATAATTGGTTTAAATAGTGTACTGAAAATCCGTGTACAAAAGATGGTTTTCAAGTAACTTTGGATTCTGTGGATGAACGATGATGATGTTTCAGTGTGAATATTCACATGAAAGCTACTGAGCAGTGAGTTTTACATGGCGATGACGATTTAATTCGCTAAACAGGGTGGTGCATGATTTTTCCTTTTCAGGTTGTAAATTCTTGCAATAAAAGTGTGACTTATAAAAGTATTCTCGAGTAGTCTTTCGGAAAAGTTGTCAAATTTGATGAAAAGGTTAAGCAAAAGATGAGTCGGACCATAGAGAACACGAAATACCAAATCAACTCGCTTTTTGGTCAGAACAGTTTTACAAGGACAACAAATCAGAGAAAGTATAAAACGACACTTCTTTGTAGATCGGCGGTGAATTTTGGAGAGTATTGCACTCCACGCTCTGAAAAGATTGACGAAAGCGAATTCGTGCTCATTTTGAGGGGGGCGTGTGCCTGAGAATGGTGCAAAAACCCCTGACCTCGTTTTTGTCCTTCAAATAGACACATGTTCTTGAATCAATGGTACAGATTTACCACTGTATATAATTGTAACTGCTACTAGCTTGCACCAAAGCTTACCTCACGTTGTGCACTGAATCAAAATCGGTTCTTCTTCCCTCTCTCAATGGAGCTTTGACCGAACTGACTGCAAAGATAGGTGAGCATCAGTTTACTTAACCTAGGGCGAAGAATTCTTAAGATTCCCTACCAAAGATTTGCATCTAAATGCACTGAATATGGAATAATGCTTCGAAGTTTTAACCAATCAAAGCAAGCCGTGATGGAGCCCAAAGACTTGTAGCAACGTGTTCCTAATCTCTCCTTTTGTAGCAAGTTTCCTTAAGGAAATTCTTTTCTTTTTCACTGAAAAATTATTTTATACCTTTCGTTAATACTAAAGTTTCTGTCTTTGCAGCACAAAGCATACAGTACCATTGATTCACAACAGCAAAGCTCAGGATAGAAAAGGGTATCAACGAGTTTTAAATTTAGCCTACAAAGAGAACATACTCCTCGTGTGCAAATATTTCACGGGAATGAAATTTCTTTACTATCAAGTTCATTAATGCAACTTATCTTTTCAATTTATTATCAGTATATATCTTATTAAAGATTAAATGTTTTGCTTTACAACTAAAAATATTCAAGGAAAAAAAGAAAGGCCTTACTCCGTTATCAGTCGTGCTGTTCAAAATTTTCTGACGGGAAAACAAGTTAAGTGAATGAATGGTTCATATCTTCTGTGGAACATCAATTAATTATAACTGTTGCTATTATGTCAACAAAAACAAATAATAGTTTTAGCACCCGAAGAATAATATAGTTTTAACCCATTTGTTGATCCAGTTATAAGCCTGTGGCAGTTTGGAGTTACAAAAAGAATGAAAAAAACGAAAAAATAACGAGGCATTATGTGTATCAATCCTTTCACTGCAAGCAAACTCCAAACAGAGTTACATCTTGCAAAATATTTAAAAATAAACAGCACCACACGGAAGCACTCCTCAATAGCTAAACCTACTACCTTTAGACTACCTTCTACAACATGATAACAGCACAGCAGGAAAGAACACTTCTATAGCTTTTAATAAGCCACCCTTTAGAGTTTTAATCATACACTTCAAAGTTAGAATTACCTTGAATAACCTAAAAATAGCACCGCAGATACTGCACGATAGCTTCGCTTCCATCAGTCACTTGGTAACCAAGCCTCTTTGGTTTGCCGCGTGGAACGGCGCTTGAAGCGATCCCACGTTTTTTATAAGATTATTCACCACTCCCCCTCGGAGGAGAGGGGGGAGGGAGGAGGGGGGTTGGAGGGAAGTGGGATAAATAGGGCTCCCAGATCAAAGTGGTAATCTCAAGTATGAGTGACGAAAGTAACTATACCGAATTTCAATGGAACCATTAAAAGATATCGGAATCTTTTTTAATACCGGCGTAAAGTTCCGAAAGTAGTAGCCCGCGTGGCAGGCGTAAACGGGGAGGGGGGGAGGGGGAGGGGGGAGGGGGCGCGAAAAAGGAGAGGGGGAGAAGGTAAGGAACGCCTGCTATAAGAACCGGGCTATTCGCCTTACGCCCACCGATTTCGTTGTAATCGAATTACGTCAACTGTCAATACGTACACCAATCAGAAACTGGCACGCACTTTTACACATGGAACCACCCAGCGCGAATTAGCCAATTATAACTTTTGCGGCCGCCAGCGTCCGCAAAAATGAACAAATAGGGGTGTTTAATGCATGCGTCCTTTCCTTCTCTCCCCAGTTCCCTTCTCTCCGACGCCTGCTACGCCGGCTACGAAAGTAGCGGCCCCCGTTACTTTCGAAATTAGCAGGCCTTAGGGGCCGCACCTCTCGCATAGCCGTTACTTTCGGGCACCTTAAATACTTCAGTAATTGAAAAAAGAATGATGATAAACACAACCGCGGAATAGGCATAATGTCACTTTAATTCTTTCTTTCTCATGGATTGATTGGATTCTTGTCCTCGGCATTATTGTACAGTAAACACTAAGCCATTCCATCTGCAGGAGTCGTTGGACCTAAGTATGGTATTTTCGATTGGAACGTCGCTTTCGGGGGACCGTTACTTTCGGGTGGGCCGTTACTATCGGGTGGGGTGTTACTTTCGGGTGGGGCGTTACTTTCGGGTGGGGCGTTACTTTCGGGTGGGGCGTTACTTTCGGATGGGGCGTTACTTTGGGGTGGGCCGTTACTTTGGGGTGGGCCGTTACTTTGGGGTGGGCCGTTACTTTCGGGTGGGCCGTTACTTTCGGGTGGGACGTTACTTTCGCGTTGTCTTTACTTTCGGGAATTACCAGAAAGGTCCGAAAATTAACGTTACTTTCGGGTAGCCGTTACTTTCGGGAGGCCACTTCTTTTAGAACTCTAGGGTATTTCACAAAATAGAGCGCCCAAAATTTTTCTTAATACGGACCACACATGCTGCAATCTCGGACGGAATAAAAAGAGTAAAAAGACCACCCCTCCCACCCAAGTCAATGATGAATTCGCGCTTCAACCAAAACGCGCCATTTTTTTTCATCAAAAATAGGGGGGTGGGCAAGATTTTAAATACGGTTGAACCTAACGCAATCGACTGAAGCCAGCTTTTAATGCAAACGTCAGTAGCGAGACGCTGATGCTTTATTAATTAGCTGTTTCTTTTTATAGATCAACTGTTAAGTTTTGTACTTAATCTCGGTCCCAGTCCCTTTTCATTAATATCTAAGTATAGTTTTCAACACTGTAACGGTCACTTTTGAAAATGTATGTAGTAGCATACAAAACGTCAAGTTTTATCAAAATGAATAAGTTCAATATGTTTATCACCGCGGTTTGTGTTCTATTTCCCATAGGCTAAACTGTTGCATCCCGTTGAATAAGAATAGATTCTCTTGTTTTCATATGCTTTCATAAGCGTACACAATTTGTCAGCATTAATCAATCTCATTCGACGAAACGTAATTTGCTTGTTGGAGTGCCACAGGGCTCTGTTTTAGGTCCCTTACTTTACCTGTTATATACAGCTCCTATTTTCGATGTCATCGCCAGCTGCCATCTTAATTACCACCTTTATGCGGATGATACTCAACTTTACCTGGCCTTCAAAACAGATGATGTGAATTTAGCTATTGATCGCGTTGTTAGCTGTGTGTCCGAGATAAGTTGCTGGATGGGACAGAATGATTTAAAGCTGAATCCAGAGAAGACGGATATTTTGTTGATTCATTCACGGTTTCGTGAGGTGCCTGCACTTGATTACCTTAAATTAGGAGATGAACGAATCTCCATTTCTGACAAAGTAACGAGCCTTGGAGTTATTTTTGACAAGCACATGATTTTTGATGACCAAATTGACCATGCTTGTAAATCTTCGATTAACCACTTAAGGAATTTGTTTAGGATTCGTAGATATCTTGACGAGAACGCTGCCTCGAAAGTTATACATGCATTTATAACTGCGCGGTTGGACTATTGCAATCATTTATACTTTGGATTACCAAAGTATAAAGTGATGAGGTTACAACAAATCCAGAACACTGCTGCCCGTTATGTCACTGGTGCAAGGAAATATGACCATATTACTCCTGCCTTAGTACAACTTCACTGGTTGCCTGTCTCATAGCGAATCGTATTTAAGCATCTTCTTTTTGTCTATAAATCATTGAATCGTCTCTGCCCGCAATATCTAATGGATCTCCTGAAACATCGGAAATCAACTAGGTCTTTACGCTCGAACTTTTAAGACCTGCTGACGCAGCCAACTTGTAAAACCAAAACATATGGTGACAGAGTTTTCTCTGTATGCGCTCCGAGGATTTGGAACACTGTTCCTTTGGAAATACGACAATCCAGTACAGTTTACCATTTAAGAAAAAACTTAAGACTTTTCTTTTTACTAAATTTATTGAGAGTGACTCTTTATCGTATTTTTAATTTTTTAGATTCTAGTTTCTTAGGTATATTGTTAGTTTTATAGTTTCTAAAGTTTCTTAGATTGAATTTGTGGTTTTAGAGATAACTTTGTAAAGCGCCTCGAGCAAATAGTGGATGTGTGCGCTATCTACATCTACATCTACATTTAATAAGTCGGTAAAATCCGAAAACATCACACCAACTATAAAACAACATTAAAATAGAAAAAAATAAAATAAAAAAATGAAATAAATAAATTAATATATCATAATCACAATATTACATTTTACAAATTGAAATATAATTAAAATCTAATTAGCATAATAGTCAGAAAGCTTGGCTTTAAAGGATTCTAATGTGTTACTTTCAACTAAATCACCAGGCAGGGCATTCCAGGTTCTAATAGTACGAGGAAAAAAAGAATAAAAATAAACATCTTTAGTAGCCTTATCCTGCCTAAATTTCCAAATATGATTTGTACGAGTTCTAATCCTGCTACTATGAGGCTGGCTATATAAATGAACTATTATTATTATTATTCTAAAAAAAGGTTTAGGGAAATGTAAATAAGTGGCCTGGTGTTGTAAAATCGCTCCAATCCATGTTCTCAGAATCAACTTTACGGGGGGGGGGGGGTTAAAATATTTCTTGTTTTGAACGCCGCGTTAGTAATTTATAGAGAATTTATTACAAAACGCTAATTAGATGACGTCGACCGATGACTTTGCTATTATTTCTACGTCAATTTACAATGTGCAGTCCACAGCTCAGGGTTAATCAATTAAAGAAATACTAAATATGAACTGTGGATAATTAATTAATCTGTAAGGAATGTTACTTGGGAGTAAAAACAAGTAGTTGTATAATAAATCAAAACGGATCGGCGTCATCTGATAAGTATTTTGTATAACTTATTAACGCAAAGTTCAAAACAAAAGTATTTCACTATTCCAGATACCATGCGCCTCTTCAGAACCTCTAATTTCATTGGACCTGGTTATCACGCACATGTATTGTTTTCAGAGCTAGGGTCCATTGTTCTGTTGTTTGTTCTATTGTTTTCTCAGCCAATCCTGTGAGGCATTCCGAGACGTGCATACCGCCTCCACTATTCAGTCATTCATTGTACGTAGACTTGATTCGGAAAATTTTTATAGTAACAGGCATTTAACTGTCTGTTTTGCGGAATTCGGACCGCTGAGGACCCAATTCAAGTTACTCCATGCTCGTATCCTTAGCAACTACCGCCCAATTCTGCTTTATTACACAATATTGCCAAACGTTGCGAAATGTCTCCCACTTTCCGCTAACTCACCAATGACATTATTCTGCGGTTCCCGCACTCTTTATACCGGGTCCCCGTCTCCTGTCCCACCCTGCCTCTTTAACTCTTTAACTTCCAAGAATGCCAAACTTCAAAATTCAAGAAAAACCCAAAATTTTATTTTGTAAAATATTGAAAAACAAATGGTACCATGCAAAAGTACTGTCGAAGCGGTTTCATTTGAATGGTCACACCATAGGATTCCGTCCGCAGACTCAAAAGTTAGAACCACTTTGTACAGCATAATAAACAGTACCACAGAAAAGTACTGCTGAAGAGGTTTCATTTGAATGGTCACACCATAGGATTTCGTCCACAGACTGAAAAGGTAGAACTACACTTCATGTTTCCATAATTGACTCTGGGAGTGAAAGGGTTAAAAATCATTCGATCTTTTATTTGGTTTAAAAAGGGTCACTAGCTGAAAATAATCTCTTTCCCCAAGCTTTCTATGAGTTACCTTTCAAGGTTACAGATGAAAACCAACTCAATATAATAGGACAAAGTAAATCAAAACATCCCCCCGTCCAATAACTCCCGGGGGGTAATCCTCGGAATTTTTGGTGGGGGTGTGCCGCCCGGTTCTCCAAACCTGACCAACTCTTTTTCAGACCACATAACGCGGCCATTTTCCATACCCGTTTTCAGACCTCGTTTGTGTATCTGAAGCAGTTAATCGCGCTGTATCGTATCGTATCGTATCGTATCGAATGATATTTTTTGGTTGTACTGCTTTTTGTCTCTTTTTCGTTTGAAGATGAAAAGAGACATATACCTGTTTCAGAGGGGTATAGATCTTGAAAATTTTAGATCAAAATGGTCAAAAGCTATACCCGTTTTCAAACCAAAACGGCTCAAAATACATACTCTATGGGGCGGCACGTACATCCCCACCATTCAACCCCCCACCCAGCTCCTCCGGCCAATTACCAAAACTTCAAAATGAAACTAAAAACCTTCCCCAGTTGTGCTCGCTGTAACCTTCCCCAAGAAACCTTAATTCATATACTTTATAAATGTCCCAGTGTACAAAATTTTGCGTTCTATCGCCTTAAACCATTTTCTCATTATTGCCAAAAATCGCATCTTTAAATCTTTGTTAAACGACGACCTTCCTTGCCTCCAAACATTCTATATTAATTTTTACTTCACGATAAGATTCGAGACGAATAAGACCATATGACGAAAT
Source organism: Dendrophyllia cribrosa (assembly GCA_024195265.1). NCBI lineage: Eukaryota > Metazoa > Cnidaria > Anthozoa > Scleractinia > Dendrophylliidae > Dendrophyllia > Dendrophyllia cribrosa. The sequence continues at coordinate 3,416,642 of JAJLRJ010000012.1, read as the reverse complement.
TTAGAGCAAAATGGACTACACTGCGCGCCTAAGTTACAGGTTTTCGCTGCTAAGGTGTGCATTACTTTCTATCTGCCTTTTTTGCTGTATTTTCGATGTTGTTGTAAACCTATTGTATTTCCATTTGTATGCAAATGAACAAAAATTAAGAATTAAAAAATTAAAATTAAGACTCTGCCTCCTTAATATTTCTTTCCCTTCAATCTTTAATAACTGAAACTCACAACCCTGCAAAACAACATCGTCAAATGCTCAAATTATTGGTTTTGTTAAGAACGTTAACACATGACAGTGAACTTTCCCTTCTTTATTTGAAATTGAAATTCGTCCGTACGAATTTAACAGTTTACCACAGGAATTACTGCTCAATCTCAATAGCTTTAATTTGAATGGTCACACTTTAGGATTTCATCCACAGACTCGAAAGTTAGAACCACCTTGTACAGCATAATAAACAGAACCACAGGAAAGTACTGCTCAATAGCTTTCATTTGAATGGTCACATTTTAGGATTTTATCCACAGACTCAAAAGGTAGAACCACCTTGTACAGCATAATAAACAGCATCACAGGAAAGTACTACTCAATAGCTTTCATTTGAATGGTGACACTTTAGGATTTCATCCACAGACTCAAAAGTTAGAACCACCTTGTACAGCATAATAAACAGTACCACAGGAAAGTACTGCTCAGTAGTACTTTAAAAGTTAGAACCACCTTTTATTTCATACTTATTGAGATTTTCTATTGAAATTTGGCGTGTGAAAATCCTGTTCGGGGTTCGCAGCCAATCAGAATGGCGAAATGACTTTTTCACACATGTGAAAAGAAAAGGCGAGCGAGTGAGATTTCTGATACAAACCAACGAGTGCGTAAATACCGTACGCCCGCACTGCCCATGAAGTAATCTATATGTACGGCGTAATAAACAGTACCACGGGATGGTACTGCTCAATTGCTTTCATTTGAATGGTAACACTGTAGGATTTAACATTTCGTATAAAATTCATTAATAATTCATAACAGTTATGACAAATCAATAGGTGATATATTTGCGTCACATGTACACCTCTGTAAACCCCAATACAAATCAACTGAGTTGATGAATTATTAAAAAGTACAATTAACTTTTGATACAGATCGGCTCGCCATTGTAAACGCCCATACAGATCTCCCGCTCATATTTTATCTACTACATACAGGATAATAAACATTATATAAACAGGAAAGTGCTGCTGAAGTGCATACATTTGAATAATCAAACTTTAGGATTTCAGCCAGGCTCAAGATTTAGAACCACATCGTAGGGCATTATAAACAGCACCACAGGAAAGTACTGCTCAGTAGCTTTGATTTCAATGGTCACACTTGTTACACTTACTTCAGGTACGTCATCCAGAGTCGAATTTAGAACCACCTTGCACAGCAAAATAAACAGCACCACAAGAAAGCATTAATAGTCTCTTTAATTAAATTCTATACCACAAATTGGTATCAAAGTATTTCTCATTCCTCATCATAACAGCAACTAAATGAAAAAGTATTAATAAAATATATATTCGCCAAATTTGACTCTTTATATACATTCTTGATGATATACTCCTCGATAACTACAATTTGCTTGTAAAATATCCACTTAGTTTATTTTTTTTTTCATTTACCAAAGCATAACGCTTATTCCAATAATTTCAATTCTTTCCTTTGCGACTTCACAGAAAGCATGCAGAGAGGTTAAGCGGGATTTTCACTAGCCACAAAAGCATGTGTCCTGTGCAAACAGGTCCGACATGAGCATAAGTACAGTGGAATCCTGATAACTCGAACCTCCACGGGAAATGAAAATTTGGTTCAAGATATCGAAGGTTCGAGTTATCGAGGGTTAATTCGCAAGCAATCTTTAGCCAAGGGAAAAAAGTTTGGTTTGAGTTAGCGAGATGTTCGAGTTATCGAGGGTTGAGTTATCGGGATTCCACTGTATAAGCATATGCACAACAGTGCTTATGTCCAGTGAAAACCGGGCTCAAAATAAGTATAAGCGCAAGCATAAGGATCAATCTAATGTAACACAGGCAGCCCAAGCTAAGTATGTGACGGTTCTTTGATATTACGCGAAGTGTAAGCGAAGTGAAAACGACAACCAATGACATCGCGAAAACTCGTAAGTCACAAAACCGTCTAAAATGCGCCCAAATTGCATAAAAGACACAACGAAAACCCAATGCTGAGGTAAGTGAAGTTTGTTTCTACATTAATAGCTTTATTTTAGCATATATAAGACTAAAGTGAAGTTCTCATACAAAGTCTATAAATCGTTCGTTGCGTAATATCAAAGAACCGTCACACACTGAGCTAGGGCTGCCCGTGATGTGAATGTTCGTATTCACTTGACGCAAATTCTTATGATCCCGCTTAGAGCAGTTATCATTTGAGTGTCGTAAAACCAAAAACCAAAGTAATCACTCTGACCAATCACAGCAGTCGTAAACAATCCAATGAACCAATCAGAGCTCGAAGCAATTGCACGTCGCCGGCGCCAAGCGCGGGAAAACGCGTGCGAGCAAGTCACGATTGGTTTTGGTTTTACTTCTGATTGGTCGAGAAAGTGGCGCGAGAATTTTTAGCCAATCACAATTGAAAACTGCCCTATCGTTATGCTTATGTCGCTTGTGAAAACCCGGCATTAGAATTCACGGGCAAACATTCTACGATACCTGCATAGAACAAACATGGTGATAACAAAAAAATACCTAGCAAACTATCTTTCTCAAAACAGAAAATTGCAAGTTGTCGAGATAGCAAACGACAGTTATATGATGGAAGAAAATAGATTGTCGACTGAGGTACAAATGTGGCAGGCTAAATCGAGTGAGGTGCGGGATTGCAGAAAATTGGTTCTATTCTTTTCAATTCTTTTTGAACGAGGCATTGAGACATTGAGCTCTATTCTTATTCATTGAGATGCAAATTAGTATATTCCAATTTTCTGTAATCCCGCTGTATCTAAATCGATACTGCACAATCAGTCCTATGGGCGCTGCTAAGTTGCTAAACAATGTGAATATGTCCAAACCTGTCACAGTTAAATAGACAAAATATGAATGTGAAAATAAACTAAACGTTAAGATTGAAAACTTGGATATCGCTTATGGGGGCTTGTTAGGGTTTCTTGCTTTTAATAGTGTGTCTAAATGATGAAATATAAAAAATGACCCAACCGATCAAATGGACAACGTGTAAACGCTCTTTTTACTCTCTCGCTGTAACGCGTTGTAATCTTTTAAAAACGATTGAACGTGCTTCCTTGTTAATGACCTGTTTCATTGGTTTATATCATCATTTTCGATAACGTCCATTTTCGATCGTCCTAACCGATGACTGAAAAATCTCCGTTTTAAATCAAAACATCGAAGAAATTTCGATAACAAGAATAAGACGGACACATAATAAGAGAGATATAAACTAAGGAACTAAAGTCCGGGGGGAGGGGACTCCCATATCAAAATGACGGGAGTGCTCGTCGGAGATTTTTGAAGAACATCCTTAGAGGTACGAATTCTAAAACAAGTCCTGGGGGCAGGGGGCCTCCCATATCAATTCTTAAACAACACATAAACTGATTCTTTGACAATTCTGGTTCAATACCCTGAAGGTAGCGCAATAATTCTAACGGTGGTCATTTTAGATTTTAGCACTCTAAGCTGTACCAATCTACAAATTTTGACCCCTGAAAGGTACGACGAGCATCCCCGTCATTTCTATCCCCGGGGGCTAAATTAGGCAGCGAGCGATACAGTACTACTGTCCAAATTGAAGGGGGGACCGTTCAATGGAGTTCACTGTTTTGTTGGTGGCTGCTTTATCACTCTACACCATTCATCGCCTGTTGTTCTTCATCGAGTATTTCTTTCATCTGCGATGTCCAGGACTCCATTTCAGTATCGTAAAGCTATGAAGGGATAACAAACGCAGTTTAATACACAGATAAGGGATAACAAACGCAGTTTAATACTCAGATAAGGGATAACAAACGCAGTTTAATACACAGATAATCCAAGCTCGAAAAGTAAAGCAAACCTAAACTTCACTTTGTAACATGGAAATGCTTACACTTCAGGATTTCGTCCATAGACTCAAAAGTTAGAATCACCTTGTACAGCATAATAAACAGTGCCACAGGAAAGTACTGCTCAGTAGCTTTTACTTGAATGCTTACACTTTAGGATTTCATCCACAGACTCAAAAGTTAGAACCACCTTGTACAGCATAGTAAACAGTACCACAGGAAAGTACTGCTCAGTAGCTTTCATTTGAATGGTCACACTGTAGGATTTCGTCCGTAGACTCAAAAGTTAGAATCACCTTGTACAGCATAACAAACAGTGCCACAGGAAAGTACTGCTCAGTAGCTTTTACTTGAATGCTTACACTTTAGGATTTCATCCACAGACTCAAAAGTTAGAACCACCTTGTACAGCATAGTAAACAGTACCACAGGAAAGTACTGCTCAGTAGCTTTCATTTGAATGGTCACACTGGAGGATTTCGTCCGTAGACTCAAAAGTTAGAATCACCTTGTACAGCATAACAAACAGTGCCACAGGAAAGTACTGCTCAGTAGCTTTTACTTGAATGGTCACACTTTAGGATTTCACTCACAGACTCAAAAGTTAGAACCACCTTGTACAGCATAATAAACAGTACCACAGGAAAGTACTGCTCAATAGCTTTCATTTGAATGGTCACACTTTAGGATTTCATCCACAGACTCAAAAGTTAGAACCACCTTGTACAGCATAGTAAACAGTACCACAGGAAAGTACTGCTCAGTGGCTTTCATTTGAATGGTCACACTGTAGGATTTCGTCCGTAGACTCAAAAGTTAGAATCACCTTGTACAGCAAACAAACAGTGCCACAGGAAAGTACTGCTCAGTAGCTTTTACTTGAATGGTCACACTTGAGGATTTCATTCACAGACTCAAAAGTTAGAACCACCTTGTACAGCATAATAAACAGTACCACAGGAAAGTACTGCTCAATAGCTTTCATTTGAATGGTCACACTTTAGGATTTCATTCACAGACTCAAAAGTTAGAACCACCTTGTACTGCATAATAAACAGTACCACAGGAAAGTACTGCTCAGAAGTTTTCATTTGAATGGTCACACTTTAGGACTTCATCCACTGACTCAATTAGAACCACCTTGTACAGCATAATAAACAGTACCACAGCAAAGTACTGCTCAATAGTTTTCATTTCAATGGTTACACTTTACGATTTCATCCACAGACGCAAAAGTTAGAACCACCTTGTACAGCATAATAAACAGTACCACAGGAAAGTACTGCTCAATAGTTTTCAGTTGAAAAAAAAAAAAAAAAAAACAGCCGAAGAGGTCTCATTTCAATAGTCACACCATAGGAGTTTGTCCCGGACTCAAAAGTTAAAACTACACTATATGTTTCCACAGTTGACTCTGGGAGTCAAATGGTTGATCGTTTGTATCGACTAAAAAAGGAAATGGCCGGGAGATGGCGTTAAACTACATTTGAAAAAAAATATATACAGCTATTTCAATTTAGGTTGTCGGATGAGAGCTTCAAGCATACGCAACGAGACCGCAAGGTACTTTGGGATTTTTATGTACACCTAATTGCAATAACGTTGTCATGGAGAATTGAAAATGTAAAAACGAAAAATTAAAAAAGGCCAATAGGAATTAGTTAGACATACAAATAACAATAGCCGCTGCACGGTTAATTTAAATTAACAATAGCCGCTGCACGCTTAATCGTGCCGCGTGTCGCTGTGAATGATGATTAAGCTAATTAATTCCTATTTGGCTTTTGTCATTTTTCTTTCGATGTAACCGATTGTTTTTAAAGTGAACCAGTTTCGGTTTTTACACGATGGATGAAGCTGTGTCGTTTTAAAATCTCAAACAGTGCCGTGTAAACAGAAGGCGTACACTGTACAAGAGCCGGGCGGTTTCACTTGTGTTACTATAACTTCAATACTACACGGAAAGCACTTTCGATGATGTTAGGCTCTATTTTCTTCTACTTACATTGTCCCCAATTAGCACTCTTATGCTAAATACCTTGACACTTAGGCTAAGTTTGTAAGGGTTATTGACCTGGAGGGAGGGGATATGTGATATATTCCCCTCGTGGCGTACCCGAGGACATAGCCCGAGGAAAAGCCACGAGGGGAATATATCACATATCCCCGAGGGACAGGTCAATAACATGCTTATTTTTCACCTTCCGTCCAGTTAAAATGCAAAAAAAAAAAGCATGATTCTGCAAGGCCGCATTGGGATCACGGCACATGACGAAGCGAGACGGCAAACATGTTTCGCTTTTGCCAAATTTGCATTCAGCACGTTGCTTCGTTATGAGTAGGAGGGAGAGAGAGAAGAAAATGTATGAACAGTATTCGTGGTCTCGCCATGGCCCAACTGCCCGCCTTCATCTTTCGAAGATCAATGGAGTGAATGTCGGTGTCTTTTTCAAAGGGAAACCGGCGGAAAAATATTCAGGTTCAAGCTTAACCCGAGGCGTCATACACTATTAAAGACCCGAAACCTAAATCGAGGTACGATACCATCGAATAATGTTATCAACATTTCGCTTTCTCGTCGTGACCCGGCAGGTTAATTATGTTGGAATAAGATTGATGAAATTGTCTTTTTATGTAAACAAAAAATATTGACTGATGCTAGTGTGCTTTCCTTGTTAAGCCCTTTTTGCCTTCCCGTTTGTTATTCTATTATTTGTGGACTAAGGCGAGGGGAATATGACAAGGGGAATAAGACGGGGGGAATATATAATTCTTTGTTTTGCTATTGTTAGCAGCTATTGTCTTCAGCCCCGCCTCTTCCCTGTTACAATCAAAGCCGCACTCAGCTTTTCAGACACTGCAATGAACGGGGTTATGTGATAATTTATATTCCCCAGAAAAGAACAAAGAAAACTGAACTAGGTGGAAAATAAACACTGGTATTCGTAAATGTCATCGGATTCGTCACATACAAGCATTCGGATTCGTTAACTAATAAGCGTTTACAGTGCATTACAGTTAACTATTATAGCGCAAAAGCGCGCGTGATATCGCCTAATTCTTAGCCGACGAGGACGAGGCCGCAATAATAGTTTTATAATTCAACACATTGATAACAAAGCAATATTTGAAGAAAAAATATCGAGTCCGGTCCGTCATTTTTGCATTCTCTTGTCAAAATGCAAAATTTACATCCATCGTTGGATATACGTCATGTAGACATAGCGTATATCGATAACTTTTTGACCATATTTGGGCAGTGTATTAATGTGTTGAATTAGAGCAGTTTTCAATTGACTGTCGAAAGTAATTACACAATTGCTTTGGTTTTGCATTGCTACGCTTTGTGATTGGCTAAAAAATCTCGCGCCATTTTCTCGACCAATCAGAAGTAAAACCAAAACCAATCGTGACTTGCTCGCACGCGTTTTCCCGCGCTTGGCGCCGGCGACATGTAATTGCTTCGAGCTGATTGGTTCATTGGATTGTTTACGACTGCTGTGATTGGTTAGAGTAATTACTTTGGTTTTGGTTTTACGACACTCAATTGAAAACTGCTCTATAATAAACAGTTATGAATCCGGAGATATGTGGTTGTACGGTGAGGCAATCGTCCACCAAAATGTGAGAAAATGTTGATCTTGGACAGAAAGTGAAAATTGAGCATCTACATGTATAACTTACAAAATCCTTGCCAGGACGGTTCGCAAGTGCGATAAAAAAAATAAAGAAAGAAGTGCAATAAAATAAAATATAAAAATACAGGAGTGTTGAGCAGTGGTACCTAACAAAAGATAAAATCTATGAATCCTTTCCTCGGGAGTACTTTTCCCAGTTTTTTTTTTTTGTAGAAAAAAGTCGAAATAAGAATAACCATCTCGTCTCCAGGCCATTCTCTGTTTTCAAAATGGCGGGGTGGGCGTAGAAACCCACTGGACAAGGCTGCCAATATACTCCAATGATCGTGGAGTATTTTGTCACGTGACACACAATGAAATGCCGTTTTCGGAGGTTATTTCCAGCGGATTGGTAGCCGTGTTAAATCAGTACTCACTTAAGATAAAGCTCTTATCTAAGAAAGGAGAAAGATATACACTTTTGCTCCAGTGTAAACTTGGCTTTAAATACAGCGATTCATTATCAACTGAACGGTTCACATACCTCGGAAACAAACTGTAACACCTGACGTTTACTCAGTTCTTTCTCTGCTCTTGATCCCCATCTGTATTCATACGAAGCCTCATCACCGCCTACTACTTTCTTCCTGTCCAGATAACTAGAATAAAAGTGAGACAAAAAAATAAAAAAAACATCCCGCTTTATTTACCCTCGGCAGTAAAGTGCTAGTGGGACCGAGCATTCAAATTAAACATATACAACTGGTAGGAGGCAAACCAGTTGGCTATTTTAAAAGCGTGGCCGAGGAGGTGAACTCGGGTCTACCGTGAAAGAACTCCATCTAGTGGTCAGAGCGGGACTTGAACCCACGACTTCCGGGACCTCGCTCCTTTCACTTCCAGAGTCAGTTATGGAGACATGTAGTGTAATTCTAACTTTTGAGTCTGTCAATGAAATCCTATGGTGTGACCATTCAAATGAAACCTCTTCGGCTGTTCTTTTACATGGTACCATTTGTTTTTCAATAATTTACAACATGAAATTTGAGTTTTTTCTAGAAATTTGGATTATATGCAGTCTTGCGAGTTTACACGAAGTTTAGACGGTGCTGTGTTGAGTTTACAAAACCGGGCTCTAAACAAATTTCAAGCTGACCAACCCTAATATTAAAACGTTGTTTACTGTAAACAATTTCCAGAAGGCATGTAACACAAACTAGAAAAACTTTTATCCACTCAAAATGACCAATTTATAAAGATATGTAGAGGACCATTAATTGGCGTAAACCACGGTCTAAATTACATTTCGTTTGAGTAACCGGCCCGTTGTGTTCACGCGTCACGAGCGTGCAACAAAACAAAAATCCCCGAAAGGAATCGAACCTGTGACCTTCCGTGAACCGGTCGGATGCTCTAACCACTGAGACAGACTCGTGGCGAGCTAGGCCATATACTAGGCAGGGCTTTCAATAAGCACCGACGGCCGACGAAAACCGTCGGCTACTTTGCCTGGAGAAGTCAGCTATTTTCCCCACCAAATTGAAGAAATATAAGTAAAATTATTTTAAAACTTGTTGATACAGTCGGTTACTGTTCTCAAACCCACTGCCTACTTCAAATATTATTGAAACCCCTGACTAGGTTCACACACCGGTCAGATGCTCTAACCACTGAGCTAGGAGAGACTCGTGGCGAGCTTGGCCATATACTAGGTTCACACACCGGTCAGATGCTCTAACCACTGAGTTACGAGAGACTCGTGGCGAGCTAGGCCATATACTAGGTTCACACACCGGTCAGATGCTCTAACCACTGAGCTAGGAGAGACTCGTGGCGAGCTAGGCCATATACTAGGTTCACACACCGGTCAGATGCTCTAACCACTGAGCTACGAGAGACTCGTGGCAAGCTAGGCCATATACTAGGTTCACACACCGGTCAGATGCTCTGACCACTGAGCTACGAGAGACTCGTGGCAAGCTAGGCCATATACTAGGTTCACACACCGGTCAGATGCTCTAACCACTGAGTTACGAGAGACTCGTGGCGAGCTAGGCCATATACTAGGTTCACACACCGGTCAGATGCTCTAACCACTGAGCTAGGAGAGACTCGTGGCGAGCTAGGCCATATACTAGGTTCACACACCGGTCAGATGCTCTAACCACTGAGCTACGAGAGACTCGTGGCAAGCTAGGCCATATACTAGGTTCACACACCGGTCAGATGCTCTGACCACTGAGCTACGAGAGACTCGTGGCAAGCTAGGCCATATACTAGGTTCACACACCGGTCAGATGCTCTGACCACTGAGCTACGAGAGACTCGTGGCACCCTAGGCCATATACTAGGTTCATGTCTGACGTCCTGCGTACTGCTAGAACCAGCAGTGTCCAAAGCGTCATGTGAAGTGATAAATAAAGAAAGATGGGAAATGTTACGCTCGGTAATGAAATAAGAAAGATCTAGTGTTTGTAGTGTTCATCGTGTAGAATAACTGTAATGCAAGGACGTTGGGGACCGGTTTATATATAGCGCGCAATTTCCAGGACGCGCGCAAAGGGGCAAGCGCAAAAGAGGACATCTCGCGCGTGCGTCTCCAAATTGCGCCTTGCACATGTACATCACGAAGACATCGCACAGGCTAGAGGTTTAAAGTTTAACTTTTTTTGTTCAAAATTCCATGTTGCATACAATTAATCAGACGGGGTAAGAATGTTAGAACTGGATCTCACTTATCAAACTTCGATTAAATTCAATAAAAACATAGGTTAATTTGAATATAGTATTTTAAAATACTCAGTAAATAGTAAACCATTCTCACTGCCAAAACAGCCACTAACTGCCCACGCGGAATTAAGATATGGGAGCCCAAAATTTAGCTTAGGCAGAGGGAAGCAAGACAGTGAGAAAGGGAAGCAAACGTCGCCGAAGGGGAGGCGGGAGGGTAAAATATCCTACACTGCGAAACAGACCGCGTAACTTGGCGAAAGAGGCAGAAAGAACAGAATAAATTACTTAAATAGGCAAGCGAGATCCCTGGGGGGCTACCGGGTAATTAGTTCTATTCAGAGAAGGCGTCTGGAGTCGGAGAAAATTCCGCGCGGGCCAGCACCGCGGGAATTTTAGCAGTGAGAATAGTAAACCATTCTCACTGCCAAAACAGCCACTAACTGCCCACGCGGAATTAAGATATGGGAGCCCAAAATTTAGCAAAGACCTTCAGTCGAAAAACAGCAGACGAAACACCACAGAAGGGTCCATACAAGCGACTTTAATGAACACCCCTCCAAAACTCAGAAACACCCAAGCAAGGGAGTCAGAGAAAATCCGTAATCATCTAACTAAATCCTGGGGAAGGGTACACATTACAGGAGGGCAGTGGTCCGGCCCAGCTAAGGGGATTTCTCTACCAATCGCCCTATTGCATAGGTCGAGGATGGGCTTTAACCCGCTAAGAGCCAAAGTAAACGGGGCAGGGGAACAAACCTGAGGTAAAAACAAAGAAAAAACTGGCAAAAGGAAAAGAGGGGGGAACCCCAAACCGGGAGGGAAAATTACCCGCCAGCCAAGCCGGACCAGGAACCCGTCCTAAGACAGGTTATAGGGCGTGATAAGATTACCCTTCTGGTCGCGGCAAGGAGGAGGGTGGGGGACGGAGGTAGCACCCAGGGATGGGAAACGTGGACACGGGGTATATAAAGGTAAGCAAAACACAAGAGCAAACTTTCTCGCTCGACGCACGAGCAACTGCACGACGCTCGACGCACGAGCAACTGGAAACACCCGACACACGAGTAACTGCAAACGCTCGACACACGAGCAACTGAAAACGCTCGACACACGAGCAACTGAAAACACCCGACACACGAGTAACTGCAAACGCTCGACACACGAGCAACTGAAAACGCTCGACACACGAGCAACAGAAAACGCTCGACACAGGAGCAACTGAAAACACCAACACACGAGCAACAGAAAACGCTCGACACACGAGCAAACTGAAAAACGCTCGACACACGAGCAACGGAAAACGCTCGACACACGAGCAACTGAAAACGCTCGACACACGAGCAACTGAAAACGCTCGACACACGAGCAACTGAAAACACCAACACACGAGCAACAGAAAACGCTCGACACACGAGCAAACTGAAAAACGCTCGACACACGAGCAACGGAAAACGCTCGACACACGAGCAACTGAAAACGCTCGACACACGAGCAACTGAAAACGCTCGACACACGAGCAACTGAAAAAACGCTCGACACACGAGCAACTGAAAACGCTCGACACACGAGCAACTGAAAACGCTCGACACACGAGCAACGGAAAAACGCTCGACACACGAGCAACTGAAAACGCTCGACACACGAGCAACTGAAAAAACGCACGACACACGAGCAACTGAAAACGCTCGACACACGAGCAACTGTGCTTTAACTGTGCACTTTAACTGTGCACGAGCAAGCTTCCCTCGCTCGACACACGAGCAAAATTTTTCCGCTCGACCCACGAGCCAACTTGTCTCACTCGACACACGAGCAAACTCTTCTCGCTCGACACACGAGCAAACTTTTCTCGCTCGACCCACGAGCAAACTCTTATCGCTCGACACACGAGCAAACTTTTCCCGCTCGACACACGAGCAAACTTTTCTCGCTCGACACACGAGCAAACTTTCTCGCTCGACACACGAGCAAACTTTCCTCGCTCGACACACGAGCAACCTTTCCCCACACTAGACACGAACAAACGTAAACGTAGGCGTACGAGTAACCGTTACGATAGACTAACGAGGAGCTATAACACTCGACAGGCGAGCGAACCAGTGCTAAACACACGAGGAGCTAAAACGCTCGGCATCCGAGCAAACTTAAGCGCTCGACACACGAGCAGTAAACACGCACGACACACGCAGAAATCCTAGAACGCAACAGCTGGGTAGCCGTTATACCCAAACGCACGAGAAAACGCGCACGTTAGAAACACGAGCAACTATGAAGTGCGACACACGAGCAACCTACGCTCGACACATGAACAAAAAACTTACATAATACGCATGGCAAACTACGCTATGAACACAAGAGCGGCTAAAACACCAAGCACGTGGGCAGCTAACATAAAGGCCAACTACAACGCGAGAGCTGAGCGCATGAGATTAAAAACAAAAAAAGGAAAAGGCAAAGGCAAAGGCAAAGAAGCAGCCAGACTGCGCGTGAGGCCGGTAATGGTAAAAGCTAACAACAAAGCGACAAAATAGTAAGACCGACACGTGAGAAAAACCGAAGAACAGGGAGCGGCGAGACAAAGTGGAAGCGAACACTAGCCGGGAAAGAAAAAAGGTCCTAATAGGCTTACAAAAAGGCAAAGAAAGAGCGGACCAAAAATACCTCATGAACCTGTCCGTAAGCGTGTTCGGGACGTTGCGAAACAGAGATTTGGAGAGCTTCTGCTGGAAGAGGCCGTGGTGGAGGAAATGCTCGCCTTGTAGAACGGCCAAGGCCGCGGGCCAGGTTCGACTGGGGCAGCCATGGAGAAGGAGAAAAGGCTTCGGCGACGTAGGAAATAGCACTAAAATATCCTACACTGCGAAACAGACCGCGTAACTTGGCGAAAGAGGCAGAAAGAACAGAATAAATTACTTAAATAGGCAAGCGAGATCCCTGGGGGGCTACCGGGTAATTAGTTCTATTCACAGAAGGCGTCTGGAGTCGGAGAAAATTCCGCGCGGGCCAGCATCGCGGGAATTTTAGCAGTGAGAATAGATTTATTTCATTTTAGCCGTTAATTGTAAATATTGCACAGAATTGTATTTTATAATGTTATTGTATATTTTTATTGCATATTTTTTTATTTTTTTTTGTTATTTTTCTCTCGGAGAAATTAGCTACTAAAAGCTACTCTTAAATTCGAGACAAAATAAAGTTTATGTATGTATGTATGTATGTAGGTCACTATGCTCGCGAAAGAGATGATGGACTAAAGCCGGTTACCATATTTATCCATGTAATGCTACCTATCACATGCGTGATTATTTCATCGGTTCACGCTACTTTACACGCTAACTTTTAAAACGCTCCTTGCGTGCATGATCTCAAGGTCATAATTTTACTTCCACGAGTAATAGGTGTGTACGTGTTTTAGCGATAACTTTCTTTCTTGACGAAGAAATTTATACTCCTTTAACTCAAAGAGGATGCTTTTAACAGTAAAATTAAGCAATAAAAAAGATAGGTCACCGTGCTCGTTTTGGAGAAAAAAATCCCTTATTTATTTGGCCAACTTATCCTCAAAGGAACCCTTCTTGGTTGGGACTGTGCGCGCGCTCATAACGCAATAAATTATCCACAGCAGGACTCGTCTGGACTGCGCAATGCAATTCCCCGTTCCGAGGTTGCGCGGGAGATTGGGTCAAGTTACGTGTCGCAAAGCATCATAGGGCTGTTTTGGGGGACGCCATTTGCTTAAATTTCTCGTAGCTTTGTGTTTTGGTTGTTGTAAAATGGGTAAATTTAACTGTTGTATGCCAGGATGCACAAATAACGGGAGGAACTCGCCAGATGTAAAGTGTCATGTTGCCGAGTGATGCTAAAGCGAGGCGTTTGTAGAAAAAACTCATACGCAACGAAAATTTGAAGGTGGATGCACAAAACACTAGGATTTGTGGAGATCACTTCCCTTGGGGAGAAAGAATGTGCAGAACTCAACTTCCTTCGATATTTCCTTGGACTGTGACTCCTCAAAAGCGACGAGTTACAGAGAAGCGTCCCCCAAAACAGCCCTATGATGCTTTGCGACACGTAACTTGACCAAATCTTCCGCGCAACCTCGGAACGGCGAATACTTAGGAATCACCTTGGGTCTACTTCCTCCCAGCATTGTATCTTTTGTTGTAAAAAAATCGCATTTTCTCTTTTAGGATTCTTCGAGATTGACGATGTTGAAACATATTTTCAAATCAGATGAACCACAGAATATTCGGCAAATGCAATGCTTAAGATTGATTTTTACTAGAGTCGGACTCGTTATCAGAAGCGTATCTACTTAAAATCAAACAACAGAGTCGTTATCAGAGTTTCCGATTATGCCTCTGACTCCGTCGCTTACGATCTAATGAAAACTAGATTGTCGGAGACTAATACCCCATTCACACCAACGGTTAAACATGTTTAAAATGTTGTTTAATTTAACTACGTTAGCCTCTATCTTCAACGTTTTTGAATGTATATGACTCATACTACCTGGAATAGTAATACAAGTGAATAAAGTTTCTTTTAGTAAAGATTTCACTCCAAATATTACGGCACGTTTGGGGGTATTTTTCTAAAACCTGTTTTAAACTAAACAGCATTTAAACATGTTTAAGCGTTAGTCTGAACGGGGTATAAATCAGGCAATGGGCATTGTGATTGGTCAATTCGCTTCATAGTGCTTGCGACTCCGACAATCTAGTTTTCACTAGGTTGTAGGCGACGGAGTCATATAAGCGCGATCAGAAAAAATGGAAATCTTCAGTTCTTGCAACTCTGATTCCGCCGAGCGTACGACTCCGTTTTTGGGTTAAATGTTTTGGTTGGTAACTGCGCATACACAATTTCTAGCGTCATATTTTGTTGCAGCATCTCGTCATTTTTAAACTAAACAAAAGATGTTTTGAGGTCTAAATCGTGATCCTGTGATAACATTTTCCCCTTAGTTTGGTGATAATCAACGGTGTGTGTGATGTTGGATTAGTTTGAGGGCCACAAGTTTTTCATTTTTTTTTACTGTTAAGTGTCACATTCGATAAATAAAGTTGATCATTCTTAGTATTTTTAATTCTTGTCCACTTGAAGGAAATTGTAATAACCGGAGCATTGTCTATCAAGCAGAGGTCGCGACTCCACAGATTAACTCATTCTAAAGGTAGTTAAGGATGAATAATAATAATAATAATAATAATTTATTTTTTTATTTTTTTTTATTTTTATTTTTTTTAAAAATAATAATGTAATTTTTTTAAAATTATACACAACCACTTTATTATCATTTAACAATTAAAATAACTATTCATAACACTCCTAATGATATGCGAAACTGAAATACATTAAATTAACACATCCTTTGCGATTCAATGCACGCAGGCATGTGCAGAAGGGTGTCCTAAGGGTATAAATACTGAGTCAAAGCAGAATAGCACTCCTTTCGTGCTTAGTCTCAGCCAGCGGAGCAGCGAACGAGATCTCTCTGGTTTTTTCGACCCACGCGAATTTTTTCTGGAATAATGGCTGAAGTTCCAGCGCCGGGAGTACAATTTCCTCGACCACCAGTTAACCCTCCAGCACAAGGCCCACAAGTTGCACAGGCTGCTCAAGTTCCACAACCCGCGCAGGTCGCACAAGCTGCTCAAGTTCCACAAGCTGTGCAAGTTCCACAAGCTGCTCAGGTTCTACCAGCCGCAGAAGCCGCACCAGTGCTACAGGCTGCACAGGCAGTGGGTCAAAATGCTGCTCAAAATGATGTTGCCGGCGAACAAACCGAACTTGAGGTAAATTTTATGTCCCTGTTTTGTCTTGTTACATTTCGCGTTTTCACCGTTTGGGAACATATTATACGCTTGGTTTATTTATCTTACGTAAACCTAGGTTTATTCTTTATCGTGGGCGTGTTGCATTTGTCTTTGCATAAGTTTTGTTTTCTTTGTATCAACGGCATGTTTGCATGTCAGGCATCTATTTGTGTTCCCCAAAGGTTAGTTTCTTGTTTTAGAACCCTTTCTTGTTATTGTGGGTGGGAATTTTGTTCTTTAGGTTCGTTTGGGTGTGGTCCGCTTTCCTTCCTATTGTGTCGGCTATCCTTTATAGTTATGGGTTTTTGTTATTCAAATTTCGTATTTTTTTTTTTTTTTTTTTTTTTTTTAATCGCGTGTCGTCGCGGGGGTGGGATAGTGTTGGTTTGTATGGGTACGTCCTTTTGCCAAGTTATTCTTAGTATAACATTTTAATTACGCCATGTGTAGTCTCGGGGGTGAGATTTCGGTTTCATCCTGATTTATACGCAGGGTGTAGTCCCGGGGGTGAGCCTCGGTCTCATCCTGATTTATACGCCGGGTGTAGTCCCGGGGGTGAGATTTCGGTCTCATCCTGATTTATACGCCGGGTGTAGTCCCGGGGGTGCGATTTCGGTCTCATCCTGATTTATACGCCGGGTGTAGTCCCGGGGGTGAGTTTCGGTCTCATCAGGATTTAGACGCCGGGTGTAGTCCCGGGGGTGAGATTTCGGTCTCATCCTGATTTATACGCCGGGTGTAGTCCCGGGGGTGAGTCTCGGTCTCATCCTGATTTATACGCCGGGTGTAGTCCCGGGGGTGAGATTTCGGTCTCATCCTGATTTATACGCCGGGTGTAGTCCCGGGGGTGAGATTTCGGTCTCATCCGGATTTATACGCCGGGTGTAGTCCCGGGGGTGAGATTTCGGTCTCATCCTGATTTATACGCCGGGTGTCGTCCCGGGGGTGAGATTTCGGTCTCATCCTGATTTATACGCCGGGTGTAGTCCCGGGGGTGAGCCTCGGTCTCATCCTGATTTATACGCCGGGTGTAGTCCCGGGGGTGAGTTTCGGTTACATCCTGATTTATACGCCGGATGTAGTCTCGGGGGCGAGTTTCGGTCTCGTCCTGATTTTATACGCGGGGTGTAACCCCGGGGGTGAGTTTTGTCACCAGAATTTAGACGCCGGGTGTAGTCCCGGGGGTGAGTTGTTTCACCAGGTTTTATACGCCGGGTGTAGTCCCGGGGGGGGAGTTGTTTCACCAGGTCTTATACGCCGGGTGTAGTCCCGGGGGGAGTTTCGGTCTCATCAGGATTTAGACGCCGGGTGTAGTCCTGGGGGTGAGTTTTCTCACCAGGTTTTCATACGCCGGGTGTAGTCCTGGGGTGAGTTTTCATTTATACGCCGTGCTTAGACATGAAACGAGAATACGCTGGGTATGTTTATTGAAGGATATGGATAAGTCATGTATTCTTACAAGGGCAAAGATTCACTAGGTATGTCCCGTTAGGGAGCATATCTTAATTCGCTGGGTGTTTCTTTATGGTCGACAGATGAGGTGAATTTGTGATAGTTATTAGTTCTACTTGTCATGGCGTGTTGTTGATTCGGAATTTTTTCTCCTTTTAGAGGTTAAAAGCTGAAGTCCTGAGGTTGAACCAGACGGTTGAGACAATGACTAAATCATCGGTAGAGAACTCCTTAATGAAGATTATGGCCTATGCATCTCGTCCCTTATCAGATTTCAATAAATATGAGGCCCTGGAAATGTTGGAATCGCTTCAGCTTACTGCCCAAGATACTAAGCATGATCGTCAGAATTTTTATCGTTTGGTTTATCAAACAGTCCGAGGGAAGCTTGATGTTCCTCGAGACCAGTTTAGAAGTCTCGTCTTGCGCCTTCTGGGAGATAAGGATCACGAGAAAGTGTTTGATTGTGTGGCGAAGGTAGAGAAGCACTATCAGTCGAGAAACCGGGCCGGAACCGCAGCTATGTCCCCTTATTTCAGAGAGGGCCGGGAAAGGAACGCTAGGAATTTCCCGAGGAATCCGGGAAAGTCTATCACGTGTTTTTATTGTGGCAAAGTTGGCCACATTAAGCAATTTTGTGAGGCAAGAAAAAGAGATGCTTCTGGGAGCATGGGGCTGCAGAAGAATGGCACGTTTTCGGAGTCTGCCACAAAATAAACTGTGAACTTTCCTAGACAAGATATGTTAACCTGATTTAGATTTCTGTTTGGGTAATAAACGTACCTTCAATTCAGTTGTGTCTTATTTGAGTGATTTTTCTCCTACTTAGTAAGGAATTCGATAGTCTCAGAGTTCTGATAGCTTTGAAAACAGGGTCTCTAGTTACCCTCCCAGGATTACTGGGTCGGAGCTGTCATCTCTCTGCTGACTACTTTGGGGTTTCACCCGTGGGAATAATGCCTTCTGTTCTTGATGTTTTCCCTAGGAAATCATTTCGTGGGTTTGGGAGTATGACGAAAACTTCGATAACAATATCACTCATGGACTATCTGGAGTGAATGCAATTCAATGGGTAGATTCCATGGGGAACCCCACAGTGGTCAGCGGCGAGATGGCAGCGCGTGAACTAGGGCAAAAAGTCACGCGTGTGGAACAAGGCGAGGTTATTGGGGATGTAAATGAGTTGTCCTTCCGAGACCCTAGTAATTTTAGAGCTAGAGAGCTTCACGCTCACTATTCGTTTTGGGAGGAAGTTGCGGAGCGATGCCCTGAAGTGGCGACTCAAACCGATGTCTTGGATTGGATCAAAAATCAAGTTTCTATTTTTCCGTACTTTCGACATTTCAAGGGCTCGTTTAAAGGCGAACAGTACGACTCCGACCGCCCACCCCACAAGCTGTTTAGAAACAACATGTCATGCAAACCTTTTGTCCGCTTTGTGCAGGAAACTTTGATTAGTCGTCTGGGGACTGGGGCGATATCTTTGGTAGGGAGAGTTGGAGAGGTGGCTCCGCCGCACATTGTACTACCCCTGACTGTTGAGCCGTCAAAGCCCCGCCTCTGTCATGACGCACGCTATTTGAATCTCTGGATGAAGGACAATCCTTTCACTCTAGATACCCTTAATGACTTGCCTCGTTATGTAACGGAAGATTCATTTCAAACTGTGTTGGATGATAAGTCTGGGTATGATCACATTTTGCTTACAGAGAGTAGCCGTCCTTTCTTTGGTATACAATGGGGTGGCTGGTTTTTTACGTACAATACCTTGCCTTTTGGTTGGAAGGTTTCTCCTTTTGTTTACCACACGACAGGTCTCTTAGCAACTGGTTTTTTTCGTTCAATTGGCATTCCATGCCTACTTTACATTGACGATCGTCACAATGGTCAACTTCAAGTATCGTTTGAGAAAGGGGAATACGCTACCTTCAGTTCGGCAGGTGAACACAATTATGCAGCTGCTAAGTCTGCCATTTTCCTGATCGCCTACTATTTAATTGGACTGGGTTATTTTCTTGGTCTTTCGAAATCTATTCTCATCCCAGCAAAGATTGTCCCGTATCTTGGATTTATGGCTGATTCTTCGACACAAATGTTTCATCTGATTCCAGAGAAGAAGGATAAATTTATTACCCTTATTCATAAGACACTTGAGTCATCTTATGTCTCAGTTAAAACGTTGCAACGCCTTGTGGGGAAATGTGTCTCCTTCGCTAGAGCAGTGCCGGCAGCGAAGCTCTTTACAAGAGAAATGAATGCTGCGATCTCAAAGGGCTTACGTTCCCAGAGGCCGATTTTGTTACGAGGTGCTCTGCGAGAAGAGATCGCGCATTGGCTGTTCCTTGAAAATTGGGATGACCCAATACCATGGCGCGATGAACGCCATATTCAAGTTTCTGTGGCAACGGATGCATCCTCCTCGGGATGGGGGGCTACGATTGTTTCTCCAAATCACCGTCAGATTTTTGATTATTGGTCTCAGGAAGAGTGCACATGGGACATTGCAACAAAGGAAGCCATGGCGATTAATAAGATGCTATTATCGTGCTCGGATGAAGTCCGTAATGCGCGTGTCGATGTGCATGTTGACAATCAGGCGGTTATTCACGCATGGAACAATCAGGGTGGAAGGAGTGCACAACTAAACAATGCCATGAAGGTGTTATTTTCAACGACTGCTGCTCTGAATGTCTTGTTGCATCTTTTGTATGTCCGATCTGCAGATAATCCGGCAGATGGTCCCTCTCGACACAGATCTTCTTCGGATTACTGCCTGGCAGATAGTATGTGGCAAAAAGTTCAGCGAGAATTTGGGGGCTCTACGGGGCACACGTTTGATCTGATGTCGTTGGATTCCAACGTACAAAAGGACTGGTCTGGGAACAGTCTTCCTCACTTTACTCCGGTCTCTTCCCCAGGGTCTGCGGGTGTTAACTTCTTTGCCCAGGATCTGACAGCATTCGGGCCTCTCATGCAATGCCCATATGTTTTTCCACCTCCAGTCTTGGTTGGTCCAGTCCTACGCTATTTACGAAGGATGAAACAAGCATGCACAATCGCTGTTTTGGACAGTTACCCTAAAATATTGGTGGCCTTTATTACATGGTCATGCAAACAAAGCAGTGAAAATGGCTTCTACAGGGGATGACCGTGTACTTCTTGTACCTTCGAATCAAGGTTGGATCCCACGCCCAGGCGGAATCCCGGGAGATCTTTGGGTGTTCTCGGTTGTTTTTTTAGACGTTTTCTACTGAACTTAGATTGATTTTTGTTCTTATATTCTCTGTTGTTTAGGAACTCCCTTTGGTGGCCAAACTATTTGTACCATCTGTTCGCTGTCCTGTTTGTAGTCGGGCTAATGACAGTGACTTCAGATTTTGCCAGTATTGTGGTTACAAGAGAAAGATTTTTTCCTCAGGGAAGAAGAGTGATACATTAAAAGTTGATCTTGATTCTTTAGATAAACGGTTACAGCAATTATTGAATTTTGATCAGGCCACTAGTTATTCGAAACAAAAGGATTCCCTACAAAAGGAATTAGAAACCTTTTTATCAGCCCTGCCAGGACAAGTGTCCTTAGCTACTGTTTCTCCCCGGGATATATGCCGTTTTCCTCATTTTCAAGGATAAGGATGGTCGAACGCAGATCCATCACAATGGTTGCAAATTTGTTGGGCAACGGGGTAAACAAACTTGTGGTTGTCCTTTCCGATTATCTTATAAAACTGTAGATTCTTATATTGGAAAACTAAGATCTATTTTTCACGCCATTGGGAGGGAGGGTGAATGGGATAAAAGGCTGGGATTAGGCAATCCTGCAGCAGATAAATCCGTTAAGGATTATCTTCGTGTGGTGACTGCGGAGCAATTAAGGGCAAGGGTAACCCCTAAGCAGGCGACGCCTTTCTTTATTGACAAACTTACCCAGCTTTCTCTTTTCTTGGAAAAGCGCCTGGTACAATCCATTAATAAGCCGCTGCAATGTTTCATTATCGCTCGGGACCAGGCCTACTTCAAAACAGTTTTCTTCAGTGGTGATCGCCCCGGGGACTTTGGCCAAGTTAAGGTAGCTGAAATTTTGCGTTTTCCCAATGATGATGGGTTTTTGTTTAATCATGTGTGGGGGAAAACCCTAAGGGATGGTGACTCCAATGTTTTTGGAATAAGAAGAAATCCACAATCCGTTATTTGTCCCATTAGAGGCATTGAACGTTATGTTGATATTGCTCGGGGAATGCAGGTTGACCTTACCCGCGGCTATTTATTCCGCCCAACAACACCTGATGGTGGGATATCGGATGCCTCCCTTACTTCAGCTACTGCAGAGGCCCGACTTAAATTTTATTTAAATGAAATGGGGGAGAATGACGGCGAAACGTTGCATGGGTTTCGATCAGGGTGCGCAATAACCTTAGCTCTGTCAGGGGCAGAATTAACAGAGATAATGGATCATGTTGGGTGGAACCGCAGGCACACTGCTTTACATTACCTACAGTTAGCAAAAGTACTGAACCCTTTTGGGGCTTCTGCTAAACTAGCGTCCAGTGAAGTGATGAATGTTAATAATACATGGACGGACATGAATGAACTGAAGCGCTTCCTTTGCGCTTTTCCATCTATTAGTTCACAGAAGAGACCTTTTCAGACTGATAAGCAAGATTAGCTATGTAATAGACGTTTTTGTGATCTACCAATATACTGTTTTGGGTAGGTTTGGGAATTGTAAGGTTTGGGGTATTCATAGATAAATTGATGTTTGTTGTAAGTAAGAAATAAAGGAAAGAGCTTGTCATGAAATAAAGTTGAACAGTATGGCGTGAGTGGCGCTGAGCAATATTATTTCCCATATCTTATTTCAACTGAGCATGAATAGAGTGTTATGAAATAGATTACTATTCATAACACTCCTAATGATATGCGAAACTGAAATACATTAAATTAACACATCCTTTGCGATTCAATGCACGCAGGCATGTGCAGAAGGGTGTCCTAAGGGTATAAATACTGAGTCAAAGCAGAATAGCACTCCTTTCGTGCTTAGTCTCAGCCAGCGGAGCAGTGATGGAGGGATCGGCCCACCCGCCCACCCTGACAAAATTCGCGTGGGTCAAAAACACTGCTACCCTAAGCCAAGCTGTTCCAGCTTGGCTTAGACCGCTGAGCAATATTATTTCCCATATCTTATTTCAACTGAGCATGAATAGAGTGTTATGAAATAGATTACTATTTACAATACATTAAAAATTCTAAATACGATAAGATGTGTACATTTGAAAATGGTGTTAAAATTGTCATAAAAAATAATAATTATAATCGTAATTTTAAACTTTAAAATTGCAACACTGCGACTGCGACTGCAACACTGTAAATCCTTGGCAACCTAGGTCCTGGATACCCTAAAGTAACTTATGTCTGGTAATGTTAACTTATGAATGCAACAAAACCTCATCTTACTAAGAAAAATCACCAAAAATTACAAAAGAAAATTACAAAAGAAAATTACAAGAGAAATAAATAATAAAAATAATAATAATAATAATTAGAACATCCGGCAACTGGAGAATCGAATAATAATAACAATAATAATAATAACTCAACTTACCACTGTCGCACAAATTCTTGCGATATTAACTTATCTGGATCACCAAATACTTCATGTTCCACCCTGGAATTACATCAGAATTGTTCATCATTAACAAATAGAGGAAATAAAATAGTAAAATACAGAAACGTTTGTATTAAATTTACACATAAGGTTAGAGGAGGATGAAATCCTAAAGTGTGACCATTCAAATGAAAGCTACTGAGCAGTACCTTCCTGTGGTAGTTTATTATGCTGTACAAGGTGGTTCTAACTTTTGAGTCTGTGGATGAAATCCTAAAGTGTGACCATTCAAATGAAAGCTACTGAGCAGTACTTTCCTGTGGTACTGTTTATTATGCTGTACAAGGTGGTTCTAACTTTTGAGTCTGTGGATGAAATCCTAAAGTGTGACCATTCAAATGAAAGCTACTGAGCAGTACTTTCCTGTGGTGCTGTTTATTATGCTGTACAAGGTGGTTCTAACTTTTGAGTCTGTGGATGAAATCCTAAGTGTGACCATTCAAATGAAAGTTATTAAGCAGTACTTTCCTGTGGTGCTGTTTATTATGCTGTACAAGGTGATTCTAACTTTTGAGTCTGTGGATGAAATCCTTAAGTGTGACCATATAAATCTCAAGTTATTGTGTAGTACTTTCCTGTGGTGCTGTTTATTGTTTAAACTTTGAGTCCATGAATAAAATCCTAAAGCTTGGTTCCCACTAGCGACGTAAGCGGAATCATAAGTGGAATCAGAAACGCAAGAACCTTACGATCTAGTGGAAATCAAAACTACAGAAGCGGATAGTAAGCGACGGAAGCAGAAGTGGAATCGGAAGAAAAAGGAAACCTTCTGATCCTTCCGATTGCGATTCCGTCAAGCTTCCGATTGCGATTGCGATTGCGACTCTGTTTTTTAATTTACACTATAACGTAAGGCTTCTTTCGCTTCCGACTCCGCTTCCGATTACGTCGCTTGTGGGAACCAACCCTAAAGTGTCACAACACAGTAAATTTATTTTATATTGCAGCTGTACATGTTTTTGTTTTTCAATTCTTCCAAAGTTGAAATTTAATGAAAACTTAAGCAACAAAACAACAGCTACAATCATGTTGATCAATTTAATTTATCCTCATGTTACTCACTTTGGTTCCACCCCAAGTTTCTTTAGCGTGTGCCACAGCAATGCTAAATACAAAGAAACAGATACTTTAACAAAATCAAAATAATTGTAACTGACCTAAAATGTGTTAATTAAAAATACTAAATTTTCGGCAGCCTTTCTGCTGTCTTTGTCAGAGTTAAAATGACTGTGAACAATTAAAATACTTTTCAAGATTTGTCTGGGACCCTGAGGAATGCAACAAAAGGCAAGTAAGCCTTAGGGAAAGGCTGGCGTGGTAATAGTGTAATGTAAATATTCCAAGAACAAGCGTTTCTGTCGATTGTTCACTCCATGAGGATTTGACCAAACCTTTTTGAAAAAGTCAAATGCCTGAGACGGGGGAGAGGGGTTTGGTTTAACACCCCCCTCCCCACCCCTCTGGAAATTCCAATTAACATGTAGCTTCATACTTTGCTTTACAAACTTTGGCTTTTGAGAGAATACAGAGTATGAACTTGTATTAGCCCTGGACTTACAAGCAGCATTTTATGGTAGTTTCTTGGTGTTGTGGATGGTGTGATCACCAAATGACGTAAAACAAAAGATTCAAAAGACACTGAATGTCAATACCCACACCACAATACAAAAACTAACCAACAATGGCTTCCGCAACACCAAGAAACACCCCATTTTATGGTATGTTATCATAGCTTCATGTGGACTGCAAGTACTTACATTCAGTTAATACATGATCTGACATGAATATCAGGCTCAACACAACCATCAACAGACCCATCTTGGGACGATCATCTCCCCTGTTACAACAAACAAACAAACAAAAAAACAAAAAAACTTGTAAACAAACCTTAATGTTTGGTGTTACATAAAGATGGTAAATAAGAAGTTCCCTGACAGAAATCTAACCTATGACCTTCGACACACTGGTGGGATGCTCTAACCACTGATCAGCTACAGAGACTCGAAGTTTGTGAAACATGTAGTTTACTTTAGAGTGATTCCTACTACTGTAGGTGGTGTGGGGTATTTTTTTCTTTTGTTTTTTGGTTATCGAGCCCGCATGTCTAGTGCTTTTGTTATTTTTCTTTCTTTCTGCTGGAAAAGTTTTCACTTTAACTTCGAAAAAAGTAGCAATCAGTGGGTTGGCCAAATTCTTTGTGGATTTTGCTGGGAAAATGAATATGATTTTTTGTACAAATTTTTTGCATGTGTTCTAAGAACTTTTCTTGCTGCATCATATGGTTGTCAAAAGGAAGAAGTGTCACAAAAGTTTATGGCGTTACTAGTAGTACAAAGTGTTATGTTGAAGTTAATTTTTTATTTCAGGTAATTTTTGTTTTTCCTTTGTTTTAAATTCATTAGCATATATTACCATACCCAAAAACAATGGAAAAATAGAAATTACCTGAGATAAAAAATTAACTACAACATATACAGTATGTTGCAGGTAAAATCCTGACTCAGGTTAAATCAGTATTCAATCTACCTACAGTAGTATTCCATCTACATGTATGTAAGGTAACCTTTAACAAAGCACAAAGCGAACTCTAACACAAAGCTAACCCTCACACCACTGGCTACAATGTACATGTACATGCATCTTTGTGCTAGGTGTGACAGTTAGCTTTGTGTTAGGGTTAGGGTTAACTTACTTAGATTGAACACTGGGTACACATTTAAGACATTTAACCTATATTGAATACTGATTCAACCTGAGAACGGATTTCACCTACAACATTTACCGTTGAAGCACACTTAAACACACATTTAGGGAGTCAAAGGATAAAGTAAAAAAATAAAAACCTTGGGCCTGCAGAATGAACAGGTTTTTTCATTTCATATCAAAATAATTTTAGTGTAGTATTATGATGGAAGATTAATATTAATTTAATGACGGAGGGGAAGGGATGACGTTAATTGGTGAGAGCACTCGCCTCTCACCAATGTGGCCCTGGTTCGAATCCTGGAAGGGATGTCAAATGTGGGTTAAGTTTGTTTTCGGTTCTCATCCTTGCTCCTAAGGTTTTTCTCTGGGAGCTCCAGTTTTCCAACCTTTTCAAATTCCAATTTGATCTGGAAACAGTACAAGTAAGAGCCACGTAGTGGATTCCACTTTAATAAATTCCTCTTTATTTTATTTTCATTTTTATTTTATTACTGTACCAGTCAATCAGTTCATCCTGTCCCTCTCCTTTATCAGCAGTTACTAAAATGTAACCTTTTGACTTGCCAACTTCAATTTCTTCCACTTCTATTCCAAAAACCTAAATTGTATATTAAAAAAAAACATGTATCATCTTGTATACCAAAAGTGTTTACGTATACCTAAAGCTGTACAGTGTATCACACGAAGCAACTTGATCACATGCAATTGAACCATTGAAAGATTCACCGACATGACAAACTTCAACAGAATCAGGGATTAGATAATTAGAAGATGGTGTTGGAGAGAGATCCAGTGACTGCATGGTACATGTACAGCTGTAGTATTAGGATGGAGACCAGAAGGTAAAAAGGCAGTTGGAAGACCTAAAATGACCTGGAGGAGGACAGAGGAAGTGGAGAGACAGCAGACTGGATGGAACGAGGGAGCACTGCATAAGAGGTAGCCAGGGATAGGGTAGCATGGAAGCAGAATGTCAAGGCCTTATGCACCTCCTGGCGTGATGATGATGACGATGATGATGATGATGATGATGATGAATTGAACCTTTATGACTTTATACCTGATAACCTGGTTGTAATACATGTAAATGACTGCATGGAGATATGAATTTTCTCTATTTGTGTTCAACTCAATATCAAGTTGAACACTCAAAGAGTCTGTATGTTACAATGTATTGTACTTTGTACCTTCTGAAGAGTCTTCTTTGCATGATCAAACACTTGATTGAATGCTCTAGAATGTTCCTTTAGCACATGTTTGGTAATATCTGCAAAAACAACATACTGCTATAAATTTCAATGCTACATGTACATGTACATGTATGCCATATTATGTTTATGGTGGCCCATACATGTAGAAAACATCCCATCTACATTTTATAATTATTACCTCTATGAAGGGGACACTTCTTCTGGTCCTGCCTGGCAAAACGCTCACATAATCTTTGTAATTATCACCTCTTTTAAGGGGACACTTCTCCTGATCCTGCCCAGCAAAACGCTCACATAATCTTTGTAATTATCACCTCTATTAAGGGGACACTTCTCCTGGTCCCGATGGTGTCCCCTTAATGGAGGTGCCACCATATTTTTCAGCCTTGGCTTGGTACTTTTCTAAAAAAATATTACTTTTGTTGGGCATACCTCCTCGCTTAATAGGGTACTTTTTCCTGTCCATAAATAACAAATACCTCACTAACTCAGAAACCTGTTGAAGACAATGAACATGATTTTATCAGACATTCAGTAGTCTTACATATTACATTACCAACCAGGGCTTTTACTTTATTCTTAATTTACAAGTATTTTGTGTGTTGTGCTAGCATTTTTTTATGATACATGTATTATTAACATTAAAAGTGAAATATTTAATCAAATTAAAGAAACTTTATTTCACTTTAAATTTAGACACAACAGGAAATGCTCATTGTACATGTATCTTCCAAAAATTGTTGTCTGGTACAATGTATTCCTAAAGGTACGTGTACACAGAGTTCTCAAGCCACACGCTTGAACACGAGACTCATGTAATCGGATGCAAGTATTTCTCATGAATGATTTTGTTTTGATGATGTGGGATGTTTTGGCATAACCTCTTTCCCTGGTGAAAATCCTCACAGGATCTTCAGGGATCTTTGAAGATCTTCAAAGACCTGTCAAAGATCCTTAAAGATAAAGATCTTTAAAGGATCCTCACAGGATCTTTGAAAGATCCTCAAAGATTCTTCATCTTCAATCTATTGTAGAATTTTTTTACAAAGATCCTCAAGGAATTGATGAAGATCTTGAAAGGATCCTAGCAAAATATCCTTGTGAGGATCTTTGCAAGGATCCTTTAAGATCCTCAAGAATTTATAAGGATCTTTCAAGGATCTTAATAAGATCCTTTGAAGGATCTTGCAAAGATCTTTGAAGATCTTTAAAGATCCTTGAAGATCTTGACAAGAATTTAAAGGATCCTTGAAGATCTGAGGCAAGATTATTGAGGATCTTGCAGGAATTTAAAAGATCCTCAAATATCTTTATTAAGATCCTCAGTAAGATCCTCGCAGATCCTCATGCAGATCTTTAAGGGTCCTTAAAGATCCTTCAAAGATTCTCACCAGGGTTTACTAATCATTGTTTTAGCAGCAGAATGCTTTTTTGGCTAAAAAAATAAATAATTTGTGACTGAAAAATGTCCAAATTCAACATAGGCCCTTTATGCAACCAGCCTTTCAAATGTCAGATTCAGCTTCGAAATTGGAGTAAGTTTTTATTTTATTGCTTGTATCTTCTTGATGTTTCTCAAAGTGAGTAGAGAGGATCATTTAATTAATATATAGCTGCTCAGAATTGCGAAAAACACATCTAAGAGGATTCATTTTTTTAAATTTCCTGGGAAAAAAGAAACAGATCTGTTGTTTCCAAAAAAGACTCACTCTTTACATCAATTTTAACTTGAGAGCTATGATGTACAGTATAGAAAAAAATGAAGAGAGCCAAACCTGGCCAACTCAGCTTCCTTAGCATGAAGCAACTAGAGTATTGCTCAGGGTTCTCAGTAGAAGGCGACAACAGGTGGATTTCCACCTCCTGTCAAGACAAAAGTGGTCACCTGTTTTGGCTTGAAAGTACAAGGCTTATGTAGCAACAGAAGACTTATACTGTTTAGTCTTATGTAGCCACCTGCTACACATCTTTACCCACCTGATCAAAAAACTACTGAGAACCCTGAATGCTACTCCTCCCTGGATGGGATGCTAGTCCATCCCAGGGTTACCCCTAGCATTTTGTCCCCAGTACCCATTCATACACCTGGGTGAAGAGAGACAATGTGGAGTAAAGATTCTTGTCTCAGACCAGACCTTGAACCATCAATGTCGGGGTTGAAAACTTAATTCTGACAGCACTCCCCATTTGGGTGAGTGACTTTCAGAACTGCAGCAAAAAATGTGCAATTTGTACTCGTCCAAATATGAAGATTTGACACTCATGAACAAGTGCTTATTTCCATCCCTGCGATCTTTGGTTCTGAATTCCAACGTGCTAACCACTACATCACCGCACCTCCGATGTACATAATTAACACTCTGACAATCTTTGTTGATTACGGTTATTATAAAAAAAATAATCATTGAAAATATACAGCAACGGCATTTTGAAGACATCTTAAAGTAACTTAAGTTTTTAAGTTTAAATCAATGGTTCATTTAACTCAGTCAGCATGTCCACAGTATAAATTAACTTAAAATCAACCATCATTTTTTAACTTAAAGTCAAGATGTCTTGGAAATGTTGTTGCTGTATATTTCCCCTGAGTTTTATTATTAATAAAATTATTGTAATTTATATTTTAACATAAAAAGAATAATATGAAGATGGACCTTTCTATTGAGTTCATCTTTAGATATCTCTTTTTGTGATTTCTGTGACTTTCCTCCTTGTGTACAATCCACTTCTATCTCTTCTTCAATAACTTGGCTGATGGGTTTAACAAAAATTAATTATGGAGCAAAGTAGCAGGAAGGCAAATGTTTGTCACCAGTCATGAGCGGATCTAGGGGGAGGGTGCAGGGGGTGCGCACCCCCCCCCCCCCCTGAGATGACCTAGTCTGCGTTGTTCGCTTTTAAAATTTGTTTACGTCACCCTTCAGTTACGTCATTCCTTAGAGGTGAACCCCCTCCTAAGAAAAATCCTGGATCCGCCCCTGCCAGTCATGAGCTTACTGAAACTTGGTGTATCAGCTTATGCTAAAAAAAATACTTTATTAAAGTGTCAATGTATTCAGCACAAAAGTATGTACTACATGTAATTAAGGACAATGTTTTTACGTCCCTTACACAGTGTATCAGAGCAAAGGTAGCACCTTCGTCCTCAGTTATTTTAACCCTTTAACTCCCAAGAGTGCAAATTCCCCAAACATCAAAATTCAAGAAAAATTACACATTTCATTTTATAAAATATTGAAAAACAAATTGTACCATGCAGGGATGTAGATAATAGCGACCTTCAGATTTGACTATGAGTACGAAATCGAGTATGAGTACGACTTTGGAATTTCGAGATAATTGTATCCACCGAACTGTAACTCCTTCCTGTTGCTGACTAACACGTAAATAAACGTTATGGATAAGATTGGTGTGATAATTAAGTATATGAGGCACACGAATTTGGTTTGAAAACTCGTACTCGTACTCAATCTCGTACTCGTAGTCCAATCTGAAGGTCGCTAATAGCCGGGAACCAGGGAAATTACCCGGCTGTGAACTTCATTTTTCTGGCTGTAAAAGCCAAGTGCAGCTTTAAAAGGACTACATTTCTCCCTTTTTTACCCGTCTGTCAGTTCTATATTTCTGCCTGTTAAAAACTTAATCTACATCCCTGACCATGTGCAATAGTACCGCAAAAGAGGTTTCATTTGAATAGTCGCATTATAGGATTTCATCCACAGACTCAAAAGTTAGAACTACATTACATGTCTCCATTAGTGCCCACGGAAGTGAAATGGTTAAGACCCCAAGTGTTGATCCGGCTAGGGATCAAACCCATGACCTTGTGCTCAGCAGACAAGGAGTAACCCCTGGTTTACTGGATAAAACATTGTCATTTCTCATTACCTATCTACAGCGGGGAAATGGCGTACATAGCTGGGGCTATATATGGGGACCATGGATTTCCTTTCAAAGCTACAATCATGTACCATCAAAAAATCACACCCCTCAGATCTTTTACTATTTCAAGGGACACCAACAAAAGTATGAGCAGTTGGAATCCTGTCATCTTTGTGGAGGGGGAGGGTAAAAAATTTAACAACCCCAATGAAAGCAGAGTTTAAATTTTAAGTCTTGCATTCACTGACTGCCAACTCGCATGTGCTCTGCGAGTTTCATGCACTCTTATTGTTATAATCTATCCCTCT
This sequence comes from Dendrophyllia cribrosa, assembly GCA_024195265.1. Taxonomy (NCBI): domain Eukaryota; kingdom Metazoa; phylum Cnidaria; class Anthozoa; order Scleractinia; family Dendrophylliidae; genus Dendrophyllia; species Dendrophyllia cribrosa. The sequence continues at coordinate 3,385,186 of JAJLRJ010000012.1, read as the reverse complement.
CTAGCTATTGTGTTTATTACAGGAACTTCACACAAAAAAATCGGCAACTTATTTATCTGTATAAGCTATATGGGTATGGGCCGCTGTGAAGGGTATGGTTTTCAAGCAGTTTATTCTGGGATAGGGTATAGAAATCAGAGAGTTTTGGTCTAGAAATTATAGGGTATCATTTGCCAGGAAACTGATCAGTGGCATGAAGATAGAGTCTGGTATAGGGTAGGGATTTTTGGTGTCTAGTCAAAAATAGCGTCGCAAAATGCAGCTGAATGTGGTCTGGTACAGAGCAAGGGTTTCAGAGGCGCAGCAGCACACCATCACCTACAAACATACAGGGTACCCCCCAGGGGAGCAGATTGAAATTCAACTTGATAGCGAGGCCAAGAGACAAAAACAAAAGAAATGAATAAACATTTTTTTTCATTCCCTTTGTTTTTGTTTCCAGGCCTCGCTATCAAGTTGAATTTTAATATATCGAAAGTAGCCTATTCTATAATCATTCCCGCCTATTCAGCCTATTGTTTTTATGGCTCGTTCTGCAAGGCGTTGCAACACGTCAATGAGGCGCGTGGTCAGAAATTATGGCTCTATGAGCCCTCTATCTATCTATCTTCCAATACTCGACTTCACGAGATGATTCTTTCTTTGAAAATGTAATATTGCGTACCTTGAGCTGGATCGTTGGGACTGACTCGGGCGATCATCCTGCAAAAAAATGTCATGTGTTTAGTCGCCGCGAACATCCGATCGGCATCATATTTAATTTCATCCGTGCTTAGTTGCTGAATGTTTCACAAGACACTGCCCGCAGTAGTGGGCCATTCACACAAACCTCTATCTCCTCTATCCTTCTTCTTTTCGTTTTGTCCTTTGCTTTTGGCATATTTTGTATAAAATTTGTAGACAAACAACAACTGATCTTCTATTCCCGCCAAACTGTTCATTACACTCAAGCGCTTATGTTTACATGGCACACTGCTGACCTGAGCCTGCTACTCGTACCCGGTGTCTCTCTGCGCTGCGCCGTGCAGGAGGAACATCCTTCCGAACGATGAAATTGAACCTATTTTGTCCTGTTTGAGTTGAGCTTTAGTTGAACTGTTTCATATAGTGTTGGGACGAAAATGGCTACAGCAGCTAAAAGCAGGGGCGTGATGAATGACACTACTCCCTTAATGTGCACAATTGAGGGTATTGCCAAGAAAGAACACGTCGTAAGTACAGTCATGTATTAAATTTTGTATGCGGGTCTTTGTATTTTTAATCACATGCACGCATGCATCACTGTTTGATTCTTTGATCAATCTGCTCACATCAACGCTATTTATTCTTGTTGCCTTCGTTGCTACAGGATTATATTATGAAGGTGCAACGTGGAATCAGCCCTGACAATTCATGGCAGGTGGGTTTTGTTGTTTTTACTGTGTGTAATTGCATCAATCCCTGTGTATTTCTGTCATGTATTAAATTTCACCCTGGTCCATTTGATCCGGGATGATCCGTAAAGGTGCAAGCGCTCTGGAGATTTGCCAAGTTTGATAGATCAAGCCTAACTGTTTTGAAATAACGTTTGTAACTTACTGATCCAGTTACTTTTATTATAACTACATGTAATTCTTTAAAATATTCTCCTTCTGAATTAAATTTCATGATCTCTTGGAGAGTTGCAGCAACTTGCCCCATGCAACCCCCACTCCCCCCCCCCCACCCCCCCCCCCCCCCCCCCCTGACCATATCTCTGAGATGACATTGGAACTTTGCATGTAGTTATCTTGGTGGTGGGTGTTTTAGGCTTAATTAATGTACATACAGGGGTGGAAATTAGCACTCTTGTGCAATTATAATTTGAATGTACAATTTGTATAATTGCTGCTGAGGTAAGATTTCCGTACAACCCCATACATTAATTATACATGTATGCGCTATTGTTTTTCTTCAGGCGTTTTATTGTTTTGGCTTTTGTTTTAGTTTTGAGAAAAGTATGCATAACTAATGTATGGGGTTATACGGAAATCTTTCCGCTGCTGAAATTAAGTTTCCAAAGGTCCTGGTAAATGGACAGTACATGCAAATGTTAAATTGCACTTTAAAGAAATGGCTGATGTGTGGAGCTATACGGCCTTTTTCAGAGCCATTTGTGTTAACCCCGTTTGTATAAAATTAATATTCTTTTTAAGGTTGTACATCGTTACAGTGAATTTGTCAGTCTGCAATCAAGCCTTGAGGTACAGTATAATTTTTATGTACATGTATAAATGTCTCATTTGAGTCACTTGCCAGTTATAACATGAAAATAGTAATGTTGTCTCTTAGAACTGCCCAAAAATAAACAAAAAGCAAGACAAGAGAAGGGTCAATGACCAAAATTCTTCTGTGGTTGTTCATTGCAAAAGCTAAACATTTTAATTTAAAGTGGCTAAATGCAGTTTAGGCGAAGTTAAACTTGACAGGGCCTTCACAGTGTTTTGCTTGCCAGCACTTTTTTACTTGCATTTGCTGATCATTACAGATCTCTGCTAACTCTCCCTGTGCAAATTTTTGCGGATCTTTGCTCCTATTCCTTCACTCCCAGATGGTACAGTATCGGACAGAAGTAACCTACATGTAACAGAGAACTCAGAACAGAATGCATTTGTCGGCACAAACTGCAAACCTGTCAAAAACTCCAGATCTGCAAAATGAATTCTAGATTGTACCTACATGTGCTCATTGACAGGTTTGCAGCTTGCATGCAAATGCATCCTGCTCCAAGTTCTCTGTTAGATTACTTCTGTCCGACACTGTAAGTGTATGCTCAGGTATGAGTATGTGCATGTATAAGTATTAGAGTGTTTCCACTGAGCTTCTCATCAGTGTGATCAGTGCCTTGGTGGTGGGCTGTGTCAGGGTTGCCATGGTTATCTCCTTGTGCTGGTAGAGGCCTGTTTGGCTGCTCCCCCCTACCCCACCCCCACCATGTGGAATCTATTCCTAAGCTCATCTGTTGTCCATGAGTTTGATAGCCTATTGGAATGGCATTTTTTTTATTATAGAGGTAACTTTTTTTTCCAGGGCTCAGGTATTGAACTTCCTCTACCACCAAAAAAGGTGTTTGGTAACATGGACACCACATTTATTGCAGAAAGACAACAAGGTCTACAGGTATGTTAAAAGGACACTGTCCTGCCAAAAACTACAAAATTTCACTCAGCTTATTTCCATGTTGATGTATTATTGCCAAATGCCACCAAAATTAATATATGTTTTGATTCAAATTTTTTCTTTGGTTTAATTTTTTTTTAAACCAGTTTGATTTTTGTTTTCCTTTGTCTCAGAATGTGATAATGATGAATCTGGGACAACGCAAAATAAAAATTAACTGGTTTAAAAGTTTTTAAACCAAAGATAGATTTGAACCACAACACATGCTTATACAACACTCAAGGGTCAAGAAATCAAACTTATCATTCTTGTGGATTTTTCCTCTTTTAGCGTTATTTTGTCTCTTTACATGTAGTTCGAGGGACATGCATGCACTGTCCCTGACCATACATGAAATAGCGAACTTTTGCTTGGCTTATTTCCACGTTATAGTGCCAAATGCTACCAAATACACAACTTAGTTGGATAAAAAGATTCTATAGAGCAAAACAAAAGTAGTTTGGAGATAAAATGCAGGATTGCATGGATTGAAGTGGATTGCAGTTCATGAAATTTGATTTATTGACAGGCGGTCAAGAAATCAAACTTGCCATTCTTGTGAAATTTGGACTTTTCTAGCCGTTGTTTTGTCTGTTTAGTTCACATTTCTTTGCTCCTGTCACTTTTGGCGATGGTTTCTCCAATTTCAAAATAATATTTAGTAAGCTTAAAGCAAGCTCCTGGCCATAATCATGAACACACAATATTTCTGCTGGGACAGTGCCCTGTTAATATTTCATTGCTTTCATGACATTTGGTGATTTTTGTCTTTGTATTTGAAATTAATACTTTAGCAAGTTCCTGGTCAAAATCATGAAAACATGATACTAATACCCGGAACAATCTGTCCCTTTTAATAATATCATTATGTACAAAAAAATGTTTGTACATTTTAATCTGTTCTTATGAATAATAAAATTAATGGAATGTGTTTCATTGTGTTATAAAAGGAAATCAGGTAAATTTAAAGCATTTTTAATTCCCCTTTCTTGTCAAGTGCTAATTGAATAAATGCTCCTCTTATGGAGCCTACTCAATACTAAATTTCAATGAACTCACATAAATAAATTACTGGTATAATCTCCTGGACACTGGATTTTTTATCTTAATTTTTTGTTAGACGAGTAAATAATAAGTTTAGTTGAATGTACAGATTGATTGTACAACTCAATTCTTTTTTTTTTTGTCAGAATTACATCAACTTCATATTAGCTCATCCCATTTTAGCACGGCATATTTCTGTTAAGAGATTCCTTGACCCTGCAAACTACTCATGTGACTTTCAAGGTATATATTGATAATTCACAGAAATTAGACAATAATAATGACAACAAATATTTAAACAGGGTAGCCACTTCAGTCATACAACTGTTATCAGTGTGGGCCTTAAGTACAATCAAAGGCTCCTATGAGAGGGGCGGCGAATGGTAAATCTGAGACTCGCCGAGACGCCAAGACCCATTTTTCAAAATCTGAGACCGCGACTGCAGCTATGTTATAAAATCCGAGCAAAAACCCAATGCGGGAAAAAACCGAGCCCGAGACTTAGTGCCAAAAATATCCGATTCACCTATCAAACAACAAACAAGGATGAAGAATGAGAATGCTTGACAAAAGTATTCGAGACTCCGTGACCTTGAGGAAAAAAAATCTGAGACTCCGAGACAGAAAAAGCACCAGCCAAACGAGACTTTGAGACTTAAAACAAAAACTGCCGAGATTTCGAGACTGGACCAAAATTTTCCAAGACCCACGATTTTGAAGGTACCATTCGCCACCCCTTATGAGCCAATTCTTGGATACAAAATCTTTGGACCTTCCCATCTCCTCAACATTTACATTTCTCACCAACCCCTCCCACCCCCTGCATCCAACTCCTCATCCTCCCTTACCTACCCTCCTCTCCTCTCCTGTCCCTCCCCTCCCCCCCTCGATCTCCTCATGTCCCTCCCCTCCCTCCAATGCAGTCCTCATGGGTAAGGTTGGTAACCATTACATATCACAGGCTCAGTATTCACTGACCCTCCTCTCTCCTACAGATGCCACGCAGCTCTTAACAACCTCTAATTTCATTGGGTATCGCGCAGCTCTATTGTTTTCAGGGCTAGGGTCCATTGTTGTGTTGTTTGTTATATTGTTTTCTTAGCAAATCAGAGAAAACCTTGTAAGAGCTGCATAGCCCCCTATCCTAGGCATTAATTACTCCACCCCCACTCACCCACCCTTCCCTCTCTCCAATGTATCTATATAATAATTATTATTAATGTACATGTAGCTAGTAGATTTTTCAAGGTTAGTGAGTAAACTGAACAGATGTCAAGCCCTGCAGACTCTTACTTGTGTGAGGGGTAAGGCAAGGCTCAAGGCAAGGCTCAATGAGCGGAAGTCATTGTCTGAGTCAAGTGAAGATGACTTTACAGCTCAGGTTGTCAAAACGTTAGTTATTATCAACAACAACAGTTCTTTTCAAAAGTACACTGACCCAGGCGATCACACTCAACATGACAGACTAATTTTAGATTGTAAACTTTTTCTTCTGCGACAGAAAAAGCCACACAAAATGTAGCAATGTTCTTGAGATCAGTGCCAAACTGGGAAATAGTTGAGCCATTACCTGACATTGGTGAGTAGTAAATATGAAGTACATTATACATAAGGGGTGGGTGAAGTCTGAGCAGGAGAAGGCCTGAAATGGGTACCAGTGTCCAGTTAAGATTGAGGTGCCCCTGAAAAATCTATGGGGCAGCTGATTTCAGGCATTGACCAAAATCTTAAAAAAGCCTGCCTTCACCAGATTATGAAGCATTCTCCTATTGTCAAACGAAATTTATAGTTAAAAATTATGTATTATTAGGTATATCAAACAGTATCAAGTATCTTTGTATGTTTTTTTTTCTCGAAAATGAGGCACAAAATAAAGAAAAAATACAGGGCAATGTTTTGCAGTTAAATTGAAAGCCACATGCAAAAATTTAGTTAATTCTAAGCAAACAAATTTAACCCCAATTCTTCAATTCTTGCTGGGAATGCTTCAATTGATCAATCAGATCATTGATTGTCAAGCTACGTGTACCCTAGGCCTGTAACTACCAATACAAATATGCCTTGAGCATTTCTTTTTTATCATGTCCAGTAGGTTATACTCCCTTAACAGGTTGTTTGCAGGGCAGCCATGTTATTGGCCAGTAACAATAAAAAAATAGAGTTTTATTCACAAAGGATGAATACACTGTACAATGTATTTCTTAATCATTGTTCTAACTGCTGACTTGGCCTCCATGAAAACCACCAATGTTTACAGCTTGCCACGTACCCAGCCAACATGCCTGTATAAACATACATACTTTATTCACCACATCCCCAAGGGAATTTTCTGAGGTAAATGACAAAGCTGTAGGACTGAGTGCCCCTTCTTTCATGGGACAATGATATTTTTCTTCATATACATGTAAGCAAGCCCTAAAAAATTGCTTTTCCAGTCATTTATTTTTTTTTAAAGTTTTAATTAAATATTTCCATTTTATTTTTTATATTCCAGGTTGGCGGATCAGGAAACAGTTCTTTTTAATAAAACCTACAGACCCTGCCAAGAAAGATGTCAGAAATATTCTCACTTGGGTAATGAACATGAACTCTGTATTTGTACACCTGCACAGGGTTTGTACGGGTCATGAAAAATCTGGAAAGTCGTGGAATTTTAGAATTTCAATTCCCAGGCATGAAAACATGGAATTTAAAGGGACGCTGTCACAAGGACACATGCGCCAGTTTCTCTAATCAAAACTTGAAAAGTTTAGCCCAGGTAGTCGATACCATTAATTTTTCAACTTGAAAATTTAGGCTAAACTTTTCAAGAACTGGCAAATGCGCCCTCAGTTCAGTTCAGGGCCAGGGATTGTAACATGCACACCAAAACAAACTTGAGGACCGAAAAACCATGAAACTGGTGATCCTGTATTGAGGTCACAGACCAGCTATTCCCAGTCTCCCCTCTTGTATGAGGTAATACCCAATTGGAAGCGAAATTTTGTGTTTTAAGACTGCTGCAGTGTAACATGCAAGGAAGAAAATCAATCAAAAACATTTTTCTTGTTTTTCTTGTCAGAACACCATGTAGATTCTATCAGCAAATAATCATAAAAAAAATCTGTTATACAGTGTATATGTTGTGGTGCAATTTTGTCTTTGGTGCAAATTTTATTTTCCTTTGTTTAAAACTCATTATCATACATTTCCATACCCAAAAACAAAGGAAAATAAAATATGCACCAAGGACAAAATTGCACCACAACATATTATACACTTCTAATTAATTGATTTTATATTTGAAGTCTCTTTTTTTTTATAGACAGCATATGGCCCAGATTTAAGTTTGGATGAGAAAGACATGGAAGCTATGTTAAAACTATTCACTTCTTTACAGGTTCAGTCAAGTTTGTTTTTACCTCCTTATCATGTACAGCTGCGGTAGTTGTTGTGTCAAAAAAACACTGTATTTTAATAGTGTGCTAACACTATTAGCTAACAATATGTTAATAACATATTATTAGTTACTCGATCCAGGGCTCGAGACTAACGGTAGCCAACTACATGTAGCCAAAGTCTAGTACAAATTCAGTTTTGGCTAGTAGAATTTTGCTTTCACTAGCCATTTGGGCTAGTAAAAATCATGAAGCACCAGACGAAACCAAACTGAAAATTACGTTTCTATCAGTGTTCTATGTACGTTGGTACAAATACGTACGTTGGTACGTTAGTACTTTCGTTAAGGCATTAGTCTTACGTTTTCAACGTTTTTCTGTACATTTGTATGTTTGTAAGGTGTTAGTCTAATCTTCTCAATGTTTTCTTTCGTACGTTCATATGACTTGTTCGTACATTCGTGGTATTAGCCTTATCTTCTCAATGTTTTCCGTATGTTCTTACGTTTGAACATTGTTATTTTTCGTGAGGTTTTTTTTTGGAAATAAAAGTTTTTCTTAAGGTGTTAGCGTTATCTTGTCAATGTTGTTTCGTACGTTCGTAAGGTGTTAGTCTGATCTTCTCGACGTTTTCCTGCACGTTAGTATGTTCGTAAGGTGTTAGTCTTATCTACTCAACATTTTCCTGTACGTTAGGACGTTCGTAAGGTGTTACTCTTATCTTCTCGACGTTTTCCTGTACGTTAGGACGTTCGTAAGTTGTTACTCTTATCTTTTCTTGACATTTTCCTGTACGTAAGGACGTTTGTAAGGTGTTAGTATGAGATTTATGAAAACTAAAATATATGATGTTTCCGAGTCTTGGAGATTTTTTTCTTAATCAGCGTTACACATGTTATTGTCTCCCCCGCCCAATCTCCACCCCCACCCCCTGTACAATTCCGGCTAGTGAAAATTTATTTTGGCTAGTGAATTCAAACCTGTCACTAGCCACTAGGCTAGTAAGCTGAAAAGTTAGTCTCGAGCCCTGTCGATGTACTTTTCCCTTAATTGATTTCTACCATGTACATAATTTTCAAATTAAACTTGATTTATTTAATACCAAGATCAAAATTTTCAGGACTTAGAGATCAAAGTAATACCGTATTTTGAGATTCTGAACCTGATATTGAGGTTCTGTTTTAAGGTTTGAGATTTCTAAACTACCGATTGTTTTCAAAACACAACCTGCTGAGTAATATTACTGTAGTAAGTAATATTTATTGGAAAATAATGTCACAATATTTGTATGTAGTTGTAACAGAATGTTCTGTTATTATGGTATATTATTTTAACCTTTTCACCCCAGGGTTAGAGTCAATTTAATGAAGACATACAGTATGTCATGTACACACTGTTAGTTCTAACTTTTGGTTCTATCAATAAAATCCCACAGGGTGGGATGAAAATGAAAAAATCAGCTTGCCCTTCGGGCAAGCTGCTACTTTAGTTTACTAGCCCGGAGCTCTGAAGAGCTAGCCCAAAAGTAAATTAATTATTAAAAACAAACAAATTTAAACAAGGGATGAATATTACACCAAGAGGCAAAAAATCTCTAACTGTGTTCGCTCCCGACGGTGAATGTTGCGGAATAAATTATAAATTATGAGAAAAACTTATTTTTACGCTGGTTATGAAAGTTATGATCGATTGTTCAATGAAACTAGTACTCTTATTCGAAGTCTTTCGCCTTTGGATAATGTAAATTAGTATCACCCAACTAGTGGACTAATGCAAATCCTGCATTTTGATTGGCTACGCTACTAGGGGTCTAATAGTAATAGTCATCGAGTAGCGAAATTCGCCGGTTTTATTTTTCGTTTTATTCCCAAATAAATATTTCTTCAACTTGCAATTGCTTTTTTTTATTATTGCCTTTTTCTGTCCGACTAGTTGGGTGATACTAAAACAATTAGACCCTTCGCCCTCAAGGGCCACGGGTCAATAGCCCATTCGGCTTCACCTCATGGGCTATTGACCCGTAGCCCTTTCGGGCTACGGGTCTAATTGTTAAATATCTTGCAAGCCCTTTCGGAAGTTTGATACAACAAAAATAACACATTTTATATTACGTGACTTGCTTGCAAGTATCAAGAGATTAAATTACGCACGGCGTTCTACACGTACACGGCAAACGGCAGCTTGCAGTTTATTATCCTTACTTTTCCTCGAATCGTAAAAAAAAATTGATCCTAACTGGTTTACTTTGAACTTAATACAATGAAAAGAACAGCGATTTTAAAGACCTAAAAGCAGAGGAGTGAGAACACAATTACGGCCGCTACTGTACATTTAACTATTTACGAAAACGCATCATTCAATTCCATTTCTTTTGTTCACCGTTGATATTTTCTTACATTTTTAAAATGTTCCTCACATTCACTTTCACTAGAGAACTGTTTACATGTATTACACACTTCTTATTTTAATTCTTAACTTAATGATGAGAAAAGGCAACAAATATTGCTTGCCCTTCGGGCAAACTCCGACAAAAAGACACTAGCCCGACGGGTCGCTTCACTAGCCCCGGGCTATCGGACAGCGCTTTTGTCGCGCCCTGTCCCATGGTGTGACCATCCAAATGAAACCTATTCAGCAGTACTTTTGCATGATACCATTTTGTTCTAACTTTTGAGTCTGTTGATGTAATCCTATGGTGTGACCATTCGAATGAAACCTCTTCAGCAGTACTTTTTCATGATACCATTTGTTTTTCAATATTTTACAAAATGAAATTTGAGTTTTTTATTTCATTTTGATTTTTGGCGCTCGATCTTGAGAGTTTAAAAGGGTTAACTGTACACTGTATTTAGAACTGCTTCCAGTGAGAAGTGATTGGTAATTTTTTTGTCTATCTTTCAGCATCCCTTTATTTATCCACCATCATTTACATCATGTAATTCAGAAGGAGTCATAACTGTAAGGAATGTTCTTCCAAATGGAACATTAAGAGATTGTCTTTGTAAGGTAAATATCCCAGTATCCTTTAAGTCGTGTTAACAACATGAGCGGCCGTGTTGTATCAGATTTACAAAAAAGCCAAAGGTAAGTGATTCTAGATCTCATGCAACATGGATGCAATTGTTGTTGATGACTTATGAAATTAAAATGAAATGCTAATTAGTTACAACCACAGTATACATGTACATCCACTAATATAATGGTTGTAACTAATAATTATTAGCATTTAATAGCTGTTTTGTACTACAAGCCTTACATGTAAGTTCATTAAATTTTCATTTCTAAATTTTTAAATGACTTGTTGAGGGCCTCACATTTATTAGCCATGCTACATGTATTTTGAGCTACAGTACCCCCGTTAAATAAAGATTTTACTTACTTACTTACTTACTTACCAACTGCAACAACTGCAACTGCAAGTCTTAAATGCAATAAAGCAAATTTGTTTCACTTTCATTGTTGAATTTCATTTCCATTATTTGAGTCAAACTTTTCCATGGCAGATATAGAATTTGTTGAACCTCCAGGTGGGATCACCTTTTGAAAGCGGCCACCTCTCTTAAGCGACTACTTTTCTCATGTTTTCTAAGATACCAAGTTCCTTCCAGCCAAATCACTATAGTCGAAACCTCTCGTAAGCAACCACCTCTCTTAAGCGACCACTTTTCTAAGATACCAAATTCCTTCCAGTCAATTCACTATAGTCGAAACCTCTCGTAACTGACCACCTCTCTTAAGCGACCACTTTTCTAAGATACCAAATTCCTTCCAGTCAATTCACTATAGTCGAAACCTCTCGTAAGTGACCACCTCTCTTAAGCAACCACTTTTCTAAGATACCAAATTCCTTCCAGTCAAATCACTATAGTCGAAACCTCTCATAAGCGACCACCTCTCATAAGCAACCGTGACCACTTTCGACGTGGGTGGTTTGAATTTTTCTATTGTTTTTAACCTCTGGTAAGTGACCACTCGCCAAAAAATTATTTCTATGTCACTGCAGATACGAAATACAGTGTGTACGTTACATTACAAGTCCAATAAAACAAAAAATTTCTCCTTTGCACCAAAACGTCAATATGGTACAATAAATTATTTTTGTAATTTGTAATTTGTGATTTCTTATTTATGTATTTATTTCTAAAAGCACCTGCCTCGATTAGCTTGATGCTACCTGCAGGTGCCCACAATTTTGAAAATAATGTATTTGTCTAGTAAAGATTGATTGATTGATTGATAGGTGCCTTGTACATTGAAATAATATTATTATTATTTCAATGTACAAGGCACATAATAATATTATTATTATTACTACAGGTTCCTATGATTAAGAAACAGTTGGTGTGACCTCTCATAAGGGATCACCTTGGCTTTGCATTTTGGGCGGACCCTTAACCCTTTAAGCCCTAATATCAAAATTTAAATTCTCATTTCTTGTCCCTATACATTTCCTAGAGAAGTATTGAGGAGAAATTGTTTAGATATCAGTTGAATTCATCTTGTGTGATCATGTCCTTAATTCTCCTGACCTTTTTGGTTGGCATTGCAGATATTACAAGGAGAAATTTGATGCTGATCACTTCTAGGGCTTAATTAAGGGTTAATATGGGAGGTTCAACTCTATTTCGGATTATTACATGTACACTGCTGTCTTTTGCTTTCTACAATGTATATGCCATACCACCATAATTTTTTTTATACACCTTAGATTGTTGTGGTTAAGTCATCTTGTCTTAATGAAATCAAGATCTATTTTTTTTTATTTCAGGCCAAACCTAAACTGAGTCAACTTAAAAAATATGGAAATCCAAAGACAAGAGCTGTTTTACATGAGCAAAACATTCAGCTTTTTGGAAGACAAATTTTAGAGGTGAGCAAGATTCCAAATATAGCTCAATCAATCTAAGTGGCCATGCAGTCATATGGCACCGCCTCACTTAAGGATCATCATGTGATACAATATATTTTTTTTCAAACTTTTTCACTGCTAGATTATGAATCACTCTTGTCAGAAGTGCAAAAAATCGAAGGGTCACCTGTCACCAACTTCGTTTTGGAGATGCACGTATGGAAAAGTACCCAGATTTTGAAAAATATAGGCATTTATCACTCAGCAATCACTCGACAATATTGACAAGGTCATTAACCTTTAAGGAGAGCATTTACGAACCTGCAACAGCTACAATGACATAATTTGATACCAAGTGGGTAGAACAAGAGAGAAAAAAATTGGTAAAGAAACCAATCTATCAAACAAAAAATAGGGGTCACCGACCATCCAAGTGAGTTACCTGTAAAGTTAAGCAAAGTTAGTGCATTAATTTTGACTACCAGCCCTTTGTGTATTTCTTTCTGAGCCATACAACCTGTACACGCTTGTACATGATGTGACATTGCATTGCAACATGAATATTTATTTATTGCATGTGCATTGGAAAGTGAATGTGGTATGTAAAGTCAGGTGTCAGGTGTGGAAAGGCTGTTGCGACCTCTCTCAATCTGCTTAATAATCCTTAGATGGTCACTTCCGAAAAATTTAACTTCATTGTCTCCTTGAAGTTACAGTGTAAATGTACAATTTCAACTGCTTGTATTAAAAACTCGATCTTCTCTCTCAGAGTAAATTATGAAGACATGAAGTGTAGTTCTAACATTTTGATTCTGTGAAGAAATCTTATGGTGTGACCATTCAAATGAAACCACTTCAGCAGTACTTTTGTTTGGTACCATGTATTTTTTAATATTTTTACGAAATGAAATTTACTAGGATTTTTCTTGAATTTTAATTTTTTGCACTTTTGGAAGTTAAAGAGTTTATACGTTTTGTAATTGCATGTATAGAACTGTAATTATTGTCTAATACCTTTATTGTACAAGTACATGTAACTTCTTATTGTTCAACAGTTACACAGCTTTAATTTAGTCATACCAGTATTAAAAGGTGCACTTATTATTATTTAGAAACCTCTTTAATTTGCATTATGTTCCTCACTTTTTTGCAGGCATTAAAGTTTTTACATGATAAAGGGATTCCGTATGGTAAGTATTTTTAGTGTGTATGTTGTGGTTAAAATTATTTTTCAAATTTCATTTTGTAAAATATTGAAAAAGAAATCGTACCATGCAAAAGTACTGCTGAAGAGGTTTCATTTGAATGGTCACACCATAGGATTTTGTCCACAGACTCAAAAGTTAGAACAGATAGTACCATGCAAAAGTACTGCCGAAGTAGGTTTCATTTGAATGGTCATGCCGTAGGATTTCATCCACAGACTCAAAAGTTAGAACAAGTGGCATGCATGCAAAAGTACTGCTGAAGAGGTTTCATTTGAATGGTCACACCATAGGATTTCGTCAACAGACCCAAAAGTTAGAACTACATTACATTTTAACATGTGTCTTCATAATTGACTCTGGGAGTGAAAGGGTTAATATTTTGTTTTTCAAAAGGCAACGGAAAATAAAAAAAATGAACTAAAAGAAAATGAACCACAAGATGTACATTGTAAAAATTGTTGTAGTAATTATTTATAATTAATATTTTTCAGGTCATTTACATACAGGAAATATTGTCATAGAAGGAAATGTCTGCAGGTAGGTTAGCATGTAATGTGTTTGTACTTCACATTTTTCTTAAGGCCCGTTTACACAGGCGATTTTTTGTGCAATTTTTGTCACACTTTTCGATGCAATTTTTGTCATGCGTAAGTTGCATCTTCAAATCGTGTGTGTGAACTTGTGGCAATTTTGGTGCGATTTGGTCATGATTTGTTGCGCAAAGGCTCAGAGTTTCGAATATGTTTGAAACCCGATGCAACTTGGTGGCAATTTTTGGGAAATCGCAGCAAATTGCAGCAAATATTGCACCCAACGTACAAAAATCGTGGTTAGTTTACACTTACGACAAAAGTTGCATTGAAGAGCACGACAAAAATCACATGTGTAAACAGGAATTTACTATTCTTTTGAGAAGTCAATTGAAGTGCAATCTATGAACTTATCATAGAGTGATGCTACTGTGCATGGATGTACAAATTCTCCTTCCTTGTACCCATACATTTACTATAGCAGTGGTGAGGGGAAGTTGTTAAAATATCAAGAGAAAAATTATGGGGGAAATAGGAGTGGGAAATGGCTGTCAGAAAGTTGGGATTTCATCAACATAAACTATATGCCATGTTATCCAACTTATCGTTGACCCGGAAATGGCTTAATAATTATGTTGCTAATTTTCTATTAAATAAAAATTTTTATATTTTCAGATTACTAGAAATCGAGAGTGGTTTGATGGGTGTTCTGTCCATTCATAGACATCGCTATATTCCAATGAAAAAAATACAGGTACCAACAATAATAAGGAATAACTGTTTTAGGTCCAGTTCAAACAGTACATTTCTTTCAGGTATGTTGAATTCAATTCTGATCAACTAATTACATGGAATAGCCCATTTCCAAGTTGCCTTTAGCCTCTCTTTCAAACTGAGGTCAAGTGCAAAACCATTCATATGGACGTGAGTTTTATTTCGCATGTGATACAAACAGCATATTCATTCAATCATGTATGAATGGTTTTGCACTAAGCCTCATTTGGAACTGGGCCATTGAAGAGGCAGTGTTCTCTGTTGAACCCGTAACCCGTAACACCTGTGAGGAGTGTCACTAGTAAGTGTTACGGCTGTGAATTAAGGTGTTTCAATACAAAGTTTAGTAAGACCTTTTGGCCATGCGCCACATTGTTATGGCTGTTAACAGAAATAGAACAGTTGATGAAAAAGTTATTGAGAACCCGGGGAGGCTAGTTGAAAAGTCTCCTAAATGACTTTTGGTTCATTTTTATAATGCACAAAAGTGCCTGAATTTAAACCTCTTTTTCAGGGTCTACCTGTGTTTTGTCGCGTATTACTGTGTGACAAAATCCAGACAATAAAGACAATCAAATGCAGTATGATCAGACTTACAGTATAAATTTTAGATATCTGAGGAACCATCAAATTAATTTTAAAACAATGTTAGTAGTAAGTGTAAAACTGATGTCTGAAGCTTTTTTTCCAATGACACTTATTGGTTTTTAATACCTTCTAAATTAATTAAATGAATTTGTGTTTTTCTTTCTTCAATTTCAGTTCTGGGCACGTGAAAGGGTAAATACAATATTGATAATTATTCTGTTTATTTTTAATTTTTAGGAAACGGAAACAGAGGATGTTTATTGTTTTGCTCACGTGTTATATGAGATGTTATGTGGTGAACCGTTACGCAGCAGTACACTTAAAGACGTCCCTCCAAACTGCTCATCTCAACTCGGTAAGTGGAGCAACTCTACAGTTGAACCTATGAGAGGTCAGAACACATGAGATCTCCGGGGGGGGGGGGGGGGGGGGGGGGGGATCTCAAATCCTGACCCTATTTAAGTGTAGAAAATCAAGATTTGATACCCTTTTTAAGGCCCAGTTTTAACAGACCATATCTTTTTCGTTTTGCGCGTTGGGGTGGATACTGCAATTTAGTGACCCTATCTAAGGAATATCTAAGGACCACAATACCAAAAAAAAGGATACCCTATTTAAGGACTGGGCACCTAAGAAAACTACCCTATCGGGCGGCACATACCTATATAGCGTATATAAGGGAGTACCCCCCCCCCCCCCCCCCCCCCCCCCCCCCGGGTGAGATCTTAACTTTGAATCATATGAACTAGTGATTTCAATATCATTCAAGGCACTTTATATTATACAGACGTTTTGATGCAAGGGACAAACTTTTCATTGTATTAGAGTTGTTTTGTAACATAATAATTCAATTTGTGTTTGTAGCAGACTTCGAAATATGCATGATTGAGTGGTCACTTACCAGCAGTAAAAAAAAAATAATAGAAAAATTCAAATCACAAGTGGCTGTGGTCGCTAACAAGAGGTTCCGACTATAATGATTTGACTGGAAAAACTTCGGTACTTTGGAATAGTGGTCGCTGCTTAGTGGAGGTGGTCATACATGTACATAGAGGTTCAACTGATGTGTATAATCGCGTTCGGGGAACGTAATTCTAATTTCGTGTTGGTTGTCCTGTGGTTTACGTGCAGTAAAATTTGAGATTTTTTGGTAGACGGTCTTCCAAATGGCCGCCCCCTTTTTTTTTTTTTCAGGGGCTCATTTCCGCCGGAAATTCCTTCGAACGCGTCTCCATAATCTGTGATTACTGCTAGTTTTACTTTTGTCATTTTTTATGATAACTTTATTGGCTGACAACACATGGCCCATGGGGGTGGTTTGTTATGAGATAGTAAACTGTAATAAATTTAAAATCTTTTGTCTATTTGTATGTTTGATCATACAGGAACTGTTTTGTTGTCAATACTAAGCGATGAGGCATGCAACAAGTCAGGGCTGCCATTAGTTGCTGATCTTCTTGCTAATCCGTACGTACATTTACCGGATATTTGTACCGCATTACTGTCATATATTTTCATTTTATGGAAACGTTTTCTTTTAACCCTTTCACTTGGCCCAGAGTCAGTTATGGAGACATGTAGTGTAGTTCTAACTTTTGAGTCACGTGACGAAATCCTATGATGTGACCACTCAAATGAAACCTCTTCAGCAGTACTTTTGCATGGTACCATGTTTTTTTCAATATTTTACAAAATGAAATTTTCCATTTTTCTTGAATTTTGATCTTTGGCACTCTTGGGAGGGGCTATCATCATGGCGGTTTTTATGTTTTTGTCTCAGACTGTGCTAGAATTAAAACTGAGCATCTTATTTCAAACACGAAATGCTCTTAGAACACCAAGAACAAGATATCAAGTAAATTCTCGCAGAAAGAATAAATCCTAATCAGTTTTTAGCAAATTTTCCAAAACACATTGAACGGACTCGAAAAAATTGGCCAATTTTTTCAAGTTGCAATCCATTTCCATCCTAGCCATCTGTAGTCAGAGACACTTGTTAAAAGTTTCATTATACTCGTAAAGCAATTTTAAACAAAACTGGACCATTATTTTTGCATTTCCACTGGTATAAAATGTGTTTTAGCTTTTTAAAATAACCCAAAAAATGGTGACCTAGCCCCTTTAAAGGGTAAAAGAAAAAGTTTTTCAAAGAATCTGATGGCTTCTCTTTTGTATGATTCCATCTCATCCCTGGGGCGACCCTGTAGCTGTCCAAACGATGTCTGTGATTGGCGAACGATACAATTGATATACATGTATCACTTGAACAATGCCCCTATCCGTAATCCCTGTCCCAGCAGAACAAATCTATTGTTTTCTTAGCGAATCACAGACATCGTTTGGACAAGTGCTGGACTACCCCCATCCCTGCACGGCTTTCTCTATGTTCAAAGTGGAGGAGTGGAGGAGTGGAGAAACACCTACACAATACTCCAGCAATAATTATTGTGTCAAACTATTTTGTTAATGTTCCATAATGTGGTTGCCAATCACAGGAAATAACCTCCGACATTTCATTATGTCACATGACAAAAAATTAATGCTCTATGATCCTGCTTGATCCTGCTTTTCTGGGGTATCTGCATGCTCGTACCATTTTGAATGCAGGTTGTGCAGGATTTTAAATTAATTAACTCCAAAAAGTACCCAATATCTAAAAAAAAAAATTCATTTTACCATTAGATTTTTTAGCGTTGGAAACTTTCAGGGTTGGCAGTTGGGCAAGTGACTGACCCTCAGGAAGTATTAATTTACCAAGATTAGATTTTACTCGCCCAAAAACCTTCATCAGCCACCACTAAACAAAATTCTGTCTGAGAGGAAATGAGAATATAATTTATCGCGTTCAAAGAACGCAATTCTAATTTCGTGTTGGTTGCCCTGTGCCTTACATGCAGTAAAATTTGAGATTTTTTGGTGTTCCGTCTTCCAAATGGCCGCCCCTATTGCTTTTTTCAGGGGCTCATTTCCGCCGGAAATTCCTTCGAACGCGTCTCCATAATCTCCAATTACTGCTGGTATATTAATATATGCAATGGAAAGTAACACATGTATGATACACATTTAGAGCAGTGGTTTTTTTTTCATTTTTTGGCAGATTTTTTACAGCCATAGACTTGCCCGCCACAGACAAGCCTCAACTAAAAGTACAATAAAAAATGTCGTTTTTGTTGTACAGTATATGTTAATCAGAAAAACTAACGCGGAGAGATTTCGACGTTTCGATGACATCCTGTCATCATTATCAAGAAAATGAAGAAAATTTACATAAGTAAGTATATAAGAACTAAACCGAAAACAATAGTCTATTGTTCTAAGCCAGTGAATCGTCCAGTCACCTCACACAAAGGAAACCCAAAGTCAAGTGAATACTTTAGCACGTATTGAGTCTGATTGGATATTAAGACCTGGTCTGTACTTTTTAATCAGGAGCATCTCGTATATCAGACAGTCCATCTTTCCTTGGCATTTCCTCAGAACTGCAAAATTCTTGGCTAAGTCAAGAGATCTAGGGCTGGTATCATGATCTTGTTGAAGATGTCTGCAAATGGATGAAGAACTGCGACAGTGTTCTTCAATTCTCTGAAAAAGATGTCGAGTTGTGAGGCCTATGTATTCTGCATCGCACAGAGGACATAAAAATTTGTAGACCACACTGTGTTGATTGATCAGAGAGGGCTTTTGCGCCAAGTGCATCTCCCAGTTTACGACTAGTATAGATGGGCTGTAGAGGTGTTTTTATGTCCTCTGTGCGATGCAGAATACATAGGCCTCACAACTCGACATCTTTTTCAGAGAATTGAAGAACACTGTCGCAGTTCTTCATCCATTTGCAGACATCTTCAACAAGATCATGATACCAGCCCTAGATCTCTTGACTTAGCCAAGAATTTTGCAGTTCTGAGGAAATGCCAAGGAAAGATGGACTGTCTGATATACGAGATGCTCCTGATTAAAAAGTACAGACCAGGTCTTAATATCCAATCAGACTCAATACGTGCTAAAGTATTCACTTGACTTTGGGTTTCCTTTGTGTGAGGTGACTGGACGATTCACTGGCTTAGAACAATAGACTATTGTTTTCGGTTTAGTTCTTATATACTTACTTATGTAAATTTTCTTCATTTTCTTGATAATGATGACAGGATGTCATCGAAACGTCGAAATCTCTCCGCGTTAGTTTTTCTGATTAATATAATAACAAAAGTCAATCTTATACGTACTGTATATGTGTTAACATAATTATGCAATATGTAAGTATATGACATATTTAAATTGTGATAGTATAAAGGACACCGGGGTTTCTGATTTAAAAGTTTTGTCCGCTTTCTTTAACAGCTATACAATATAAAATGACCATTTTGCGCTTACATATCTGATGGGTCAATACATGCTAAACGGACAGTAAACACGGTAAAGCATTAGTGTCCGTTTTCGCTTTCCAGGTCACAATTTGTTTTCTCTGTTTCGTTCAACATGGCGGACAGTTTTGAAAATGGGGACAAGATTATTCCAGAAAGGGCAAGTGAAGGTATCGAAAAAATGTTTAGCAGAAGCGTTTGACAATTAAAAACATGAAACGGAAGCACAAAGTAGTTTTGTTGATGTGGAAAATACGGAAATTAGAAAAAAAATCATCGCACAGTCATAACCACAATCGAGTGCTACGAGGCTAATTTTTCTTCCTTGTTATTGTATAAAACAAATTAGATTCAATTTTGCCGTGCATCTGTTCAGTTAGATTACAGAAGACGTCAAAATGCGGTAAGAACATCAGAGACCAACTCGCCTGCGGCTCGTTGGCCACCTTTTTGTTCTTACCACATTTTGACGTCATCTGTGATCTATAACTGGACAGACGCACGGCAAAATGGAATCTATTTGTTATGTACATGTTTAGTGTAAACACCTCCTTGTAATTCAGCTAACAGGCTGCAAGGTGTCAATAAATTACATGTATCACTATCACAAACTTCAATGGTCATGTCTTGTTGACTATTCAGGGGTCCATAAAAAATTCCACGCTTGTAGTCTAACTGTTAAACGTTTTTCTTCTTAGATTCCAAGTAAATTAAAAGAAGCCATCAAAGCAGCCAAAGAACGCGCAGAATTAAAACTTAAGGAAGATCAGAAATTTGTAAGTTGGATTAAAAGTAGTAAACTGTGATGATAACTCATCGCATTGTATACTGTTAAGGGGGAAGAATTTTAACTACAAGGTTGTTGCTATGAAACACTGCATATCTGCCCTATTATTTTTGGTTTCTTGACTTCAACTGGGTTTCCCTTTAAATTGTTCAAGTATCTTCCATATTGGTGTATGGTTTGAGCCCTAGCCGTTGCCCTAAAAAGTGATTATTCCAAGAAAAGAAACTTTGTTTCACTTTGTGTCTCTCCACCCAGCATCCCATCCATCTAAGAGATGGTTTCTACTTTTTTCTAATTCTTGCTTTTATTTTCACCAGCTACGGCAGTTTCGCAGAGCTTCTAAAGCGCATGCTCATCATATGTCAGAGGAAGAGAAGAAGAAGAGAAAAAAATCTGCAAAGAAGGTATAAACAGTTGTTGTTGAATTTTTTTTTCAACTGAGTTGAATTGGCCACCGTGAAAAGATTTCAAAAGGTGACGTTTCGAGCGCTCGCCCTTCGCCAGAGCGAATCGGTGGCCAATTTACCTTATGAACTCAGTTGGTAAAACGTTTCCATGTGGATTCGTTCTCACGAAGGGCTCCAACTTAGTCGCAAAAATCAAATTCTCATTCTTCACTTCTTCACTGACGCAGCACCGTATTTTCCTTAGAAACTAACCTCTTTATTCATAGTTGTTATTGACCAAGCTGGTTGGGTACACCCGTTGTTTCTTTGTCCGCATTTGAACAAAGAAGTGAACGAAGACAATGTGTTTCTGCATCTGGACTCAACAAACATGGTCAACAACATTTAAAACATTTTTCAAACATAAACCGGTACCTGCATAGCAGGCTATGTCATCGCGGCAATAGTGTTTATTATTATCGGTCTTCGGCCACGAACTTTGCAAAAGCACGAGAGAAACCTTTGGTAACCAGGCAGGGAACTTCCATATAAAAATGACGGAGGTGATCATTGTCCTTTTAGAGGTTAAAATTCGTGGTTTGGTACCACTCAGGGTACAATACCGCTCGCGTGCATTGCAGCACCTACACGCGCGTAAAATGCGTGCAAAGTCCGTGTAGTACATGCATTTTACTCGCATTTTACGCGCGCGTACGCGCGTGTAATGCTGCAATGCACGCGAGCGGTACTGTATTTGTCAGTGTTATTCTGATACCTTTTAGAGTATTTTAAAAGCCAGAAAAATATGCTGATCATAACAACTTTTCAAAAAGAATTGGAGCCACACCCACAAACCTGTCAGTTGGGAGTTCCTTTCAAGATTCCGACGTCACCCCCGTCCTTTTTCTTATGGTTGTCCCTCCCCGCCCGGGGAGATAAAAGCCCATTTATCGTACGGTTGTTTTATGCAACCGGGCCCATATAACCCTATCAAACTCCTTAGAGTGCCAAAACTCACAATTCAAGAAAAATACCAATTGAAACTAAATTTTGCATGGTACCATTTGTTCTAACTTTCGAGTCTGTTGATGAAATCCTATGGTGTGACCATTCAAATGAAACCTCTTCAGCAGTACTTTTGCAAGGTACCATTTGTTCTAACGTTTGAGTCTGTGGATGAAATCCTATGGTGTGACCATTCAAATGAAACCTCTTCAGCAGTACTTTTGCATGGTACCATTTGTTCTAACTTTTGAGTCTGTAGATGAAATCCTATGGTGTGACCATTCAAATGAACCTCTTCAGCAGTACTTTTGCATGGTACCATTTGTTCTAACTTTCGAGTCTGTTGATGAAATCCTATGGTGTGACCATTCAAATGAAACCTCTTCAGCAGTACTTTTGCATGGTACCATTTGTTCTAACTTATGAGTCTGTAGATGAAATCCTATGGTGTGACCATTCAAATGAACCTCTTCAGCAGTACTTTTGCATGGTACCATTTGTTCTAACTTTTGAGTCTGTAGATGAAATCCTATGGTGTGACCATTCAAATGAACCTCTTCAGCAGTACTTTTGCAAGGTACTATTTGCTTTGTATTGTTTTACAAAATTTAGTTTCAATTGAAGGGCCGAGAGCATGTCCAGCCTATATGACTTTTTAGGCCTTTTTTATTTTTTCTTGCTCAGATTTGTCCAATTTTGGCATGTGAACTAGAAATTAGTTGCAAAACATTGTTCCGAATTTTTTTCCGTTGTTTTTTCCGTCGTTTTCGAGAAATACCGTATTCAAAAAAAAAAAAATCAATCAATCAAAGGCTCCTATTGTAACGCAATATTGCGGTAAGCTTCTGTTTTCGCACTGACACGGTTCGATATTTTTGTAAAATTAAACGTTAGAAATTTTGACGAACGCAAAAAAAGTAAATCACTTTCATAATGTCCAGTTCGAAGAAAGAAAGAAAAAAAAAAAAAAAAAAAAATTGAGGCCGAGCGTGATTCGAACCCGGAGCCGTCCGAGCGCAAATCCCCGACCAAACCACTAGACCACAGACGAACACATGCTCACTTCAGCCTAAGTTTTATTATTAAAAGGTTGATACGCATCAAAACGCGTATCTCGATTTCAAAATCCTTTTAGATCGAATTTAATGTTGCATTAAAGACTCCAAATGCGAAACGTCTTCCCACCGGCCAGCAACAACTCACTTCGAGCTGCCCAAAGCTGTATTTCAAGTGCCCGACCACGCACAGCGGACCCATCTACCACTGTCGCAAAGCATGTCGGGAAATCCTACAACAAAACCGAAATGGAGTTCCCACCCGAAAGTTATTGCAAAATACTATAAGTCTCAAAGCACTTCGGATATCGGGCATTTCGACCACGGCACGGGATGGGAAATGGCCCACAACTCTCAACGCTGCCCCTTTTCTGATCCGAAGTGATTCCAGACTTTCCCGCCGGCTCGTCTTCCCGACCAAGGTCCGTTTTTCACCTCGAGCGCTAAATGGCGCTTCAGACACAAGGAAGGACAAGAAACACGACTCGTTTCTTTGAGAAGTGCTAGAGACTCAAGGATTTCCGGACTTAATGATGTCTTTCAATCACCGGACGGGCCTCATACACGTTGGCTTACACACACGCTACAGAGGCGATGTGTTGCCGCAGTGAGCTCACGATAGATAAGCGAGCCAGGCGTGCGTAAATAACGGTATTTTCGTTTAGTTGTTGGCACTGGTCAGAAGTATTGCAGTCGCGTATTCTCACGGCCAAACTGCTTTCAAATGGCTTCGAAATTACGCTCTGAATGTACCGTCAAAGCACTGGAGGGCCAGAACTCTGCTTTTTTCAGGTAAATTGGTCAAATTCCTTAGGGTTAGTGCAAATTCGACAAGGGCTTGTGATATTATTCGTTGTACGATAAAATGAGGCTATTCTGAGCTATTCTGAGCGAGAAAAAATAGAAAAAGGCCTAAAAAGTCATATAGGCTGGACATGCTCTCGGCCCTTCAATTGGTATTTTTCTTGAATTGTGAGTTTTGGCACTCTAAGGAGTTTGATAGGGTTATATGGGCCCGGTTGCATAAAACAACCGTACGATAAATGGGCTTTTATCCCCCCGGGCGGGGAGGTACTCAGTACTTGCACTTAAAGCTGTTCACTGTAGTACAGTTCCTAATGTCATCTGGAAACGAGTTCCAAAGTAACGGACAGTGCAACAACAGCAAATGAACGAACTCCATACGTTTTCAGATGAAACACAGGTTTTACGAGAAAATTCTTACGACTAGAACGAAGACCTTTGGAGGATGATACTTAGTTATAAGATCTGTGATATAGCATGGCGCTAACCCGCTAAATGCTTTACTAATCATTTACAGCCACAGGAAAAGTGGCCCCCTATTAGAGAGATTAATGCACCATCGCCGTTTGTCGTTTCTACGTGGAAGTGAGTTGAGTTTCACGTTTTTCATGCACATGTGAATTATTTTCTATTTTTCTGGTATATCAATTTAACATTTTGACGAAAAGTAAAGATAATTAACTTTAAACTGCCGTTTGCCATTTGCGTGGAACGCGGTGCTTAATCTCTCATAATAATAATCTTTATTGAGATGACTTTCTCATATAAAATATGGTTTTCAAAAAGGATCTCACAAAATTAAGAAAAAAAATACAAAACACACAGTCACACAATTCGCGAAGACGTTAAAAAGCTAAAATATATAAAAAACTATTAAAATGTACACAACATCAATTCAAATTTTTTAAATTACAAATTTAAAGTTTAAAAAGATCACGTTTAAAATTATTCAGATTCACGGATTGTTTGATTGTTTGGCTAAGGGAGTTAAAATCCTTAATAGCATAATATGCAGTCCTTTGTTTGACCCAGTTCCTTTTGACACTTGGAAGTCTGAGATTTGGCTTAATTCTAGTATTATAATCATGCTGTTCTTGCTGTCTTATGAACTTCATATCATGCTCATTAATTCAATAAACTCCCATATAAAAATGACCGGGTTGGGGGGAGGGGTGTTGAACTCCCATATAAAAATGACCGGGTTGGGGAGAGGGGTGTTGAACTCCCATATAAAAATGACGGAGGTGATCATTGTACCTTTAGAGGTTAAAATTTGTGGTTTGGTACCACTCAGGGTACAATACCGCTCGCATGCATTGCAGCACCTACACGCGTGTAAAATGCGTGTAAAGTCCGTGTAGTACACGCATTTTACGCGCGCGTACGCACGTGTAATAGAAAAGCCTAATTACACGCGCGTGTAATGCTGCAATGCACGCGAGCGGTACTGTATTTGTCAGTGTTATTCTGATATGCTAATAATAACAACTTTTCAAAAAGAATTGGAGCCACACCCACCCCCCGAACTCCGTACGTTTTCATATTAAACACAGGTTTTACGAGAAAATTCTTACGACTAAAACGAAGACCTTTGAAGGATGATACTTAGTTATAAGATCTGTGATAAAGCATATCGCTAACCCGCTAAATGCTTTACTAATCATTTACAGCCACAGGAAAAGTGTCCCCTTATTAGAGAGATTAATGTACCATCGCCATTTGTCGTTTCCACGTGGAAGTGAGTTGAGTTTCGCGTTTTTCATGCACATGTGAATTATTTTCTATTTTTCTGCTATATTAAATTGACGAAAAGTAGAGATAATCAACTTCAAACTGTCGTTAGCCGTTTGCGTGGAACGCGGTGCTTAATCTCTCTAATAAAGGTTTGTTAATTCAATTAACCACTTGACCATGCATGATTCAAATTAAATTACAACAGCAACTATTGACTGTTGAAATTGTTGTTTACTGTAATAGAGATGATAACAACAAAGATAATGTAAGCATTTTGCCGGAACCTGGAGAAAAGTCTCCTTAATGGAGGTGTCTTCTTAACCCTTTCACTCCCAAGAGTGCCAAACATCAAAATTCAAGAAAAATCCCAAATTTCATTTTGTAAAATATCACAAAACAAATGGTACCATGCCAAAGTACTGCTGAAGAGGTTTCATTTGAATGGTCACACCATAGGATTTTGTCCACAGACTCAAAAGTTAGAACAAATGGTACCATGCAAAAGTACTGCTGAAGAGGTTTCATTTGAATGGTCACACCATAGGATTTCATCCACAGACTCAAAAGTTAGAACAAATGGTACCATGCAAAAGTACTGCTGAAGAGGTTTCATTTGAATGGTCACACCATAGGATTTCATCAACAGACTCAAAAGTTAGAACAAATGGTACCATGCAAAAGTACTGTTGAAGAGGTTTCATTTGAATGGTCACACCATAGGTTTTCGTCCACAGAATCAAAAGTTAGAACAACAATACATGTCTCCATAATTGACTCTGGGAGTGAAAGGGTTAATGGAGATGTCCCAAATTAGAAGTTCCACTGTACCCCATGGAGTTAAAGCTTGTATCTGGATCATGCATGGAGCATTAATCCTTATACTATAACATATTAGTCAGATTACATGTGAAAATTAATAACTTTTATATATCTTGTTTATAGCCATCCCAATGAAAACGTCACTTGAAAAAGAATTCCAATTTGTTGAATTTAACTAAACGTGACTGAAATATCCGGGAGCTGAATTGGTAGGGACGGCTTTCAAGTTCAAATAGAGAAAGGAAAATTAACCGTCATGTGTTCACGTTCTCCACAAAACCTACAATTTGATCATTTGGCATTGCTGTTTTGCAGGGAACGGTAAAGAAATGTACCAAAATGTTAAACTTACATGCAGAGGCATTGTTTTCGCTCATTAAATCTATTTTTTGTTGTTCACACTACAAGCTAATTAGTATGTCTCAAGCAAGAACTTTTCTTGAGGGAAGAGGGGCGGCTGTACTTAGGCTACTGTCATACTCCGCGAGATATTATTACTTGCTTGCGATTGGTCATTGTGCGTCACATGACACAATATTCCTCCAACTAAGCTGGGGTATCCCGATGATATTTCTTAAGTGATATCCCCGGTTATTGAAACCTGAGCCCCTTCAATGGGCTAATATGATATGGGCTGATGTGATGTGGGCTAATATGATGTGGGCTGATGTGATGTGTGCTGATGTGATGTGTGCTGATGTGATGTGGGCTGATGTGATGTGGGCTGATGTGATGTGTGCTGATGTGATGTGTGCTGATGTGATGTGTGCTGATGTGATGTGTGCTGATGTGATGTGTGCTGATGTGATGTGGCAATGCTACTTCATCAGTCACTAAAGTAGAAGTAGAAAGCCGAACACTATACGAAAACTTCAAGATTGCATGAAGAGCAATGCAAGATCGCATGAACTTGCAAGATTGCATGAAGACCGTTTAGCTGTTGTAATAGACGAGGACAACACTAACACTAACTGTTATTGACGGTAAGCTTTCGCTTGGTTTGTAACATGCTTGCACACGTTATTTCTATCATTTAACCGTTCGCCTCAACTTTACAATTTCTTTCAGCTTGGCGAAAAGGGAACGCCATAAAAACGCCCTTACGTAAGTTTCACAAACAACGCGCGCGGCTTCAGGGAAAATATTAGAAAAATAATGAACACAACGACTTTCATTTGGCTTTAAAAATATGCACGGATATTTGTGCCCTGGATTACATTATCTGTTAGGGAAATGGTCAAAACTATTGTACTCGGACAGGACCCACCATTTTACAAAAAGACTGGAGGTCTCTTTATCTACCCCCTCTCCCCACCTAAAAAGATGGTGTCTTGTTGGTAGAGCCCCCATTCTATCAGGAGTAGAAACTGAGAGAAAGATTTAAATATTCCTGTGCCGTTTTACTAGCAATGCAAGCTTCGTGCACACAGAATATTTAAGTCTCATCTCCAATTTTTAAGCCAAAAAATTTAGTCCATTACACTCATCAGATAGGTGGTATCTTGCATAACCCCCCCTACCCCTACACAAGGTGGGTCCTCGTCGAGTATACTTGTTATGACCACTTCCCTTACTCGAAGGTTACAGTTTTCCGAGATGAAACCGTTCCCTTCTTGGGACAGATAATTAATTTCTGTGCGCCAAATAAAGTTTGTTTATTTAAAGCAATAAAAATCATTTAATAGTGACACTCAATGTTGTTGCAATGATCTTGCGGCACGCTTTATTTGAATTAAAGGAGCTGTGTCATGGGAATTTTAATGTTTTTGCATCAAAACTGCCCCAAATTAAAACTAAGTACGTTTATAGAATACTAGCAGAAGATATCAAGTGAATTTTCGAAGAAAGAATGAACCAAAATCAGTGTTTTGGTGCGTTTTCCAAGACATCAAGTACGTTTATAGAATACTAACAGAAGATATCAAGTGAATTTTCGAAGAAAGAATTAACCAAAATCAGTGTTCTGGCGCGTTTTCTAAGACACAAGGGGTAAACTGTAAAAAATTGGTAGTTTCTTGGTGTTGCGGATGGTGTGATCACCAAATGACGTAAAACAAAAGATTCAAAAGACACTGAACAATACCCACACCACAACACAAAAGCTAACCAACAATGGCTTCCGCAACACCAAGAAACCCCCCAAAAATTGGCCCAATTTTTTCAAGTTGCATTCCATTCCAATCCTGGCCATCTGCATCCCAAGATACTTATTTTTATTTTCAGAGCACTAGTAAAGTAGTTTTAAACCAAACTGGGCCACTATTTTAGGGTTTCCACTGATATAAATATGTCTTGGCTTTTTAAATTAACACTAAAAATGATGACATAGGTCGTTAAGCGTGCCGCGGCTATTGCTATTTCGAATTTACCAAGGTAGAAGTTGAAACGTGTAACTGCAGCTGATATATTTAACAAAAAAGTGCTAATTGGGGACACTAAATGAAAACAAAGTAACATTACAAACTCAATTTAACATAAACGTTTGAAAATACTAACTGTATTGCATGGCCTAGGGTTTGAACACGGGGCGACCGTACCGTGTTATAAATCCACCCAGTGGTCAGAACTCGGGACCTGCGGACTGCAAGTCCAGCGCCCGAACCTCTCGTACACGCTCTCCGCGCTTGAATAATTAGGCTTTGTTAGTCAAACTTATTCCAAGTGGTTTTCCGATGTATTTCGTTGGTTAAACCGCCATCTTAAACAAGCGCTTTTGCTGTAATATTGTTTGAAGTGTGTCTGTTTTGAACCCTTTCAAACAGAAAACATTTCCTATTATTTAAAACACTGAAACAGTTTGCTATGAAGATTCTATTATGAATAGCCTTTTATTTTCCTTTTAGTTGCAGAAGGAGTCTTCGATATCAGATACATCACAGGCCTCAGGTTAGATTTAATAATAATAATAATTAAAATAATATATTATAATTATAATAAGAACCTTCCCATCACCCTTTGCACCAGAAAAATTTTCGATGCCAAATAACTCTGTCAATTTTGAGTATATGAGGATACTACACCACATGCTATTTACACCTACCATAAAATACCTATTTAAATTGACTGAGTGCGGTGACGTCATCAGTCACGTGACTATGCCCCCAAGTGCCTTTAAACGTTTTTTAGAAACATGGTTTGATAAATGCAAATATAGTCAACGTGGCAAGGAAGGCATTCGCTTACAACATTTCGTCATGCCCGGTATACTTCTGGATTTTCAAAATTAAGGGGGCTATACACATGAGCAAATAGGGGTCTGAGGACTAGTATCTTTGTATACATGTATCTTTGAAAGGGTGAAATGCAGAGTTAAAAAATTTGGTATGTTGGTAGATATAAGAATAAAATTAAATTATTTATCAACGTCATTAGTATGACGTCTTGGATCACGTGACCAGAACGCACGGAAGTTGACTGATTTTTGGCTCGGTTCCGGTTGCAGTTCTGTTTTTATTAACTTAAATAAATCCCTGTTTTTCCACCCAGTTAAAATTTATGCTATTTTTGTGTATAAAAAAGGCCATTATTACTCCTTCCAGTAAAACTGTGTAAAAATGAAGGTGACGAAAAAAGTTTTACACGTTGAAAATCCATCCTTTCCTGATCCTGTT
Organism: Dendrophyllia cribrosa; assembly: GCA_024195265.1. Classification (NCBI taxonomy): domain Eukaryota; kingdom Metazoa; phylum Cnidaria; class Anthozoa; order Scleractinia; family Dendrophylliidae; genus Dendrophyllia; species Dendrophyllia cribrosa. The sequence continues at coordinate 3,355,077 of JAJLRJ010000012.1, read as the reverse complement.
CAGCGACTTTTCAGTTTAAAACTATAAACAAATCTGCATAAGTGGTTTTTATCTTACCTCTTACCAATGGCGTTGTCAGTTTTTCTGTAGCATTTTTCTTTCATACCGATCAGGGGTTAGCTTTTTTTATTCCCCCACCCTCCCCTCCCCCTTCGGTCCACTTCCCTCCCCTCCCCTGCTCTGGTTTGCACGATATGGTCAGCAGGAGGACTGGTTCGAGTTTTCACACCAACCGTCCAGCATCCGCCATTTTTCCAACTCGTACAGCTGTAGCGTCAGCACAGAAAATTTATTTTATTTCGTCGATTCAGAGTCCTGTTTAGTGAAAAAAGGCTGGCGAAATTGCTTTGCAAGCTGTTCTTTTCGTGGCTAACTTACGATATAGCGCAAACAAGTCAGCTTTAGTTCGCGCCGGTCGCGAGGATTGCTAAAGGACAACTGAGGTAGGTGACTTGAGTTTTAAATTACTGTACATGTAGTAAGACGTAAGTTTAACTTTCAACCTAATGTCCAACTAGACAGGGTTCAGGGTTATTTTAGACTGTTTGGGGCGATTGGTTATTAGTTTCTATTTGATATTGTGCACGTCTGACTAGTTTACAATTATTATTAAAGCGATTTTGTTTACAAAGAGATTGGCAAAAGTCTGCGACTCTGAGCGCTAAAAAAAATTAATATCACAGGGCGTAAGGGGCGTAACATGTCGATCAAAATCGATCATCTAAAACGTAGTCGATACAGTTTAAGTCGATAGTACTCGATATTTGTCGATAATTGTCAATCGACAGGTTTAATTTGTCGATAAAAGTCGATAATCACAAGATTTTCATGGCTACGAAATTAACCAAACTAATAAGACTTAATAGCTCGAACGACTTTTCAGGTTGAAGTATAAACCACTCTGAAGTAAATCTTTACGGCAATAAACTTAAGCTTACATAAAAAAAAACTGAGCAACCAAGTGGTTTGTTATTCAATGTACTGTAGAATCGAATAATTACCTTGAGAAATGATAAACCAAGATAAACAGTGGTTCGTTCAGTGCTTGATGGACCCCAAAAAGCCGTTTAATTCTGTTAAAATTGATAAGCGCTGGAGTTTAATCAGGTTTAATGAGAACAGGACAGAAGCAGCGTGAGACAGCATGACAGAAGGCGGCGATCAAGAAATAGCATAAAAATGAGATACATAAATCACTTATAAGACATAAAATGATACATGACATGAAAATGAATCACTTTTACTGGAAGAAAAGAGTAGTTTCTGATTTCAGCTTGTGTTTATTTGAGCTTCCAATTATAGTGTAAAATCGGTAAAATAAAGTCTTGACATAGCCGATCCTGCTTCGTTTATCCGCGTTTGCCAACTTCATTTTTTATATTTCGATATTTGTTGATCGAAATCGATCAAAATCGAACTGTAAAAAAAATCGATAATCACAAGAAATCGTGTGATTGGCTTTTATCAAATTCCGATATTTGTCGATTGATTAGTATTGAATTCAATCTACAACGATCGATTTTTATAGACTATTGAAATTATTGACATGTTACACCCTGATATCAGCTTGATAGTACATGTACAGTGTAGCTTTCGCGGTAATTTTCAAAGTTAATACATATGCTATACGGTAAGGTTTTAAGCTTGCTCTTGACATGTTTTGTCCACATTTGAACTTATAAGAGGTTTTAAATATGACGTGTAGCTAGAAAGATGTTTCGTTGCCTTTCGTTTCACCTGTTTCACTGTATTTCAAGCACGAAGATGTACAGTAGATCTTTGACAGTGGAAATTAGAGGTGGAAGTAAAACAAAAACCTGAGGGTCTGCATCTTGCATCATGCTCTATAATTAAATTTGTTATCAACTACAAGATCTGTCATACAGTTGTATTGCTATTTTGAAGTTTTGTTTATTTTGTTCTCCTAAGGTAATCAGACTTTCAAAAACTACAGTCACATGTACATGTTGTGGTTTACATTTCAAAGAAGGAGTTGAAGTTTAATAGAAGCACGTGAGTTTAATATAGCAGAGTGTACATGTGAGCGGATGTTATATAACTTATGTTACATGTGAGTTTGTATGATTTGGTGCATATTTATGTCATGCAAAAATGTTTATAATCTGTTTGTTCTTCAATTCTTTGACTTCCAACTTAGTATTAAATGGAAAATTATAACCAATTTGTGGATTTCAAATGGATTTGGAGCATTTAGGGGAAATGTCACTGTATTGCTGTCTTTGCTTGCTTACTCGGTTCATCCAGCTGTCTCGTTTCACACAATGGATATTTCTGTCATCCTAAGATGTGTTAATTATCACAGTGACGCTGCTAAATTACAAAACATCAAGAACAACTAAAATTATCCTTACGCTGTTTCGTATTCATGAGATGCATGGCTCTTAGAGCCCTTTCATTGGACTGTGCATTAGGGGATTCCCTCTGTCCTCCCATGTAATATCAATAGTATGAAAGCTGTGACAATGAAACTTGGTATAATTAAACAAGAAGCTGTACACAGCTTGAACTTGTGGTGTCTTTAACCCATTGCAGTATTTGATTCCCAAATGTTTTAAGTGCTTTTCTAGAGAAACATGAAATTGTGTCTAAAAAGTAAAACTACATTCAGTAGCTGACACTGGAAACCGCCATCGCTGACTGAAATGCAAAGTTATATAAAACACAAAACTTGCTGGAACAAAAATCCCATGTGGCAATAAGCGGTGAACACAATATCAAACAGTCCTATCCATCCATGAATACCCTGCATTGTCTTGCGTAAAGTTTAAATATAATAAACATGTCTTGAATGAGTTGAATCGCCATTCAATAAGCTTCTTGGTAGTTTGCCTGGGGAGGCAGCGGATTTTTGTTTTATCTTCACAAGGAGCTGTACCCATGAGTGGTGAAGCCATAAGCGATCGGTTGTCTATTTTGTCGCTCGGTTAAAAATAGTTTTGTCGATTTCTTCTGAATTATTGTCGTCTTTCTGATCAGAATTATTTATATCCGACTCTTTCAGTCAGTTCTGAATTCTATGGCGGGTTTGCGATCAGAGTTAATGTGCGGTGCATGTCCTGGAGTCCCAGAAATGCCAGCTGAACGTCCAGCTGAATGACCAATTCGTTCATAACTAATGAAACGTTCATGAATTATTTTTCGTTGCTAACGGCTTTTGAATTATTTTAGCAGACGGTTTTATTTGTTTTACACCTTCTGAAGGATTTTTTTTTTAACTACGACCGACCGCTGAAATTGTGTGTGTAAACAAACACGGCGAAGCGAAGCGACAAGAACTATAAATAACTCGGAGATGGTTTTCAGCTAACTGTAACAAAATAACGTACTCTTATTTATAATGATTTTAACGGCTTTAAGGTATTGAATTGCAGAGGCTGAAAGTATGGTAATTTTGGGAGTTTATCTGTGAGACATGGCGCTCGCGAGCGACCGGGCGCCTAGATTTCATGTGTATCATCATTTGTTTACCTTGATTTTGAATTTTGACTTCCGGGGCGTGCTGATTGGTTAAAATTTGACAGTTGATAAGCTAAAGCAATCCGCGGGTTCTTGTGGGCGGCAGCTGCGATTTTGAAGGATGCGTACAGGCTTCCCTTCTTTGCATGACCCCGCCGTCCTACTGGAAGCCTGTCCGCAGGCTAGTTATTCTTCTTTCTGCTTCTCAAGTTAACACACATGAGGCCACGAGATCACAAGGCCTCAATAATTTGTCAATTAATCAGATCAGTGAGACAAAAATCAATTATAACTTCTTCCTCAGCTATGCCATGAGTAATAAAGATTTAATATATACTTTAAGATAGGTCATATGATTGTGATGGTATCAAATCAGCCAAGAGTTCACAATCTTGGATCTCCATACAGGATTAACCAAATTTGACTCAAAATTAATTTAAACCAATACAAGGATGCTACATGAAGAAAGATCTAAAATTGTAACTGGTACTTTGTAATAAGAGAACCACAGTTTCAATTCTGCAAGACATGTTTCATCAGCCTTGCTCTTCTGTCATTGTCAGTTACATGTACATGTACAATTAGGAATTTAAAGATGCTTTTTTTTCTCACCCTTGTGTTCTGCAGTAAGGAACTTGTCTACTCCACTCCTTGGAAAAATGAAATGCTTAAATGTAAAGTGCTTAAGTATATACATGTACTCAAACAATTAGTTCTTTGTTTACCTGTAGAAAGGCAATCAAATAGGCCATTTCCGAGTTGCCTTTAGCCTCTCTATCAAAGCGAGGCTAGGTGCGAAACCTTTCATATGAAAATAAGTTTCCATTCACATGCAAATAACTTTTATTTGCATGTGAATGAAAACTCATTTTCATATGAAAGGTTTCGCACCTAGCCTCGCTTTGATAGAGAGGCTAAAGGCAACTCGGAAATGGCCTATTGCAGACTGTTTTTACAAGCCCCAGTGCCTTGCTTAAAGTGAAAGAATAATTTAATGTTACTATTAATAATAATTACAATATTCAGCTAGCAGAGCTGTCACTAAGATTCAAGTTGTTGGGTAAATGCAATTAGTAGGCAGGCAATCAAACAGCTGGGGAGTTACAATGTATTTTGGTTCTATTTTCCTTCTATTTTCCTATGAAAGTATGGGGTCATGCTCATAGTAGCCAGGGGAAATCCCCGGCACCCAGCCCTTAGTGACAGCCCTGAACTACAGTAGGTACATGTATACCAGCAGTTAATCCTTTTTTATGTCTGAAAAATTAATCAATCAATTCAAGATGCTCACTTCCTATATTAATCAAATTGTTTCTCCCAGGAAACATCACATACTTTACATGTACTGTCATGGGTTATGGACATAAAAGTCTACCACATTGTAAACTCATTGCAAATGTGTGATCTTTCTAAGGTACATGTATGTTAATTTAAAATTGTTAATATATTAGTTTCCATGTAAATAAGAATAATTGGTTGTGGGTTTATATTACATGCATGTTTATGTAATGTTTAAAACACGAACAGCAGTGTTTTATCAAGTTTAAAAATTCGAGCGCGAAGCGCGAGAATTTTTAGACTTGATAAAACACGTGCTGTGAGTGTTTTGAACGGCTTCAAACAGGAACTGCCAAAAGCATGTCCCTACGGAGATCAAACAAATGTGCTTTTTGTGCAAAGAGGATATTAGCATACAAGAAAAACAAGTAGACTGATTAGCATACAGCACATGTGCCACACTGGCTTCGATGAGGTGACCATGGCTTCCCGGCAACTGTCGAAAGTTTTGGTATTTTAAAGTTCTGAGGAAAAAAATAATCCATGAAAAATGCTATACCAAAGTTGACAGGTACGGTGGATAAAATGTCTAACAATTTTTATTCAGTGGCAGTGAATGAGTAGAAATGAGCAGCTTGCATCTCTGAACCACTCGCTTTCTTACCAATTTACACGTGGGCGCTGGTGTCATTCAAATAACGGCTTACTTGCTAAACTGTTGGTTGCTAATTTTGTTGGAGAAGATTCCATATACATAGATATTGTAAAACAGTAGTACAGTATTTGTTGTACTAAGAATCCTGAATAATTACTACCAACATTAGTATTCTTTATACAAAGAATACTAATAAGGAAAAGAAACCCATTGTCTTTTACCTATTATATTATCATTGTCTATTATATGGACTACACATGCTCAGAACATAACTTGCAAGAAATTGTCTCTTTCATTGCATATCGACAGTAATTGCATTGCCAATTTCATTCAGCCAAAACGTTTTGATCCATGAGTTCTTAGGAAGATGGTTCTTAATGAAGAAAAGTAAGAAAACTGAATACAATTGTATTTAAATACATGTATTTATGGCCCTTGGGGGGGGGGGGGGGGGGGGGGGTTAACTCATGTGAGGGGGGCAGGGTAGTGTTTAAACTAGCCACAGCGTGTATTTATGCTAATCAAATGTCCCCGGATAAATAAATGAGTTAAAAAAAAAAGAATGCAAAAAAATGGAGGTGACACCAACTTTTATTTAGCAAAGTTAATGCAATAGCTACCAACCGTTCATGTGGTTAGTTTTCTTCCTTTGTGCACAGGCTGAGTTGCATGATGTAGGATGGCATTGTGACAAACTGTATGTGCAGTAAGGATGCACATAAACAATAAGTGCAAACATGCTTAAATTAAAAGTTTTCTATTTCTAATCAACAGACTGTTGAAGAGGCATCCCTTGGTATATTCAGTATAAGCATAAGGTGGATTTTCTACGACTGAAACAGTGAAGGAAATTTTTTACAATTAATATTGATACTGTCTGTTTGTAAAAAGCGTTGTAGTGTAATTATCTGACCTTCCCTTTAAATCATTAAAGGGTTGTTCTCAACCAGGGTACATTGGTTTCTGAGGTTCTGTCTGTGGCCATTTTTGGGTGCTGCGAAAATGGCCACCCAGTGATTATTGCAAAAATTTAAGGTTGTATTGAGGTACATGTACATTGAAACTTTCTTTCTTTCTTAAAAAACATGAAAACAAATAGCAAATTAAAGTAATAAACAAAAAAATTGAGGAGCTGTCAAAGTGATTTAGATCACTTGGATAGGACATTCTTCTTAGTGAATTGGTTTTATTACATGTACATGTACGGTTTGATCATCCCCAGATCATACAGAATAGAGAGTTTAAGCATCATGACAATGATCTTACTTTTTTCTAAAGCTTTGTCATCTTCCAAGTGAATGTACACTGATATAGGGAAGATATGGAAAATGACAATAGTTTAATAATAATGACCAGTAGATTTTGTCGAATCAATTACCTTTTATGTGTGTCAGAAAGTCTTTTTAATGTATTATCATTGAAATTTAAATAAATATATATTTTTTAAAATACTGCTGTATTATAAATCAATGTATATAACGTTATTATGCAACATACATGTAGCATTTGACATTGCAAATACTGTATGCACCAAAACAAGTGCAAATGTACAATGTATGATACATTATTATTCGACATACATTGTAGCATTCTAGAGTGCAAATATGCATCAAAACGAGTGCAAATATGACACGTTATTACACTCTTCTGACCGTGCACTAGGAAAAACAGCTTCAAAAACGTAGCCTTTGGGAGAATATTTCTGTCGTAAAATAAACATTTATTCAGTGAAAAGTTGTGTAATACGGCTGGGCATTTTTACTCGTCAGTAAATACTTAGCCGTATTACACAACTTTAAGCTGAATAACCTCTATTTACTATTAAGGGTCAGCGCATTTTTTTTTTCTGCCCCCTCAAATTCTATATATTTAGTATGAACCCAACACCGCAATTAGCACCTTTGAAAAGCAGGCCATGTGGTGTACACATATGTTTATTTACAGGATTTACTTGAATGGCGCAGATTTTTCTTCAACGTTGTTGAAGTTCTTTTTTGGACTATAGGCTATGGAATATTATGTTAAATTAATTATAATATATTATTTACGGTTTCACTTGTAATAATAATAATAATAATAATAATAATAATTAGAGATTTATATAGCGCACATATCACATGTCTCATGGCGCTTTACATACACTTATGAGAATGAGATCGGACGTCAGCTTATGAAGGCGCCTTAGGCAGCCGCTATCGGCCATTGTTGATCTCATCTCCCCCACCCCACCCATGAACAATGTTTGGCACTAAGGGTGGTCACAGCCAGAGTTTTGTTACGTCCTCAGTGGTTCTTTTACGTCCCCATCGGAGGCGGGACCGCCATTTCTAAGTAGTCATCCGAGCCACGTGAAGGTCTAACCATTTGCAGATGTCATTGCGAAGGCAGCAACTTCGTCCTCAGTTATTTTAAGACCCTGAGTGTTGGTCCGGCCGGGATTTCAACCCGCGACCTCCCGCTCTGCAGACTGGCGCTCTGTCAACTGAGCTAACCAGGAGGCGGTTAATTAAGTTATACATTGCCGTAGTTTTGCGAGCAGCTTGTGTGTTTTTTGTTTATTTGTTTGCTCTTTGTTTTCACAATAGACTGTTTTTCAATTGGGCATTGAAAGTAATTTCATGATTGCTTTGGTTTTGCATTGCTACGCTTTGTGATCGGCTAAAAAATCTCGCGCCGCTTTCTCAACCAGAAAATCAAAACCAATCGTTACTTTACTGCACGCGTTTTCCCGCGCTAGCTTGCTACGAGTTCTGATTGGTTCATTGGATTGTTTACGTCTGTTGTGATTGGTCAGAGTAATTACTTTGGTTTTGGTTTGACTATACTCAATTAAAAACTGCTCTATAATATGATACAATGCGATGCGATGCGATGCGATGCGATGCAATACAATGTAATGCAGTCCAATGTGTGTTAATTGTAATGAGTTGGACCTTGCTGCTGATTAATTAACAAAAATCTAACTTGTTTTAATTACCCCGCTTTTGCACCTGTCACAGGGCATCTGGCAATAATATTACATTTATTTTTGGTCCCGAGGAAAGCAGTTAGCTTTGTTCTCAATAAAAATCTTGATGGTTCTCGTGTAGAAGTCAAAGGAAACATTGAAATTTAACCACAGATTCCAGGGTTGTTTGTTGACTTTTTTTCTTATATCTTGCACAGCCCGTCCATCTTCGCCTGTCTCCCGGCCTGTAGCTAATGGTGAGTTCACTGAATTTGCACGTTTTTTTTGTTCACGCCCAAATCCTCCTGAATCGCCGCTTGTTTGGGCCAGTATGCAGCTCTTACAAGGTCTTCTCTGATTTGCCGAGAAAACAATAGAACAAACAACACAACAATGGACCCTATCCCTGAAAACAATAGAGCTGCGTGATACACAGGTCCAATGAAATTAGGGGTTGTAAAGAGCTGCGTGGTATCTGGCTTGTTTTACACACTCAACTTGCGCGCGACAAAAATTGCATCGAAAAGTGCGACAAAATTTGCTCAAAAAGTCACCTGTGTAAACGGCCTTTTAGAGATTTGCCTTTTGATTTGCCTCAAAACCATAATTGAGACGAAAACTGAACGTGTGGACGTAAAACGCAAATTTTGAAAACTGGGGAATATCATCGGATATTCACCAGTTTTGGCTGCGTCACGTGATGTGTTTAGACCAATTGCGCACGGGAAAAATCTTTAATGGACTTTGATTATTAATATTATAAAACAATTAACATATTTTCTCTCTTTTTTCCAGCATCTGTGCCACCTCTGCCCCAGGCCCCCGCACCGCCTCCTTCTCCGGCCCAGACCCCTGCCAAGAAAACGTCAGTACCAGCCACAACGACGGAACGGGGTGCCTTGTTGAGTTCTATCAGCGATTTTAAAAAGGCTGGATTGAAAAAGGCTGAAACAGTTGACAAAAGTAAACCAAGAATATAAATCTAGGTCGATTAAAATATCTATATTGTGCGTGATTGCATGATTGTCTCTTAAGTTCCAACTTAGATTCACGCTTTTGTACATTACGCTTTTGTTTCCCCACTAAAATGCTCTGTCTCCCTCAAAAAAGTTGCTAAAATGCTCGGATAATGCTCATTAGTATATACTGAAACAGTGGATAGCATTGTTGGCGCGCTCTGATTGGCTACTGAAACTCGGAATAGCAAGTGCTATTCACCTCCCAGCAATTTGCGCGCGAAAATTGTAATCGTTGACAGGAATAAATGAGTTAAAAAGCATCATTTTCGTTATATTATCTCACTGTTTCAGTATATACTAAAACAACTATTCACCTCAGTGTAGGTGGGTAGTGGTGGATATTTACCTCGCCGCTTCGCCGCTGGGCAAATATCCACCACTACCCACCTCCACTTCGGTGAATAGTTGTTAATTATACAGAGGCTTTTTTATTAATTCTAACGCGTTAACAGGGTGTAAACGCTAATAAAAACGTATATTAAGTGGTATAACAACAACGTATACAAGTTAATAGTTTTAATACAGCAAAAAATAATCTTCTAAATCATCTATTATTCTGTTCATCCTTTAATATTTAAGTAAAGAGGCTAGTAAGTGGTTGACTATCCCAAGAAAGTTATTTGTTGTTGTAATACGGCTGTATAAGGGTGGCATTTGAATTTTGTTTTGAAATTCGAGTTTAAGTCTTTATTTTCTCTTCTAAAAAAATTAATTTCCCCTGAATATGCCACTAAAATTCTCGAATAATGCTTATGCTTTTGCCTCACTAAAATGCTCGAAAAAATGCTAGCATAATGTACAAAAGCCTACTTAGATTACTGGTTTTAGATAGTCTGTTCATGAATAGCGAAGATTTCTTTATTGTGCGTGATTGTTTTATTTTACTACAGTCGACTTTCTCTTAAAGCCCCGTCTACACGAGCAATTTTTATGTGGCAATTTTTATTTGCCCGTGTGACAACTGTATTTGATGAAAAGCTGGCGTGTTAGTTTTTATATGGCAAATAAAAATTGCCACATACCGATAATTGTCCGTGTAGACGAGACGCCACATTTTATGTGGCAAATAAAAATTGCCACATACCGATAATTGTCCGTGTAGACGAGACGCCACATAAAATGTGACAATTTTTTCGACGTCATCTGTAGAACCCAGTCCCTAATATTTACAACAAATTAACAACAAATATTTGTCGATCATCTACACGGGCAAATAAAAATTGCCACATAGAAAATTGCCACATAAAAATTACTCGTGCAGACGGGGCCATCTACACGGGCAAATAAAAATTGCCACATACAGTTGCCACATAAAAATTGCTCGTGTTGACGGGGCTTAAGCAACCACCCTTAGTGCAGGAAAAAGTGGTCGCTTAAGAGAAAATCAGACAAACAGTATTTGACTGAGAAACAAAACGGTTATTTACAAAGTGGTCGCTTACGGGAAGTGGTCATTAAGAGAGAGTTGACTGTACATGTATGTTGTGATGTACAATGCCTTGTCTGCCCCCCCGCCCCCCCTTTATCTTACCAAAAAAATAATAAGGCCCTAATGGCCGACAATGGTTCTCAGTTTCTACTCCACCCCCTCCCCCCTTAATCGCCCCCAGATAGTTTTTTAGATTTGTTTTATCAAACAGACGTAGACATTCATATATGCAAATTGAAATTGGAGTAAACATGGCTGTTCTCCAGGTGATGCGGGACACTTGATTAAATTAATGTGTTTAAAACGTGGAAAAAAAATAGTAAAAATAAATGAAAAATTATAACACTGATAAAGGGCTATGCCCGAAACGTTTGTGAACTAAATCACTGGCACATTTTATAATTTATTTTTACTATTTTTCACGTTTCAAACACATTAATTCATATATACAGTCAATTTGAGATTTTCTTGTTCATAGAAACTATTGAATCAAGTATACGCACTTAACGTTTGTACCATTTTCATTGTTTTCAAATGAATTCTATTAATTCGTCTAAGCCAAGATGGTATTGAATGGAGATTGTACAAAATAAACAGAGGCACTTTTAGGTGTTAGTTATTAAATTATATCTTTATTATGAGATTTCAGCTCGATAGCAAGACTGAAGACATTAAAAAAGGGTCGAATTAACATGTCTTTTTTTATCTGTGTTGTTGATGTGTTGCGTTAGAAAGAGCGCGGCACATCATTCCGTGCAACTTTCAAGGATACAGCTCTTCTAGAAACGGAGGAAATTCCCTCTGAATATTGAAACAATAGAAATTTGTTAATGAGCAAAAATGTGCCATTTTTCAAAAATCCAAATGGGCCTTTTCAAGCCCATTTGGAGTCTTTAATGCAACGTTAAAATATCGATCTAAAAGGATTTTTGAATCGAGACTCGCGTTTTGATGCGTATCTGCCTTCTAATATTAAAATTTGACCTAACTGTGCATGTGTTCCTTGATGGTGTTGTGGTCTGGCGTCCGGACTCGCAGTCGGGAGGAACGAGGTTCAATTCACGCTCGCTCGCTTACAATTACCGCGCGCAAATTGCTGGGAGGTGAATGGCACTTGCTATTCCGAGTTTCAGTAGCCAATCAGAGCGCGCCAACAATGCTGTCCACTGTTTCAGTATATACTAAATATATATATTTACGAAATATATACTAAATATATATATTTAGTATATACTGAATTGAAACAGTGGATAGCAATGTTGGCGCGCTCCGATTGGCTACTGAAACTCGGAATAGCAAGTGCTATTCACCTCCCAGCAATTTGCGCGCGAAAATTGTAATCTTTGACAGGAATAAATGAGTTAAAAAGCATCATTTTCGTTATATTTTCTCACTTTTTCAGTATATACTAAAACAACTATTCACCTCAGTGTAGGTGGGTAGTGGTGGATATTTACCTCGCCTCTTCGCGGCTCGGTAAATATCCACCACTACCCACCTCCTCTTGCGCTTCAAAATTTGGCCCAGAAACTCTCTACAATTCCTTAAACATTTTTTAGAATCGAAAACTGCTTCTGAATTTTGATATGACGACAGTGAAAACACTCTATAGAAACATGGGACAACAGAAAATTCGCATAATGCTTAAAGAACCTGACCCACCCAGTTTGCATTGCGCGCCTACCTTGGTTCATCCGCCTTTTTTAGGACCCCCGAAAATCCATACTGTATTGTAGATGAGAAATTAACTCGTGCAAGAGGTGATATGCTTGCCCAAATATGGAATAGAGCGGTATCATAACAATAAGAGAAGCGCGCAATGCAAACTGGGTGGGTCAGACTCTTTAATGGGTACAATACCCATTAATCATTATGCGAATTTCCTGTTGTCCCATTTTATCAGTGTTATGAAATAATAGTTGCATTATAACTGTTTACTTAGACAGTTCTGTCATAGTCGGCATTATTGTGGTCATTGTAAATGTTGCTGAGCGAACCAAAAAAAAAAAATTTCTAAACTGGCCCAAAAAAAAATTCCCGGCAAAATTATTGGTGGGGCTATAGCCCACCCAGCTCCATAGCTCCGCAGTCGCCCTTAAGATTTCGGTCCCAACCGCTGCCATGAAAATGGTGGCAAAAGCCACCGAATTTTCGTTTCCATAGCGGTGCAATATGTAAAATGCGGTAAAATGTTAGTCATTTGACTGTACTTTGATTTACAAAGTGTACAGAAGGTGCCAAACAAATTTCAATGCATTGGCATGAAAAGACCTTGGTTGGATTTTTTTTTACCATCAAAATAGACCCTATTCATAAATGGCGGCCGGTTTATTATTCTTTTATATTCATGCTAATCAGCCCAACTAGCCTCGTTAGCATGTGCAAAATTCAAAAGAATTTTTGCTCTAAAATGAGGCTAGTTAGGCTGATTAGCATGAATATAAAAGAATAAATAAATCGGCCGCCATTTATGAATAGGGTCTAAGAGTCTGCAGGATATTTTTTCTGGAATCACCCAACCTCCCCGCCCCCGCCCCCGCCCCCTCAAAAGTCGAATGGTCACCCCCTTAAAAGAGTGCGAGCACGTCATCATGGAAAACGCGTGCGAGCAAGTCACGATTGGTTTTGGTCTTACTTCTGATTGGTCGAGAAAGTGGCGCAAGATTTTTTAGCCAATCACAAAGCGTAGCAAGGACACAGCTGTTGAAGAAACGGAGCAAATCCCCTTGGAACATTGAAACAATAGAAATTAATTAGTGTGCAAAAATGGGCCATTTTTTGAAAATTCAAGTGGACTTTTTCTATCCATTAACCATTTTCTATTGTTTCAATATGCATGCCTTTATTCCAAAGGTTCCTTGGGACTTGCCTGCCAATTTTATTCGCGTTTAAAAGAGTGCGAGCACGTCATCACTCTGCAACTTTTAAGGATACAGCTTTTGAACAAACGGAGCAAATCCCCTCGGAATATTGAAACAATAGACATTTGTTAATGTGCAAAAATAAGCCATTTTTTTAATAAATTCAAGTGGACTTTTTCTTTCCCATTAACCATTTTCTGTTGGTTCCATATTCATGCATTTATTCCAGAAGATGGGCTCAATAATGCTTGTCATGTTGGAAACCGTTTGGTGAGAAAAAACAGCCTTACTAGCTCAAATTTTGGGTCAGTGTCGACTTAAAAGACTCACGATATTTCGGCAGAGCCTGCAAGGGAGGTAAAGAGGCTCTGATAGCAGGGTGTGGTCTGAGGAACTCCAGCAAAATATCATACTGATGTCGTTGTGCTAACCAGCTCTTAGAAGTTGTTCTGACATTTGAGAAAGAGTAACCAATTAGAGACACTTTCCTGATCAGGATATGTTTTGACATCAGTATGACATATTTGCACTGGTTTCCTTGGGTTTTTTTTTTGTCAAGGAAAGAACTTGATAGACAAACACGACATCGGTAATAGCCTTTGTAGCAGTGAAGAGCTACTGGAAAACAGAGAGAATTTATCAAAATATTTGATCCGCTTTTTTTGGCTGAACACGGTGTTTGAATAATTCTCCACTCATTCCCCAGCTTCAGTCTTCACTACGACATAAGCTATAGGCAGTAAAAAATATACTTTTATTTTTTTTCCAGTTCCAGTGCTTCTGAGCTGAGATAATCATTACATTTTTTAAAAAAAATGGTCGGTTAAATTGACATGACTGACTAGGATCACAAATTTCGCTCTTCGCATTCACCACCATCACTGTAATTAAACACAAACTTGAAAGCTCTTCTCAGGGACGCACAATGAAGTATAACTTCGTATGTACCTGACGTACGTATGTATATTAGCCTATGCAGGGCAGGGACGGCAAACCCACTGAGCTATGAATGAGGTTTCCCCCAAGACAGTTGCATACCCATGTAAGCATGTATCGTGTACCGTATAGCATGTACGGTATACGTGTACTGTATATGCGTAGCGTGTACCGTGTAGCGTATACCATGTAACGCGTATCGTATACCATGTTTCGTATACCGTATACTTTGTACCGTGTCCCGAGGGTCACGTATCACGAACCAAGCATTACGCTTTACGCATCGCGTATCACGCATCACGAATCAGGTATCACGCATCACGTCTCATGCATTTGTCTGTGCAGGCAGGGTCGACAAGCACCCTGAGCTATCAATGAGGTTTCCCCCAATAAAGACAGCCGCATACCCTAAAAATTGTGTCAAGCATGTTTGAAGTTAAAGTACATTAATCCTGCCCTTTGGTATGGGGGATGAACATGTGAACATTTTCAGCACAAGTCTCTGTAGGTAGTTAAACATCAAGACTTTTGGATGGACTTTTGACCTTGCTTAAATAGTCTTCTCCACGCTACGGTTCTTTACTTTACTCTTCTGATCTACTGTACCCTTCAGTACTACTTTATTCCGAGCCATGAACCCGGGGGGAGGGGGGGGGGGGGGTATCCTACGGGTTGTATTTATCTGTAGTTAGTTCTAGCTGTCGTTAATTGAAATAGTTGTCAGAACAAGAAATTTCAGTAGGGTATAATCGAAACTTTTTCGTATTCTTCTTCCAAAGTTTTTACTCTACATTCATGGGCGTAGCCAGGACTTTTTCGGAGGTACGCACAATCCCCAAATCTTCACATAAATTTTCAACTAGGTCGTATACTTTTTTAAATTTTTACTTATTTTTTCGACTTTCTCAGGTACGCACGTGCGTACAGGTAGCTACGCCCCTGACATTTTGACTTTATTCTTCACTACACGACTCAAATCTCAGCCACATACTTTTAAAAGCTCGGCAAGCATGTTTCGTGAATCATGTATACATAGCACATATCCTTGTCCAGAGGGAAATAGAAACATTGTTATGTTCGGCTCATCCACCCATTTACAGGTTTATTTATGATTTACAGGTTTACAATGTTAATTTATTTACAGGTTTAAATGTTAATCATATAACTTTCCGTAAAATAAAGAAACTACTTACACAATCGTACTTGCACTAGTTACTTTACAATAATGTTACTTACAATATTATATTGAATTTTTTTTAATAACTGCAACGATACATGACGTAGTTTAAAATAGTGTAAATAATACGCACACGTACAAACATTTACATGCTTAGCAACTCGCAATAAGTTAACAGAAGCGCTCCTGGGTGGAAAGCCTTGGGCAAAAGATTTATAATAAAAATATTGAAATTGAGAAAATATGTCGTTTCTTGTTTTTTTTTTGGTGGGGGGGGGGGGGGGGGGGGGGGAGCTCGGTTCGTTCCTTTTTAGTTCGTAAACTTGCAGTTTAATACTTTTAAAAGAATCTTAAAAGTTCCATTGTGAGGAGGTTGTAGTGCAGTTATTCGCATTAGAGGCTCTGAAACCGGCCCTAGTTGATGATTCTTCTCAGGTTTTTCTGAATCTGTAAAAGTAGAATTCCAAATATAAACCCATGTGCTTGCGCTTTTATTAAGAAAGAAACCTTGCAATGCAAATAGCTAGTACTTACCCACGGTCGTGCACGCAAATTTATACCTCACCCGTGGTGCAAGGGGGAGGGCTTGTTGCCCCCCTCCCCAACACAAACACACCTCTTGGGTTTTTCGGCGTTACAACATTTCGAAATTATGTTGCCTCTAATAGATAGCCTGTGATGTGCTCCACAAGATATAAGGTAAATATTATGGGTTATAGCACTGCTAGAAAACGTGATGTCATAAAAAATGACGGCCATCTTGGATTTTACTAAAAATGCAAATTTATCACAAAAATGCGAAAATGAAAAGTAATTTTTTTGCTAAAATTGTAAAAATGATATAATTAGACATTTTGCTGCCCCATCCCCCGGCCCTCTTGTAAGTCCGTTACTGTTAAGTTTAGAACTTTTAAACTGTGGCCTTCATCATCACATTCTAAAACAATAAGCTTCCCCCAAAAAAGAAAGTTCTTTCCGAAAAAAAAAAGAGTAAAAGGGTTCTTTAGAAAAAGCCAATAGCCCTTATCGTAGATGAGTACGCCACGCCAATATATCAGCGGTTTCTCGCTTTCTTGTCCCTATAGTCTCGTTTTGAAGTTTACGAGAACCTCTGACGACGATGAGCGTAAACATCAAAACGAGACTATAGGTTCAAGAAAGCGAGAAACCGCTGATTTGTTGGCGTGGCGTACTCATCTACGATAAATGCTATTACAATGTCTTACATTCGGAAGTTTACGAAATTTTGACAATAGTAACTTATTACAATTAGGCAATCCACTATCAGTATGACGCTAACTAAATTATTTTATTTCGAAATAAACTTTACCTTTATCTACTATACCCAAACCAAATAATGAAATCATAAAAGAATGTAAGGAACTTACGTTTCTGTTGATTTCTGGTTCTATCTGCGCCACTGTCAGTGTATGAGTAGCCGCCAAAATTGGAATTACTCTTGGTTTTTCTCAGTTGCAAATCTCAGTAAAAAACCGTATGGCAACCTCGGTCAATATGGCGTCAACTAAAATGGAAGTTCAAAAAAAAAAACAAGGAAGTGCAATACATCTAAAATGTAGAAACAATCGACATCAAGAGCAAATAATAATGGTCTCTTGTCTATATATAATATTAAAATGAATCTGCCAATAATGTTAAATCAAAGGGCTCTAAGAGCCATCTCATGAATACGAAACACTGTAAGGTTAAATCCACAGATCGGTTTTAATTTTTAATTTTTACTTTGAAGTCAAAGAATTGAAGAGTAAACAACTTTAAAACGACCAAAACAATAGCCCAATTTCGATATATTAAAATTCAACTTCAAACAAAAGACATCACTACAAGGCTTAGGGGAATAAACCATATAAATCCTTACTATCATTCCTCTAAGCCTCGTAGTGACGTCTTTTGTTTCAAGTTGAATTTTAATCTATCGAAATTGGGCTATTTAGAGTGGCATAATGCAGTGTGTGAAACAAGGCTGTCAAGTCAACTGAATGACGTAATACGCTGGGGAATTAAATACAGCAATAATCTTTTAACACCTAATACACTGGGAAATTACAAAGTTAACGTTAACGGATGATGGAACGAGTAAAAATGTGCATATCTGTACCCGTATACAATATCTCACTCAACACTTCGCGTACAGCACGAGATAAAAAACAAACTGCTAAGAATTACAAAAGACGTATAAAACAAAGAACACGACAAAATTGAGTTTTTCCCTAGATCGCGGGTCCGTGTGTCATTCGTCCATTCAATTTTTAATTTAAATATAAAGAATTGAATGGACGAATGACCCACGGGACCGTTCACGGACCGACGTACGGAAGCTAAGGTTTTGCGAGGAATCGGAAAAATGGAAAATTGAAATTAATTTTCCAAGCAATCGGAAAACGAAAATTCAAATATGAAATTCATTTTCCGAGGAAATCGAAAAACGAAAATCGAAGTTAATGATCATTAATTTTCCGAGGAAATCGAAAAACGGCAATCGAAAACGGAAAGTCAGGTCCGGTTCAGACGCCGAACTTTTCATGAGCCGAACTTAATTCGAATTTGGACCGACCCAAATTAACAAAAGTACGCCTGTTGATTCAGACGCCGACCTACACTACACGACCCCGCTACACTCCCTGCTTCATGTCCCTCAGTGTGTACTACACAAAATTTGTCGCTGCTACATGTCCCTGCTACATGACCCCTCGTGTCTGACCACCTTATTATTTACGTGTAACCCCACACATTAGTTAATACATGTATGCGCTATTGTTTTTCTTTAGGCGTTCTATACTGTTTTGGCTTTTGTTTCAGGTTTAGGGGCCGTCGACATATTGACAAGTTCCCCGCGTAGCGTCCACTGGACGTTTAGGGGGGTGGTGGGGAGGGGGGGGGGGGGGGGGGGGTGGGGGGGAGAAAGAGTCGAGATTTGGACGTTCGTTAGCGCGGGGCATTGGAGCAAGTACGAAATTGTTAGTTTTTAATCCTAGAAGAGAGCCGTGAAAAGGCACAAAGTGGACACAAAGATGTTTTAGCAAAACAGGTACGAGGAACTGTCAGTCTTTTTAAATATTCTAAAGCCTATTTATATATTACAAATAATGTTTGTTGTTTTACACATCAGTAGTCTCGCAAACTGTATTCACCCGACTATTAAAAAACGTCGCTCCAGGCGAAGTCAGGACGGTGAAATTTCTAAGTGGACGTTAAGGAGGAGGAGGAGGGGGGGGGGGGGGGGGGGGGGGGTCTGACCTTAACGTCTGGTGGACACGTTTAGCGGGAAACTTGTGAATATGTCGACGGCCCCTCAAGAACAGTGTGCATAACTAATGTATGGGGTTATACAGAAATCTTTCAAAAACGGTCATTAAAACTATCTAGCGATCGAGTGTCAATAAAAAGACTTGGGGCGATTCTAGAATACCCGAACCATTTATTTTAATATCCCTGAAAGTTTTGTAGAACGAGGCACATGAAAACAAAATAATCCATTCTTATTAAGTGGCCGAGTTTTCTAGCATCTAGCCAAAGACTTTAAATAGCCACTTACAATATTCCCTGTGCAATTTTGAGCATACACACATCTTGGCTTAACTGCAGAATACCATGCCATATCCACAGTCTACGCAGTACACAGAAGCAAATTAATTTATAATATTTGTCGTTCTAAAAGTGAAATGCCCCAAAGCGTGATAGGAATGAATATTCCTCGTTCTAAAAAGTTCTAAAAAGTAAAAGGATATTCTGCGGTTTAATACTCACACATCTTTCTTGAAATGAAAAACCAGGCTTAAAACTTGCGTCGACATGCACATACCTTCCCGTTTGAAAAATATAAAATTGACTCGTAAAACGCCAAGCTGAATTTGCATATTGTGCATGATTTTGGACACACGTGCGGCACGTGCTGCGATATGCAAATTTGTATCACCATCCGATCACAAACTTTAGGCTATGTCTACACTATTACCGGATAGCTCTTGCGCCGGCACGAAAACCATACCGGATAGGCCTTTCGTTCACACATGAAACGCTAAATTCGGAACGATTTTTGTTCCGGAGCGCTGCTGCGACGCGGCGCTCGTGAAAGTGAATCGTCACATATCGGATAGATTCTCGTGCCACTTTCTGGGGCAGTGTGAACAGGCAATCGAACCGAACCGTAGCGGAAGTCAACAACTAGGAGCGAGGATTGAAACCCACTAAAAAAGAAGTAAATATCCAGTTCTGGGTCGTTTCTGTTCACACCAGGCCGGAGTATTTTTCATGTCGACATGATAAGCTATCCGGTATAGTGTAGACATAGCCTTAATAACCAATAACATCATGATTGCATGTTCAAATACTTGAAATACTTGTATTTTATATTTTGGAGGTTTCTCTTTCAGAACCTCATAGGCTTTTGTTTCCCCACTAAAATGCTCCAACTTTTAAGTTGCATTAAAATGCTCTATTTTTCCCACTGAAATGCTCGGTCTCCCTCAAAAAAGTCACTAAAATGCTGGGATAATGCTCATTAGTATATACTGAAACAGTATTCGCCACAATATTCGTCTCTCTATTATAGAGATAGAGAAGAATAGTTAATCGTATTGCAACAGATTGAAATTGCAGTTCAGCCACTGAACGGATACAGAACAGATCATCAAGCTTTTCAGTGAGAACTATAAACACTTGAAATAAAATGATAAGCCCATCCTCCTCTTGAGTGACTTATAAATCACTTGGGGTGACCATTGATGACAAACTTGGCTGGAGTGACCACATCGAGAAAGTCACAAAGAAAGTCGCTTCTGGTATTGGGGCCATGAAACGAATTAGGCACCTCGTTCCTCAAGCGACCTTATACTTAATTTATCAAGCATTGATACAGCCACACTTCGACTACTGCAACATTGTTTGGGGAAACTGTGGGATAACTCTGCAGAATAAACTACAAAAGCTACAAAACAGAGCAGCCCGTGTTTTGACCTATTCAGACTATGACGTAGATGCTGGTAATCTATTAGAACTCCTAGGATGGAAAAATCTTGCTTGCCAGCAACAAATTCAAAGAGCTACGATGGTTTATAGGTCTCTACACGGGTTGGCTCCAAACTATCTAAGTTCTAAATTTGAGAAGCGAGAAATTAGTTACAACCTAAGGGACTCTGAGGATAAACTTAATGTTCCATTGCCGCGCACAAACTATTATAAAAATAGTTTCAGTTATAGTGGCGCCATGCTCTGGAACAGCCTTTCTCATAATGTAAGGAAAGCTGAGTCCCTTGGGCAATTTAAACGACTTCTCAAAGAGGAACTATAAGGCACGGCATTCGTGGAAAGCAGCTTTTTATTATTTATTAAATTCTTCATATATAGATATTTTTTAATATTAGTTTATTGCTTTGTGTTAGTATTATAATGATTTTTAGCTGACGAATTTTTACCGTGTTTAAATAAAGATTATCTATCTCTATCTATCTATCTGAGGCCCCCCCTATCCTTGCTTTGATTTTACTTACATATTTTCACTTTGCAGGTCGTGCATTTTAATTCTTAAAAGAACACTGAAATCATCATCTCGACTGGAGCAGTTTCAAATTCAAAAAATGGCTTTGGTTTTACTAAATTTATTCTGCTGTATCTTTAAAATCATCTTTACTTATCTTATTAAACGAGAATGTCCCAAGAAAGACCAAAATGTAAGTTTTGTTTCTTTAAATTTCCACGTGTACTGAACACTGGAAATTACAAAGTTCTATGAACAGTGCCATATATAGAGGGTGGTAAAGGGGGGGTCTGGATCACGTTTCACAAAAAATAAAATTGTCATTTCACGTTTCACGGAGAATAAAATGGCCATTTCACGAAAAAAAACATTCCTTACTTTTTGCTAATAAAATTACATCCAAAGTACAGCTTTGTTTGTTGTCTTCACCGACCGTCGACTCCTCGTTCTTCCTGATGTAAAAAGAAAGCTGAGTTCTTTGTTTTGCTGATGTTGTGTAAAATTACCTAACCTTGTAGAGTGACCTGGGGTCCAGAATGACGATCAGTCACGGTCATGCATTCGTCACGCAATTTAC
>JAJLRJ010000012.1:3165724-3328224 GCA_024195265.1 Dendrophyllia cribrosa | reverse complement strand
AGTAAGATTAAAATGGCGCGCGACTGGTTTGGATGCGTCTTTGTCATTTTTTTCAACGTCTCGGAGATGTTCACGAAAACGGTCGCCCAGTCTCCTCCCTGTTTCGCCAATGTATATCTTTTTGCAAAAAGTACATGTAATGCAGTAGATAACATTTACGGAGGTGCATGTAAAACGATCAGTGATTTTAATAGATCGTTTGGGTCCTGTTATTTTGTCCGCGTTGTGAATGAAAGGACAAGTGTTACATCGTGTGCGTGTGCATTTGAAAGTTCCCGGTACATCGTCAGATTTCAGTGCGCTCGTAACTAGAAAGTTGCCTATGTTTTTGTCACGTTTGAATGAAATTAGTGGGGGTTGTGAAAAAATTCTGCCAGTTTCGGGGTCGTTTTGGAGTAATTTGAAATTTTTTAAAATGATGCTTTTGACTGTGTTGTTGTGTGGGTGGAAAGTGAGGGTGAATGGAATTCTCTCGTTCTCTTCCTTCTGTGGCGTTTGTAGTGCTGACTGTCTGTCGATCTGTTGTGCACGTTGTTGGCCCGTATTAACAACAGAGTCAGGGTACCCACGTTTCTTGAAAAACTGGCACATTTCTTCTGATTTGTTGGAAAAATCAGAGTCATCACTACATAGACGTCGAAGTCTGAGAAATTGAGAATACGGAATGGCGTTTTTAACGTGCGATGGATGTGAGGATGAATGTAACAGATAACTGTGGGAATTAAATTGCACGTTAAAAACGCCATTCCGTATTCTCAATTTCTCAGACTTCGACGTCTATGTAGTGATGACTCTGATTTTTCCAACAAATCAGAAGAAATGTGCCAGTTTTTCAAGAAACGTGGGTACCCTGACTCTGTTGTTAATACGGGCCAACAACGTGCACAACAGATCGACAGACAGTCAGCACTACAAACGCCACAGAAGGAAGAGAACGAGAGAATTCCATTCACCCTCACTTTCCACCCACACAACAACACAGTCAAAAGCATCATTTTAAAAAATTTCAAATTACTCCAAAACGACCCCGAAACTGGCAGAATTTTTTCACAACCCCCACTAATTTCATTCAAACGTGACAAAAACATAGGCAACTTTCTAGTTACGAGCGCACTGAAATCTGACGATGTACCGGGAACTTTCAAATGCACACGCACACGATGTAACACTTGTCCTTTCATTCACAACGCGGACAAAATAACAGGACCCAAACGATCTATTAAAATCACTGATCGTTTTACATGCACCTCCGTAAATGTTATCTACTGCATTACATGTACTTTTTGCAAAAAGATATACATTGGCGAAACAGGGAGGAGACTGGGCGACCGTTTTCGTGAACATCTCCGAGACGTTGAAAAAAATGACAAAGACGCATCCAAACCAGTCGCGCGCCATTTTAATCTTACTAACCATTCTAAACAACACATGACAATCTGCGGCCTTTCCCTACACCAGGGTAACACAGAAAGCCGTAAAAACCTAGAACAAAAAATCATCTTTCAAATCGGCACTCTCAAACCCCACGGAATCAACGAACGCTTTTCATTCAACTAATCTACATTTGTTTTTCACGTCACCAAATTTCCACCAATAGCGTAGCTCCACCGCTTACTATATAAAACCACACACTACCCACAATTCCTTGATTCGCTCCGACGAAGGGCTAGCGCTCGAAACGTCAGCTATTTGAATCTTTTTACGGTGGTCAATTTACCTTATCGACTCAGTCGATAAAACTAAATTCTCGTGTTTCATCCCCCCACCGACGCAGCACCACAGTTTCTCTAGAAACTAACCCCATTCACTTCGATTCACAGCTCGATTTTTCACTAAAACCTTTTTCCAAACCACGAAAATACCTAAAATAATATTTGAAAACAATACTTGGCCACATTTAGTGAAAGCTGTGCTTGGTAAAGCAGTAAAAATAACGAGAAAGCTCCGTTTACCTTTTCCACGAATCCAAAGCGCGCACGTACAAACAGAACTGCCTTGACAATCGAGTCGTCTAATCCGAAGCTATCAGAACTGTCTCATCGTACAGCAATCGGGTGAACTTGGCACAACTTCGCGCTTCGGAAAGTCGGACTTACTTACACAGGTGACAGCATAGTGGTTACTAGTAACCTAGTAACCACAAAAAGCAATAAAGTCAGTAAAAATCTACATTAATATGACACGCATTCCCTAGTCCATAATCCACAGAAGTCCAGTCCCAAAGTCCAGATGTTTTATTAAATCTTATGGGCTGAAGTAACGACGCTGTTTTGCCGTGTGTTTCTATTGTTCTTTCTTGAAAAAAGTCTTGAAATTACTCACCACAGGCAGCGAGGACTGCTCCGATACAGACATTACAAAGAATCGGCAGTAAAACGGGAAATAAATTGCGAGTGCGAGAGATCGATGTTTGACATTTTTGCCTCGGAAGAACTCTGATTAAAAATAGCTCTTAGTTTTTACAGAATCGCGACAAATTCGGCTTCAAGTTGTATGCTGTGTATAAAAGCAACGTTCACCTCTGTGGGAGAAATACAGGACTGACTTATAAACCAATAAGACCAAATGACGGAAAATGTTTGTCATGCGCATGCGTATCAAACATTTGTTTTATACTTCAATGTACCATAAGAAAAGAAGCAATTTAAATTTTAAAAATTTAAACAAGATAAGAAGACGTCCGACATGGAGAATTCAGTCATCGTACCTGCAAACCACGTTACTATTGAATGTTTTATAAATGAAGGCTGTACCACAATGAAGCCAGTCATTGTTGTGAAGATAATATATACCTGACGTGAACATTACTGACACTTCAGTAACGATGTTTTGCCGGAAGTGAGAATAGCCGGAAGTCACTAAACCGGAAGTGTAAAAAGCAAAGCTGTGAACCGGAAATACACAATTTAAAATATGCGTGAATAAATTTGCATGCAAAATCGTGACAAAAAAAAAAAAAGAAAAACGAAGCCCATTTTATAACTCATGCCGCTACGCGCATGAGTAATGATAAGCCCATCCTCCTCTTCTCCTCTTGAGTGACTTATTTTACTTTTGAGGCCCCCCTATCCTTGCTTTGATTTTACTTTATGCCCCCCCCCCCCCCCCTCTGGTTTTCCAACCCCCCCCCCCCTCCCCGATAATTATTGCACAGTCCCTGACGACGAAGTTGACCTTCCTGATTTACAAGGGTCAAGGATAACACGTTCTGGCAGGCAACCCATGCCCAGTTCCCCCCCCCCCCCCCCTCGCGGTATACATAATGAAAGCAGCCTAATGTACAAAAGCCTAGAGATTATTAACATTATGCCAAACGATACCCAGAAATTGCAAGTAGCCCCCAGCCCCACCCAATCCTCTTCATTTTTTTGATCAGGATTCGCGCATTTATACACCTGAGTGTCGGAGCGGGTTTGAAACAAATGTGAATTTCGCATTTAGTCCATTTAAGTTCCTCTATAGAGAAAATTTAAAATTCGCGAATAAGTAGTTTCGGCTGTATATATATATACAGAGCAAAAAACTTCGCCGTTAATTCGAATTCAATCTGAACGGCGAAATATTGGCTCAGTAGATATATACAGAGCAAAAACGTCGCCGTTAACCCAAATTCAATAACGGAGAAATATTGTCTCTGTATATAGGTGGTTTTCACGTTACGTCACGGCGGCCATGTTGGTGCACACCTACAAAAGAATTTTAATGAACTTCTTTTGTTATGTACTCCAACATGGCCGCCATGGCCTTTGTCATTTGAGTCCCACGGGACTGAAGGTCACGTGAGTGAAAACCATCAATAAGTTGTTTTATGTCCTGTTCATGATCACAGAATTGATTATTTGGTATTCGCTTTAATTAAATAGGAGAGTATCAATTACGGTCTTCAATTCACTTTCAAACTGTATTTGTAAGCATCTTCCGCATTATTTTTACTTTCGGTATTTAAAAGAAGGGTAAAAAAATTAACGTTAATTACCGGGGAGAGGCGTTACTTTCGAAGGACCAATAAAATATCGGAATTCTAGGGTACAGTTATCGGTTTCGGCTGCCCTAGTTTTGTCCTGACTGAGCCATAGCAACTGACATATAGAAACGTTTTTGCTAAGTTATTCAGCTTCAGTGTGCGAACGTTAAACGGGGGAACCCAACGTTTGCAATGGCGTTGTCTTGGGTTGTGCCTAAAGAATACCGTTCAGAAGGACGTCGGACACCTTATTAAGACTTATATAACGTAATGTCGACACTTAGAATTTTATTTTCAATAAATTTTTAAGTGTAAAAAAGAAAATCTAAAATCCCCCACTCAGGATTGAACCTGTGATCTCAGCTAGGCTTAGGCTTAGATAGCCTACCGTACCACTGTACCACTATACCACCTAGCTTCTCGGGTTGTTCAGGCCTAAATTTAACTATATAAACTGCTACCCATAACATCAACTGAAAGCTAACCAGTTACTCCGTTATATAAGTTTCAATAAGGTGTCCGACGTCCTTCTGAACGGTATTCTTTAGGCTTAACCGTTGTCCTGTTTTTCTATAACATTTTAGCACCACAGGAACCCTCAGAAAAGACAACCTAGATGATGGTGAGCCTGTGTTCACGCCAAAACAGGTGAAAATGAAAATTAGTCAAGGTTCACTGAAAGGCGAAAATACCCTCCCTGTTAACAACAACACAGCACAGGCTTGCCAAGTTCAACAACACTTTAATACAGAAGCGTTTTTCACAGATTCTCTTTACAGAATTTACAGATTGAAAATTTTAACACGAGATCTGCAATTCATGTAAGGAAAAACAGAATGAATTTACAGCGAGAAAGGTATATGTCTTAAGTAAAGTGAATCAAATCATTTACAACATTTTGTCTGTAATAAATACAATTTTAAAAAGCACGAACAATCGAATTTTGTATACATAGCTAATCCCGTTTATCAAAGATGTTTCACTGGTTTTATACTGTAAAGATCAGCATATATCTGGAGAGCATTTTAGTTTTTATAGAAATTATATCTGCCTTAGCTCGTCCAAGGACGCCGGTCTAACACGGACAAACAGGGTGCGCGGAACATCATGGGGAGGACACATGGGAACGAGGCAAGAAATTACAAAGTTCTATGAACAGTGCCATATCCTCACTACATACTCATTACCTCACCGCGTAAGGATAAGTTATGGGAAGAATCCGCGACTGCAGAGGCAATAGTGATAGTGACAGAACTTTATAAAGATTCACATATTAATTTGAAGCAACTTTCTATAAATGAAATATGATTATTACTGGCGATTACACGCTACTTACAATAACTAATGAAAAACGATATATAGCTATATGGCGACATCCACTTCTAAACTTAACTTATTTCAACTATTAAAAAGACGAGGACTTTGAAGCAGAGGTGATGGCTTCCACACGTAACAAAGTGAATGAAATAAAAAAATGGAATAGCATTCTACCAATTTTAGAATGAACCCACATAACATACCCTAACTCCCTTATAGTCATTCGATCCTTTCAAAAACACTCTCATCCCAGAATGGACAGAATAATAATTAAACACACACATCACAAATAAAAACAACAGATTCCCATTTTTAGATATTACGGGGTATTTAAAGAATATCCCCAAAAATCCCAAATTTGGCAAAGTGAAACAAGTCCCAACCAGCGAACTTGGCTGGAATTCCCTGGTTGGAACTTGTCTCACTTTGCCAAATTTGGGAATTTTCTGGGTGTTCTATAAATACCCTTAAAATCCCCAAATGGGAATCTTGTAGTTTTTTCTGTGGCACACACACACTCCAACATAAACAAAATTTTCAGAAACTCTCGTATGGAAACCCCAAAATACGCATCCATCTTCGTATACAAATGCCTTTCTCATTTAAAACACTCATCTAACGTTATAGATAATATTTATGAGTGCGTAAAACTACTTTAGCTTCTAAAAATTACTTGATATTTTGTAAACTTTGCAAATATAAGTATTCTACCGTTCGCAGGTTTTCTTCTGACTTTTTCATTCTCGACTCCAGTGCCCTTGGTCTTTCTTTGTTTTGTTTTGTCTTTGGCCGCGCGATCCTCAGGCATGTGCAAACTGAGAGAAGAGCTCTGGGATCGAGAATGAGTGCAAACGCGCTAAGTCCGCTGGGACTCAAACAATTTCCAGAACATGAGATTTACCTGGCATCAGATTAGGCTGATCAAAATTTCAGGAATGAAAACCCTCTGGCAAACTTGCAATCGGGTTTTACGTTTTACATCCATTGCCGGTAAAACACCGTCGACCGAAGTAAAAAAAAGGTTAATTCTGTGTCTTTAACAAAAGAGAAGTATGAGTGAAATTTGTGATCCTCGCAGTGTGCTATCAACTTAAGCAGTTAAAAAAGCAACCCAAAAAAAATCAGGCTTGAATTTTTTTTTCAGGTTGCTATTTCAACTGCTTAAGTTGATAGCACACTGCGAGGATCATACATTTCACTCATGTCTATCCGCAGTTCACATATACGATTTTCATATAATCATATTCAAAACAAACAGTACCAGGCCCAGGTTGTTCAAAAGGTCGAAAACGCTATCCACGGAATGAATTTCTTTCTAGTGTATAACGCACGGAATAAATCTCATCCAGTGTATAACACAATTGTTATTGTCAACGTTTATCCACTGAGAAGTGATTTTTTTTCGGTACGTGCATATCGTAATCCAAGCTTTGAACAATCGAGTCCAGATGGTTAATCGAAGTTGGTGGGCATGTACATCGTGGGTTTATTCCCCCACAGTTACCTATTATCTCCTAGCGCCGCTTAGTTCGCTCTCTCCCACAATTCGTAACCTTTGAACAGGCTAACAGTCTAGAGGACTAGGTCACCTTAAAATATAAAATCTACTTTATATAGATAAACTAAATGCTAAAAAAAAAATCGGTTATCGTACAATTTCCGAAAATAAACCCAGAGAGAGCATTCTGTTCGTGTGGGTGGGCAGGGGTTTAACAACCCTCTAACACCCAAAGGTAGCCAGAATAAAAAGTTAGAAAAATCCCAAATTTCATTTTGCAAGATATAAAAAACAAGCAGTACCATCGAAAGGTCCTGCTGAACTTTCATTTGAATGGTCACACTTTAGGATTTCATCAACAGACTCATACAAAAGTTAGAACTACCTTGTATAGCGTTAAAACCAGTACCACAGGAAAGTACTGCTCAATAGCTTTCATTTGAATGGTCACACTTTAGGATTTCATCAACAGACTCATACAAAAGTTAGAACTACCTTGTATAGCGTTATAACCAGTACCACAGGAAAGTACTGCTCAATAGCTTTCATTTGAATGGTCACACTTTAGGATTTCATCAACTGACTCATACAAAAGTTAGAACTACCTTGTATAGCGTTATAACCAGTACCACAGGAAAGTACTGCTCAATAGCTTTCATTTGAATGGTCACACTGTAGGATTTCATCCATAGAGAGAAAAGTTAGAATCACCTTGTACAGCATAACAAACAGTACCACAGGAAAGTACTGCTCAATAGCTTTCATTTGAATGGTCACACTTTAGGATTTCATCAACAGACTCATACAAAAGTTAGAACTACCTTGTATAGCGTTATAACCAGTACCACAGGAAAGTACTGCTCAATAGCTTTCATTTGAATGGTCACACTGTAGGATTTCATCCATAGACTCAAAAGTTAGAATCACCTTGTACAGCATAATAAACAGTACCACAGGAAAGTACTGCTCAATAGCTTTCATTTGAATGGTCACACTGTAGGATTTCATCCATAGAGGACCCATAGAGAGAAAAGTTAAAACCACCTTGTACAGCATAATAAACAGTACCATAGGAAAGTACTGATCAACAGCTGTCATAAAAAATGGTCGTACTGTAAGATTTCATTGGCTCTATTTGGTTGGGATTTCTTAACATTAAACTAATGGGACGGATACGGGGATGGGGTAGGGGTTTGTTTTTGGAAGTTTACGGCATTCTATAAGCTATGTATTGCTTTGTAACACCATCTAGTCGGTTTCTGCTTCTTGTTTAACTGTACCTTCCATGTTAAGTAAGGCTTCCGGTGACTTGAACCCTCCGGACTCTTCAACCTCCATGACGTTACCCGCTTCAGGAAACAAATCTTCCCGTAAGTCTTCCTTCGCACTTCCTTCCGTATCGGTCTGCTCCCCTTCTGCTCCTGTTTCTTCTTCTACCACTGCTTCGTCCTCTCCCATGCCACCCTGTTCCGCTTCTAACAGCTCTTTTGCTTTATCTTCAGGCGAAGAGCTGTTTTCAGATATGCTGGACAGTGTAGCCGACCCTGTGCTCGGAAGTTTCTGTTTGACGTGCCAACGCTTGTGCTTGTTAAAATTCGATGGATCACTAAACTTCCTTGGACATTCCTTGCACTTGAACGGTCGGTCGCCGGTGTGAACACGAACATGTATTTTCAAACTGCTAGAGCTAAAAAAAGTTTTGGTACAATGTTCACATTTGTATTTCTTCTCGCCAGTGTGTTTGAGGAGGTGCGACTTGAGCGAAGTGTACTTGGTGAAGACTGCATTGCACTCGTCGCAAGTGTAGGTTTTTCCGGTGCGTTCTGGCCTCTCAGCACTTTCGTTTGCATTGCCTACAACAACAAAAAATCAACGTATTTTATTTAACTGTTTGTTCTACAGCCTATGGTACACGGTTCAACATTTGTTGATCAACAAATGTTACAACGGTTGTTCAAATGTTGAACAGTGTATCATGCCATTTTAAATATCGAAATAGGCCATTCAACATGGTGAACAGTGTATCATGCCATGTTAAATATCGAAATAGGCCATTCAACATGTTGAACAGTGTGTCATGCCATGTTAAATATCGAAATAAGCCATTCAACATGTTGAACAGTGTACCATGCCATGTTGAATGTTGAAATAGGCCATTCAACATGTTGAACAGTGTATCATGCCATGTTGAATGTTGAAATATGCCATTCAACATGTTGAACAGTGTATCGTGCCTTGTTGAATGTTGAAATAGGCCATTCAACATGTTGAACAGTGTATCATGCCATGTTAAATGTTGAAATAGGCCATTCAACATGTTGAACAGTGTATCATGCCATGTTGAATGTTGAAATAGGCCATTCAACATGTTGAACAGTGTATCATGCCATGTTAAATGTTGAAATAGGCCATTCAACATGTTGAACAGTGTATCATGCCACTTTAAATATCGAAATAGGCCATTCAACAGGTTATACAGTCAGCCGTTATATTTTTGATTGTCTGGGTTGTGAAGGAAAAGAAGGGTGGGGGGGGGGGGGTTTAATGAATTTCTTGCTTCAACGAAAGGGGGGGGGGGGGCTTATTTGAGAGAGGGGGCTTAATAGAGGATTTACGGTAAAAATTTCACTGGAAAATGAACTGTTCCATAGCTCAATAGCGTTCCGCCCAGATTCTAAAAAATAGAAAACTCGTGCAGCATCATGGGATTGAAATGCGTACAAACATTCAAGAACTATGCAGGAAGCTACGAAAAAAACAGGTGCTACGAAGCACTGTTCTTGGGTACAACTCGACAATTATCCTCAACATGTACAGGAATCGCAAAAACTGGTGTTTCCGAGGCAGCCATTTTGAAATATTTGTCCGCATTTCGATCCCACAATGCAATGCTGCCAAATATGACGTCATCTGGGCGGAACGCTATTGATATACCATACGTTTGGTTATGAAATAAATCAGTATACATCAGAGCAGTTTTCAATTGAGTGTCGAAAGTGTCTCATTGATTGCTTTGGTTTTGCGTTGTTACGCTTTGTGATTGGCTATAATATCCCACGCCAATTTTCTCAACCAATCAGAAGTAAAACCAAAACAAATCGTGACTTGCTCGCACGCGTTTCCCACGCTAAGCGCCGGCTACATGTATTTGCTTCGAGCTGTGATTGGTTCGTTAGATTGCCTGCCTCTGTTTTGATTGGCCCCAGTTATTACTCACTCATTTACTTCAAGGTCGGATTGGTTCATTGGATTGAAGTGTCCTCTCGGTAAATTAAGTCTTAAAAAGAACTGCACAACTAAACCTGCATACAAAACGCGAGGATTAAATATGCAAAATCCACACGCTGTTGTTGATGAAACTTAAAAGGCTAGCTCTTTAAAATATTTTTCCTTTACTGTGTTACCTCTTCTAACTGAAGCCTGCGCGCAGAAAAATGGAAGACGTCTGCGAGAAGCTATCCTAACTGCAGAGAGGAAATAATGAAATTCTCACCTTTTGCCATAACTTGCTGGGCGCCATCTTGAAGCTCGCACACATGAAGTCGTAGTTGTTCAGCTTCGAAAAAGGACGCGCTGCATCGTGAACAGCTGTAAGGTTTCTCAGAATTTTCTTCCTGCGTGTGCGACAACAGATGCACTTTAAGACGATCCCCTCTCGTGTACTGCTTGCCGCAGAAGTGGCACACATGTGGCTTTTGCCCGCTGTGACGCAACATGTGACGTTTCAAGTCTACGGCCTGTGTAAAGCGGCGAGAACACACGTGACATTCAAATGGCCTCGCTCCCGTGTGCACCAGCAGATGGCGCTTCAGTCGGCTGGAGAAGGAAAATTCTTTATCGCATTTTTTGCAGCGATAAACTTTCTGGCCTGAAGATGTGACAATCTCATCCGTTAGTTCTTCCTCTGTCAGTCCAGTCTCTTTTGCTCTCACAGGGCGACCTGGATGCGATAAATTAAGAAAAATAATAAATAAAACAACATCAGTTTAAATCTCTCGAGCGAGTTTTCGTCGCTGACCAACGTGCCCAGGATTTGATTTCTGAACCCTGTGTCAGAAGTGTGTAATTCTTTAGTACGTCAAGTTTGTTGCAGGTTGTCGCTTTTCTCGAGGGTTTTCTTCCGGGCTTTCCGATCTTTCTCCCTCAGCAATGACATTTCCAAGTTCCAATTCGATTTGGATATAGACGCATTGTATAAAAATGGCGTGCCCCTGCGTGGATACCAACTGTTTGTTTGTGCCTAGTTATTTTGTCTTCTATTCCTTCTCTAAAACTTTTCCAATTTCATTAAAAATTTCAAACAGTGGCACTTTAATACCAGGAATTTATACTTGAACAATAAGCCCGAGTATGATAACTCCACACTATCCAGGGATATCAACATAATTCAACATCAGTTTAAAGCACTCGAGAGGGTTTTCACCGCTGAGCAAAGTGTAGCCTGCCTGGCATGCGCTGCGCTAGAAAGCCCGCCAAGCAGGCAAACCAACGTGCACAGGGTTCTTCCTATTTCATAAGAATTCAAACAGAGTGCCCCCTTAACCCTTTCACTCCCAGGGTCAGTTATGGAGACATGTACTGTAGTTCTACTTTTGAGTCTGTTGACGAAATCCTATGGTGTGACCATTCAATTGAAACCTCTTCGACAGTTTTGCATGGTGTCATTAGTTTTTCAAAATTTTACAAAATGAAATTTGGGATTTATCTTGAATTTTAAATTTTGGCACTCTTGGGAGTTAAAGGGTTTATATCATGGATACATACCTCGGTCCTTAAGGTGTACCACCAGTGGTGGTGGCTGACCCAGGTTGTTCTTACTTCTCGTCATGTGCACCGGAGGAGGAGGGGGAGGAGGAGGAGCCACCGGTTGAATCTCCACAGGTATCCTTCTTAACCGCGGCCCGGTCCACTGCGGCTCCATAGGTGACGAGGTTATACTGGGACCTTGGGACGAGTGACTAGGGTGGTGAAGGGGGATTGACGTCATAGGACTGGGGTTCACCACAGGGGTAGACTGAGGCAGAGGAGCATAAACACTAGTGGTCGTCATGGTGGATGGGTTGGCACACACTGCGGGTTGCTCATTTACCGTACCATTCCACATGTTGAAGTTCGGTGTCGGCTGCACCATGACGGGGCTGTGAGAGCGGAGCGCCTCCGCTACCGAGATGCTAACTACCGGGTTGGAGAAATCGTGGTAGTTGGAGGTGGGTGGGGCCTCTATGTGAACAGGGTAGGAAGCCGGAGGTGGCGGTGGTATAGTGTATGTTTGTTCTGGGACGACTACAGGAATGTCTGGACTCACTGATTCGCCTTCAGACGAGAAGTTAGAAACCCTCCTTGCGATTCCCTTCCTGTCGTGCTTCCTGTGGGAACAGCAATGTTGAAATAAAAGCGTATTGACAAAGAGCTTTCAGGGCTGTCATTAAGATTTGAGACAGGCGTTGCTCTGATCTTAGCACCCGTAACAAGCTTGTTGCTTTGTCCGTAAATTTAACATATAACGGGCAAGATCACCCGTAACATCAAGGTCCCATCAAGTGTACTTACTCGTAACAGATGCTACGGGTGATGGCCCTTAATGACACCCCTGGCTTTGTGACCCTTATCTGAGTAATTGCGTTCGAAGATAGAAGAACGCTTTCTAATCTCGTGAAGGCAGACCTTTTTTAAGATTGTTCGGGTCAACGCCAAATTACCGCTTCGCACATTTTTCAGGGGCACCTCTCGGCTGGGAACTGGTACTCGTTGACCCCGTCACTTTTTTATGGGAGTTCCAGGTCCCCCAGGTATCGAATGTACTCTTTTAATCCGTGAGAACTTTATTACTGTGTCAGGGGGGGGGGGCATAGATATTCCCCGGCATTGCAAAGAACACAATCCAGAAGCCCAAAAGTATAGTAAAGTATAGGCATAGCCGAGGGTGGATACCCTGTGGTTATCCTAATTTCGTGTTGGTTTCCCTGTGCCTTGCATGCAGAAAAATTTGAGATTTTCTGGTGTCCGGTCTTCCAAATGGCTGCCGCTATTGCTTTTTTCAGGGGCTCATTTCCGCCGGAAACCTTCGAATGCGTCTCCATAATCTCCGATTAATGTTAGTCTGAATATAAAATCCCCGGGGGGAACTCCCATATAAAAGTGACGGGGGTGCTCGTCGGAAATTTTCGAAAAACACCCTAAAAGGTACCATAATCTCGTTTGATGGGCGTGGCTCAAAATAATTTTTACCCCTATTAAAGAGGTACCAATTCTAAAACAACACATGTCATATTCTGTCGGATCATACCCTAAAAGGTACCGCGATAACTCTAACGGTGGTCATTTTAGATTTTAGTACCCTAAGCGGTACCAATCTCCAAATTTTGACCCCTAAAAGGTACGACGAACAACCCCGTCATTTTCATATGGGAGTCCCCCCCCCCGGGATAAAATCAACTATTGCCTATTTACAATAGAGAATAACGCCCAGCTACAATAACATTATACAGTGGAAGCCCGCTATAACGAAACCCTATATAACGAAGTCCCCGGTATAACGAACGATATTCTTCAGCCCGGCTAAAGTTACAGTAAAATGTATGGAACAGAACACCGGTAAAACGATATCCCCCGGCGTTACAAAGAACACAATCCAATAGCCCAAACGTAAAATTAACCCTGATATAACGAATAACTGTCATCACAAGACTGAAGTTCAATGCAAAACAGATCAACAGAGATTGAAAGCCTTTTAAAATTAGATTACACATTCCATTGCATTGTAAAAGACTGTGTGCTATCAACAGCTTGTTACTTGCTACCAGAATGCACTATCAAAAGTGTCATCTAAAAGCCTTATCCATTTTGCCTCATCATGAGTTCTATCAATTTCTTCATACTGTAGTAATTGCATGATACAGTTGTAAACTGTTTATTTTTAAGGCAAGTTAATTATTAACCAAACCCCGATATAACGAAGTTTTTGGTCGTTTTCCCACATATTCGTCATATCGAGGTTTCGTTTATAACGAACCCATTTTCCCAGTCCCTTGGCAGTTCGTTAAACCGGGTTTCAAGACTAAATGGTAAGATTTAAATTATTTACATTATCTCTAGTTATTGCAGAGGGCACAGTTACGACAGCAATTGTCTTGTAAACAGTTGAATTCGATATTATGGATCTGCCGTTTAAATGTCTGGATGGAGGGAGGTTTTCTCAAATTGTCACGCAACATGTTCCGTATTCCATAGAGCTATTATACACCCGGGGAGGGGGGGGGGGGGGGGGTATACTCAACAAAGTTTTGTACGGGGATTCTCCGCCCACAAGTCCAAACCCTTACCCTTTCATATACCGTTTTTGACAGAAAAGGTACCCCTTTGATATACCTTTCATCGAAAATGGTACCCCTTTCATATACCTTTACCGTCATATAGCCTTAACGTGCGTCTGTTTGATATATTTTGAAGGGCCTTTTTTTATAATACTTAAATCCACTTTGTAACTGAAAAACCCTTTTAGGGAGTTACAATAAATATGTATGTATGTATGTTTTCCCTACCATTTTTTATGCTTCAACTCGTGTTTTCGCTACCCTCTCCTATTCTTCGTGAAATCCCTACCCTTTCATATACTTCAACTCATGAAATCCCTACCCTTTCATATACCTCCAGCCTAAAAAAGGTACCCCTTTCGGGCGGAGCATCCCCGTATAGCCCATTATAGGGAGTACCCCCCCCCCCCCCCCCCCCCCCCCCGAATTATACAGCGATTATTCTGTATTTCATTTGCGCATTTGATTTCCCTTTGTTGTGCAAGGTATTCAAAACCGCTTTCTTCCAACTAATGCTCGAACTTTTGACTTAAGGAAAGCATTTCAAAAACAATAAAAACAGACTTGTTAATGTTTCATACTCAGTAAAAATAATCATGCTTTTTTGGCTATAAATCAGAGCGCCTGCAGCTTCTACCTTATATTATCAAAAATATGCAGATTTCTTGCAGCTGACTAATGAACGTAGCAAAACGTACCTTCGGGTCGGACTAGGAGCAGAGCTGTTCTCATCAGGACTGTCCAAACTCTGAGGACAAAAACAAGCAAATAACAACGGTCAGTTTAATTTCTGACAATTGAAATTTATTATCACTTTACTTTACACTTGAAAGGGTCTGCACGTGCTTAGCAGAACTTTTTTAACCTGCTTTTCAGGCTTCTATCAATCATAAGAAGCACATCTTTTAGTTTATCAGCCTTCGATAAGATGAAGTGCGTGAAATTTCACCCGATTTGCGTCAAGGAAAGAGGCGAAAGAAGGGCTTAAATTACGTTCTCTTGGAAAACCTTAAGGCAGCTTTATAGGATCGTCCCACCAGGCAGTTCCTCTCTCGCTCTTGCGCTAGCAGTCACTTTCTAGCAGTCACTTTCTGGATACTCGTATTAGCGAGCTTATCAAGTGTGCGAGCGAAGGTCACGCTTCGCTCGCGCGCGCGTAACAGAGGAATTTGCGCTTCCGCCAAATACAGCGTTTGTATGGGAAACCAGTGTCAAATATTATTTCGGTAAAATTTAAATTTTCTTATATAAGTGAGTTAAAAACTTACGGCACTAAGAAGAAGAGTTTACTCGTCAAATTTGAGGAATGTAGCTGTGTTATAAAGCGTCCAAAAACTGAACTGCTAATTGTGGAAGTTGAAAAACACCCAATTTTATACGACAAAAGCCGTCGTTATTTTAAAGACGCAAAGAAAAAGAAAAATGTGTGGAAACTTATTGAACAGGGTGTAGGGTTAACAGCCCAAATTACCGCGTTCTGTATGAACGGTGGTTCGTGCGAACTTTCGAACGGAAAGTCGCAATGGTCGCGTTCGTGTTCGTCCTCTATAAAAATCGCGTAACTATCCAGAAAGGGACTGCTAGTAGTCTATTTTGCGCGTTTCGAAAATCGTGCCATATATTACTGATCAAACAGAAGCTAAATTTGTCCCACCCGTTTCACCATTGGTACCTCTCCATTAGTAACAGGACTGATGACGGTTCTCTGTGCTTGTAGCTGAAGACAGTCTTTAGCTGCCTTGTGTTTCAGGTATTTCTGTAGGCTTATGAACATCTGCTTGCATTTACCACACTGGAAGAGATCTGGCTCAGTGTCCTCTCCATCGGACTCGTGTCCTGGGGGAAAAAGAAGCGTTAGTCTAGTCATTCATAAAATCGAAACACGAAAAAACCAAACAGGAGCAAATAAATACGACTCAAAAGCTTTCATTTGAATGGTCACACTTTTGGATTTCATCCACAGAATCAAAAGTTAGAACCACCTTGTACAGCATAATAAACAGCACCACAGGAAAGTACTACTCAATTGCTTTCATTTGAATGGTCACACTATAGGATTTCAACCAGACTCAAAAGTTAGAATCATCTTGTACAGCATAATAAACTGTACAACAGGAAAGTACTGCTCAATAGCTTTCATTTGAATGGTCACACTTTTGGATTTCATCCACAGACTCAAAAGTTAGAACCACCTTGTACAGCATAATAAACAGTACCACAGGAAAGTACTGCTCAATAGCTTTCATTTGAATGGTCACACTTTTGGATTTAATCCACAGACTCAAAAGTTAGAACCACCTTGTACAGCATAATAAACAGTACCACAGGAAAGTACTGCTCAATAGCTTTCATTTGAATTGTCACACTTTACGATTTCATCCACAGACTCAAAAGTTAGAACCACCTTGCTTAGCATAATAAACAGTACCACAGGAAAGTACTGCTCAGTAGCTTTCATTTGAATGGTCACACTTAATAGGATTTCATCCACAGACTCAAAAGGTAAAACCAACTTGCACCGCATAATAAACAGTAACACAGGAAAGTATTGCCCAGTAGCTTTCATATGAATGGTCACACTTTAGGATTTAATCCACTGACTCAAAAGTTAAACCCAACTTGTACAGCATAATAAACAGCACCATAGGAAAAGTATTGCTCAGTAGCTTTCATACAAAAGGTCACACTATAGGATTTCATCTACAGACTCAAAAGTTAGAACCACTGTTACGCCGCAAAATGTAATACTAACGTACCCCAAAAGCGAATGCTCTACAGGTAATTGTGTAGAAAGAAATTATGTAAAAAGTACAAAAGAAACGCAGGGGCGGATCCAGGATTTTTCTTAGGAGGGGGTGCACCTCTAAGGAATGACGTAACTGAAGGGTGACGTAAACAAATTTTAAAAGCGAACAACGCAGACTAGTATGCAGGTCATCTCAGTGGGGGAGGGGGGGGGGGGGGGGGGGCGCACCTGCACCCCTCCCCTAGATCCGCCCCCGAAACGTAGATCAAACTACAGCTAACTACGTGGAATACATGTAGTTGTCTTATCTGATTGGTCACATTAGGATCAAATTATTGAAGATTATTAGAATTCAATAAATAGAGTTTATTATACGACAGTTAATTTCTCATAAATCGAAGTCGAAGTGGTTTTTTTTTTTCTAGCGCGTGGTCAGAAGAGTGTAATAACGTCACGGTCATATTTGCAGTAGTTTTGATGCGTAATAACACAATATACATTGTATTTGATACCAACTGAGAACAACTTGTTGTCCTATTTTACAAATGATTTGACAATTGTTTTCTTTGACCAAAATCCTATTGTTAACAACGGAATGCCCAAAGTATTGTCAGTTGAGGGTACTGAATTCGTTGTGCGACCTTGGATTACAAAACCAGGATTAAAAAAGGCGGGTTATGAAACCTTGGAGACTTCAATGGCGATAACAAATGACCTACAATTTATGTTGAACTGTACTTGACCGTGCACATCTTTTGTTTTGTTTTTTTATCACAAGCTGCACGTTCAAGGCTGAAAAACGATAACAAAAACATCGAACAAAGACATTTCTCAGGTTTCATAACCATTGCACTTTATAAACTGATTCAAAAAGTGAACAAATTTACGGAGCGTTATCAAAATTCAGGTGACACGAAATTCATGAAGTCCGCCTTGTATTAAAACAGGTACACTAATCCGAGTTAATCCTGTAAAGGAAAGAAATTCTGCACAACTAAAAAATATAACCCCCCCCCCCCCCCCAAAAAAAAAAACAAACAAAAAAAAAC
This sequence comes from Dendrophyllia cribrosa, assembly GCA_024195265.1. Lineage (NCBI taxonomy): Eukaryota > Metazoa > Cnidaria > Anthozoa > Scleractinia > Dendrophylliidae > Dendrophyllia > Dendrophyllia cribrosa. Next base: position 3,310,337 of record JAJLRJ010000012.1, on the reverse strand, counting down.
AAAACAAAACAAAACGTACCCTGTATACTGTGAAATTCACTGATGTACTCTTAATTGCCAAAAGCTTTCACTACTTATCACTTTTTCCAGACTATTTCGCCATACGAATACACAGGAATTAGATGGTAAAGGTGTTTTATGATGACCAACTTTGTCTTCGAATGACCAAAACAGTATTCGACGGTTTATTCGATAAGAAATCCAAACGGCTGAAGAAACATGTGTTCGTTTACTTTTGAGAAATACTGCTCCTGTCTTTGTTTATGCGCGCCGACGATAAATTCAGGAAAAAAAACTGATTAAATTGGGTCTTGGACTCCTCGACGATAAGGAGTGAATTTTGAAAAGCTTGGCTGCTGGTTATTTCTCAGCGAAGCAAAATTCGGCAAAAAATACTTTTGATAAAATGATCATTCTGTTAGCTGGGGCGATGCTCAGTTCAGGGACGCTAATTTACAAACGCCGTGAATATCAGAGCTACTGACAAGCGGGCAAATCAACTGAAATGTATGTCCGAAGTAAAACTAACTATTTGGAAAACAGATCATTTCCACTGAGAAAATAAAGCCACGGAAATAATCCAGTTGGTTCACATAACGAATCAAAGCTGATTTTTCATGCGCATGAACCGAAGGTTGTCGCCGGACTGGTATCACGGTCATATCAATTCAACCACCGGCCAAAATCCGACCGCGCCAGGAAGGCGCGAATACCAGGAAGAAAATTGTCGCAGGCGTACAACTTAATAATGATTTCACTTATAACTGCATACCTGACTGGGCAAGATTATCGAGATAGCAGTAGATCATGTTAGAGTTTGTTTCCTTTCCCATCTATGTATGCCTTTTATTCGTTGCGTGCGCGATCAGTATTCATAAGATCATACGAACTATTGTGTTTGGTCATTGACAAATGTTAAGTGACCTGTTAAATTTTGCATATTTGTCAATATCCGTGAAAAAATCCCAGACGAGTCCAAGAGGCGATTACCAAAATGATTTATATCCAAATATTTACCAGAATGAGCAGCAATTGTATGTCTAGTTTTAGAATAATTTCATAGTTGCTTCTAACGAAATTAGCTTTTATTGAAATTCAATTTAATTGTTAACAGCCGAATGGAAAATGTATTGTTATTTGTGCGAAATTCGTTGAGCGACTAAGGACTAGGTTCCCGACCAAGAACAAAATTAAAGTACAAAACATCTATAAAAGGGACCAAAACTGGGGTTAAGAATAGTTTCGTAATACGAATACGTAATACGGATCTTCCTTTTTTCCACGCACAATCCCTGAATGGAACTCATTACCACTAACTTTGCGCTGTGCAACCTCAACCCAGTCATTTAAAGATGGTCTATCTAATTTAAACATTTCAAGGATTATTAACACTAGCCACTATTATGACTAAGACCGCTGATCATACTCCTGTATCATATATATCCCGCATGGGAGATTGATACGGTTATCAATTTAGATTTAGATCTTCTAAAGGCCCGTTTACACATGAGATTTTTGTCACGCTCTCCAATGCAACTTTTGTCGCCAGTGTAAACTAGCAGCGATTTCCTGTGCGATTCGGGTGCGACATTTGCTTTGATTTGCTGTGATTTCCCAAAAATCGCCGCCAACTTGCATCAGGTTTCGTCTGCGACATCGCGCGACAAATCGCGCCCAAATCGCACTGAAATCGCCGATAGTTTACACATGCGATTTGAAGATGCAACTTGCGCGCGACAAAAAATGCATCGACAAGTGCGACAAAAATTGCACAAAAAAATGGCTTGTGTAAAGGCCCGTTTACACAGGCGATTTTTTGTGCAATTTTTGTCGCACTTGTCGATGCAAGTTGCATCTTCAAATCGCATGTGTAAACGGGCGGCGGTTTCAGCGCGATTTTGGCGCGATTTGTCGCGCGATGTCGCAGAGGTTTCGAACATGTTCGAAACCTGATGCAACTTGGCGACGATTTTTGGGTAGTCAAGCAAATGTCGCACCCGAATCGCACAGAAATCGCCGCTAGTTTACACTTGCGACAAAAGCTGCATTGGAGGGCGCGACAAAAATCGTATGAAAAATCGCATGTATAAACGGGCCTTAAACGGGCTTTAACAGAGTACTTTGTCAAGGGGAACCAAATTTTTTAATACGAGGTATCAAGTCAGATACACGTGGCGCCAAATTCACAAGGGACAAAATTTGTATTGGTTTCGCCAGCTGTCAAAACGGACATGACGTCAAGTAATGCAAACAAACAAGAAAGCGCATGGCGCTCCATCATCCGATCCTGCATAAATCCTCATGGCGCATTTTGAAACATGCACAGCTAGAAAATCTAAAACAGAAAACATACAAATGTAACCGAAACATTTTGTAAATATCGTTTTAAACCATTGTGGTGATACCAGGAACTTATTTGAAAAGCTTACGTATCTGGGCATGTGTTTTGACATTCATGTCACTTTAGATTGTGCGTGTATTTAATAGAAACACTAACATACACTAACAGACTATTTCGTAATAGGAATATACGGTATCACACGAGAATCGTGTGTTACCGTGATGACCAAATCGGATATTTTACTTTAAACCGTGACAACTTGATTCGGTTTATTTGACAAGATATTCTGTTCAAATATCATAGCTTTCGTTTTTAATCGCACCGGTTTAACCGCGGTATTCCTTTGAAAAACTTGAATCGGTGTGAAAAACTTGTCGCCCAAGCTACCGACATTATCGTTTTGTCAAAAGTAATTTTCGCAAACTTCAAATTTGGCTGAAAATATCCAACAATTACCTTTTCATTGCCTCAGCGACCAAGAATAATTTAAGAATTAAGACAGTTAAGACTGGCTCGATTCACTGCTGTTACAATGTCGGTGCGATTAAAAACGAAAGCTGTGATATTTGAACAGAATACTAACAAGCCACAGACTCAAATAAATGAATGATTTCCATCTCAGAATAGATTATTTTCAATTTAACGACGCGAAAATACTGTTCCAGTTATTTCCTGGCTCTTCGTGTTCGTCGATAAAAACTTCTATAGCAGTTATAGACCATCGGCCAACATTCACCCACGCCAGGAAGGAAACTTTTACCAGGAACTAAAAACTCGATCTTAGAAGTACACGATTTTAATTCACTCAAGTTAGACTACATACCCGAAGCAAGATTCTTGAGAAAACAGCAGACATACACTCCAGTTTCTTTTCCCATCCTTTGCCTTTCAATTCTTGCGTGCATAACAATATTCATAAGGTCATCATTTCAATCAGCTCAGTGTGTTCGAGTGTCTCGCGCTGTCAAATTAGGTCACGTGGCCTGTCAAATATTGCCTAACTGTACTGACGTAAAGGGATTGTTGCTTAGCAACTTAGAGGGCTCCTTCCCGCCGTCCTCCTCTTCTTCGCGGCGGTAAAATTTCATTTTTCTTGCGAATAATTTATTAGTTTTTACTTTATCTGCCAAAGAGGCAATGCTGAGTTTGTAAACTGTATCAAGAGCCGAAGTTTGAGGTACAACTTGGAAAAATAAGGTTAGAAACTCATTGACAAAGGTGAGTTCAAATTTTGCCCAGTTGAATGGTCAGATTTTGTAGCACTCGAGACCGATTCCATTGCCGTTGTTTTCTGGCTTCTTTTTGCTATTTTAAAAAGCTTGCATTATAGTGCTTCCATTCACTCATTTTCCGCATCATTTCATTCCCTTCCCCCCTCCTTCCCCCACCAAAAACTGCCCGCTTCTTTGAAATACATTCCGACGTACATCCCATGTGCTAGAGAATGCCCTCAATAAAGTGTGACGTCACCAAAATTTAAATTTGTGAAATGCCGGTTCAAGTTATTTTTATATACAGTGTGTAAGCTCAAGCCTGCAAATACAAGTAATTTTCTTCTCTAAGCAAGGCATTTGTCAGTCCAGAAACAATATTGGAATATTCATCCAGACAAGAAGACCAGTCTGGTCAGACAATTTTGTTCCACATGGTTTATCTTTACTGAAAAGTGCCTGGTGCTCAAAGCTAACTATGGAAACTTATCCACGTTTTTTTACAGAGAGAAAAGATTTCTGTCGGAATTAAATTGTAGCAGAGCTACCTAGTCCATCTGTCAGGCCACCCCAAAATACTAAATATTTTATACTGATGTATTTATTTAAGTAAGCGTAATTGGCCTTATGCAAGATGACGTCACTAGCTCAAAATTCACCACCAAGCCTTGTTTGTATGAAATTCCTTGCAAACCTTTGACAAGTTAATATTGTTTTTAAGTTGGTATTCTTTTCAACTTTGCTCCTTTGAGAATACATTGGTGAGATAATGTCACAGGTTTACACTTCGAAAGCAAGGCTTGGGGTGATATTACAATGTAGCTTGTCTAACATAAACATGCGTAAGCACTATTGTGCAATAAACATGCATGCTGGGTAGGTTTATAGACATTTCTACATAATACAACTCCATAATAACAGAAATAATTTTGAGCACTTTTTCTTTTTCACTTTTTCATTTAATTTTGAGCACTTTTTCATCATGAAAAGCATGGATAGCTGTCTTTCTTTGCTCTCCTAAACACATGAGTGTTTAGGAGAGCTCACTCAGGAAACAGCTACTGTACATGTATCAAACAATTGCCATTACAGCTTTCCTCATTATCACAAATTTTCACTTACATTACTGGAACTCTATGAAAAGTGTTTTTTATTAAACTAATTAAATGGCTATAACATTCACCATATGTCACTCTTGGGTCTATGAAATCTCTTTAAAAGAAAATACATGAAGAAAATGTTTTCTTTCTTGTTACGGTAAGAAAATACATGTACAGTTGAGTTTACTCTACAGTGTATTTATATCTTGGTTCAAGGAGGTGAGTGCGATGAAAATATCAAGTGGTTTTCTGTAAACATTAGACTAACGATTATAAGCCCAAACTTTTTATTTACTGGCACTGATACTGTTGCATTACTTTTTTAAAACAGTTTGCATCTGCTAAAGGTGGGATAAAGAAATACAATAATAGCAATGTGATCTTTTACTAAATATCTCAAAGCTGCACATTAGATCATTCAAAACAATGATGAAATACTAACAACTCAGCAAGCTTTTAGCCAGCAGGGTGTCCTGTGGATGCCCAGTTTATGAAGAAATCCATGAAAATTACACCTACTCCTTTAAAAAGTTATGATGAGAAATATCTTCAGGACCCCCACTAATGAATTTCTGGCTAAATCAATGAACTGGCTCATACAATCAAACTAATGAGTTTTCTTAATACGCATTATTGATGAGCGTCGGCAATTTGCATGTGCGTGCATTTATCTGACATGTTTATATACACAAACATTTTGGTTCGTTTCTATCTGACCTGCACTGTACACACAAATTTAATTTGTTTTTGTTTCAGAAATGGTCTACATGTATGATAAAATAAATGACATGCTCAGGTACATGTTGCATATGATTCCTCCTACAAATTTTGAACTTGCTCAGTTAGGCTTGTTGCAAAATTTTTGACATCATTAAATATCATAATTAAACCCAAATGTACCGGTAACCTACACAATATAAAAATTCCTCAGTGAGAACAAGTTCTAAAAACATAATCATAAGGGCACAATAATGAAAATAATTATAAAATATTTCTGTGAATAGGTCTGTTGTTATGATGATATCACCTTTAATTTGAGTAAAACTGGAATATTTAAGTAATGATCCACATACGTGTAAGAAGGATAGTGCTGAACGGCAATGCACGATGGAATGTCAGCTATTTTCATTGTTACAACTAGTGATCTCATTGGCCTAGACTCAAAAACCGCTAAAAAGCTAAGGTTCAAGGTGCATTAAGTCTAATTTTTTTTAAGGTTTCAAGTACATGTACTGTATTTTGAGACCCAACTGCACAACATGCAATTTTTAAAAGAAATTGTATTTGGGGAACTTCATCAAAGAAGCAAAATTAGTAGCTATTGTCTTCTGCTATTCTGATTGGTTAAGCACAAACATTTCCTAAAATATATTTGACGCAAATGGATATTCTGTATTTTTATAATGAAATATAATTATGAACCATCAGCCCCTCCTCTATTCTTGAAATCAAAGATATTCTATGTGGGAAAGAACCAATGCCGCAGAACAATGAAGTTTACTATAGTTCTTACACTGTATGTGAAGCATAACGTAACCTAAATGTAAGCAACATAATCGTGACAACATAAAAATGAGCTTTTGTTATCTGGCCAAAAAACTTTTTTCATAAATGTTGGCTGATTTATTATTCTTTCACATGTTTGTTGATTAGCCCTACTAGCCTCATTTTAGTCTGAGTAAAAGTTTGGGATTTTTGTGGGTATTTTTTAAAAACCCTAAAATATCCAAAATTGGGAACCTGGTATTTTTCCTATAGGACAGTATTAATTAATTTAATTTAGGATTAGGTCCAGCCTAAACTTGCAATTTAATCTAGCTGTCATTGACCATTTTGTGTTTTAAACAAACCCAAAAATGACAGCTTTTTAACAGTATCAATTTTTTCAGAGGTGCTTTTCAAATTCTTTTTCAAATTTATTATCACATTTATGGACTGTTACTAATGTTTTTAAATAGGTAGTATACCTGCCAAGTCTCACGCCAACTCACGCCTATGGAGCAATTTCTCATGCCTGACTTACAGCCTTAACTGATCGCATGATTCAATTAAAAATATAGTAGACGTTCATGAAAATTTGGCACTTTTTTGTAGGTTTTTGTCATTCTGAACATTACGATTACACCTGGATGTTATTAAACTGAGGTCTGAGGTCCATGGAAACATCCGAATTCTTCAGACATTTTCGGAATAGATTGGGTTGTGTGTGGATTTGGTCGGGTAGCCTTTGGAAATCCTGGCACTACTCCCACAAACAAATTTGCACACCTATCACTCGGAAATAGTTGGCAGGTATACATGTAAGGTAGGAAATTGAAAAAAGTAGCCAGTGGGAAATATTGGTTTCTGGTGTTGTCAATCTTTTTATTTAATCACAGTAGCCTAGGCTCAAACACATAATAGCCGGGGTAAATTAGCAGCTTTGCTGCTCACGAATTTGACATCAATATGCACCAACAAAACAGCCAGCTTACAGGCTGGGGTACATCACCGGCCACTGGTCCTAATTGGCAGCTCTGAAATTTGTACATGTACTTATTATTCAACATACATGTAGCATTTTAACATGTGAATATATGTACCAAAACGAGTGCAAATATGACACTTTACGTGTGCGCTAGGGAAAACACTTTCAAAAACATAGATCTGGTAGAAGATGACTGTCATATACACTGTACATGTAATAAACAGTTTATTCATTTATTTATTCATTTTTTTTATTTTCATTTTTACTCATTTTTTTTTCTCACTAAAAGGCTCTAAAATAATTAAAACTGACTTGTAAAAATACCCAGACATATTACACAACTTTTCAACTACATTGTAAATAACCTCTATTAATTAATTTTATTGACCATCTTATTTGCAGTTAAAGAGAGGGTATGGATAAAACATATGATCAACATGAACAACATACCTCCTCCTGAGCCGAGATGAAACATGACATTAGAGTGATCTATCCCTGAGATCTGCAAATGGAGAAAACAATAAAAAAAATGAGAGTATTAATTTTTGTAAGGTGAGAGGTGTGTGCATTTATTGTCTTGAGTATTCAGGGATGTAGCTAAGAGCCAGCTTCTGGCTAATTTCACCAGCTGAAAGAGTACTTATCAGCGGCTGAAATTTCACTAGAAAACAAAGACTTGGGGTGATTTTGAAGGTGCACAAGCCAGAAAAACCAGCTGGGCTTGTTAATCAGCCTGCTAAGTGTTTTCATAGCTACACCCCTGATTATTATGTCACACCTTAAATTGCTAAATTTACAGTCTGTAACCCTTTCGCTCCCATGAGAGTCAATTTCTGAAACATGATTCAAGATTAAGGGCCTCTTGATATCAGCCTGGTTAACTGGCCTGGCTTGGTTACCAAGATCTTGCCTTACTCCTATTTCCTTTGTAAAATTTGCGATATGTTCATATATGAGAAGGCGAGCTTGCCTGGTTACCAAGATCTCGGTTTTTCCAACCAGGATCTCGGTAACCAGGCTGGAAATTTTCCCTTACAACTGTATGAACAGGCCAGCCGTTTACTGGGATAATAAATTTTCAAGTATGCATGCGTTACTGTCAAAGGAAGAGGAAAGTAGCATCATTCTGACCTATTTTTTAGACTTTTTTGATCAGAAATAATTTCTGGAACCAGAATGAGTAAAGATATAAGAATTTTCACAATTACATTGTACAGGAAAGAAAATCATTGGTTCATATTTTCGTGCACGCTATCACATGAACAATTTCCATACAGGTAACCGACTTGAAATTTTCAATACCAAGACACCAAATAATTTGTGCCGGTTACCAGGCTCTGCATTTGAAGTATAGTTCTAACTTATGAGTCTGTTGACAAAAACCTATGGTGTGACCATTCAAATGAAACCTCCTCGGCAGGACCTTTTGCATGGTACCATTTGTTTTTCACTAGTATTTTACAAAATGAAATGTGAGATTTGCCTTGAATTTAATTTTTGGCACTCTTGGGAGTCAAAGGGTTTAGTAATAACTGTGAATTTTTAACAACTACAATACACTGCAATTTGTGTTAGCTGTGTAACATTGTACTTTTGCAGTGTGTAAGCTTGAAGCCTGAGTCACTTTCCATCCTTGTTGTTCATGCTTCGCATTCATGCATAGCCTGCAGAACACTCTCCTCACACTTCAAATTATAATTAAGTGCTCACCTCAACCCACCTGTTCTGCAGGCTAACTCAAGCATTGCAAAAGTACTTGTTACAGTACATGTATATCTAGTGATTTAGGAATATGGAATTATACAGAATACGGAAGGTCGTGGGTTCCAATCCCATCTGGAACCCAGAATTTATTTTTCTGAGTTCCTTTCTCTCCACACTCAACATTCATATAGATTTTGGCAACATTAACACAAAAAAGAGAAACTTTGTTTGTAGCCGCATGTGGTTATCCCTTCTATTTACATGACATAGCACTGTTTGAGATTATTAGTTTTTTTCTACCACAGCTTACCCTAACCCTGAATTAGTGAGTAGCAAATAAAGCCCTCCCTAAAAAGTAAGCCCCTAAAAATACAACCCAGCTGGAATTATAAGATATTTTGTCAGCAAAATTGATATAAACTGTCAGAACTACATGTATGTCCTAAACAGAAAATGAAATAATTATAATATTTATATTTTAAACAAAGTACACTGTAGTATAGGCAGCTGTCAGTCATCTATTAAGTGTAGCCGAAGTTCTTTTCACTGACACCTACATTGTAGCTATTACAGACATCTTAGTTGGTCCCGAAAAAAATTGCCATATTATGTTTTCTAAAAACAAAACTCTATACATGCATTATGGATCAACCATCTGTGACACAGACAACAGACTCTAAATCTAAGCCACATTGAGAAAATTCATACAAACATAACTTTATATGTGTGATGGAAGTGGTTCAGTGGCCAATTCATCTTATTAACACAGTTGATAAAACCACACCGAAACAGCATTACAGTTTCTTAAGAAACTACAATAACCCCATTATCTCTGATAAAGACATGCCGCTTTGTCCCTTTGCTCTCCATGTTAACCCTTAAAACCCCAAGGTGAAAAAACTAAATATTCTCCTAAGTGGTCCCCATACATTTCTTATATAAACAGAAATTGGGAGAAATTGTTATAATTATAAAATGATCAAGAGAATTTATATTGGATGATCATACTGTATCGAAGTTGCCTTACCCATTGGCCAAAGGCAAGTATAGTCATCTTATGTGTTTTGGCCAATAAAATATTTAGCCATGGAGAGAGAGAGAGATTTGAGGAAACTTGGCCTTTAAAGGGTTAAAGAGATTCTGCAACTGCATTTATTACCGGTATATGTCCCTTTTCACATAGTCATATTTACAACATGTACTTGTTGACAGGATGGGATTTAATTAATGTGGGTGTCTTATAGATGCCCACTTTTTTAGGGATAGGGTTATGCCTGTCTCTTTAATTACATATATAATGGTAAATGTTGTTTAAAAGTAATGAGTCTAGATGAAATCATTGATGAATCTGTGAATGAAGTTATATTATTTTGTAGCCTATTAAACAATGTAACTATTAATTTAAATAAAAGCTGTTCAACAGTTAAGTTCCTATGAAGTTGTTCATTTTTTGCTTCTAAGTGGAAATTTTGGAAAGAGAAAAATTGTCAAATACCTGATGCACTCTGAGAAGCACACTGCAGTTTTAAATATTTAGCACAGCTACTGTAGACATGTATTTGAACTCAAGCAGAACTTTGTCCTGATTTTCACTTAAGTGGTTTAAGAAAAACATGCTCAGTTTGTTTGAATTCAGCAGCTGGTTTAAAATTTATTGAGACTTCTGAGTGTGTGAATTGGAATGATAGATCATCGAAACAACACAGCTGACCTGGCTGCTTGATACATGGTCAGGCAAATACATGGAGGGTCTTGCACCAAATGGTTATCTGTGACTGTACTTTAAAGAACTGTACACAAATGAAGTTCCCCTCCAAGTGCCTTAGCTTGGCAGGCACTAATTGTCTTGTTCAATCACATCATTTCCTCCCTTAAAAATTTCTCATAAAAGACAGCCTTTCATTTTAATCAAGGGTGCTTTTAATAATCATGCCAGGATAATGAATAATGATGTACAATAGTTCAAATTGGGAAATTATGCAGAAGATTTATGCTTGATAGTTTTAGAGACTAACCAAAAAAAAAGATCATGCTCTATTACTGTACATTATTTATTAATAATGAAAATCTGTGATTGGAACTATGACAGAGTGTTTTTTTTAGAGGGTGCAACTGGCAGACTTCAACGCCTCAACTTTTCCTTAGGCACAGATCCTGGAGAAAATGTGACCTACAACTGTATTTGTGATCATTCAAGCACTGAAGGCACTAGTGGTCTTGGGGGCAAGCACTTCCGAGAAAATGTTTTAGGTTTTTACTCTCTTGAATGCCATTTCCCGCAATTTTGAGTCATCCGGACAGGATATTGCCCAAGTCCCATTTTCCATGGATGAAGCCTTGTAAACAGCAAGTCATAATGAATATGGAGCAAAGCTGTCTAGAGCTGCTAATAATATTGTGATTTTGGTAAAATGGTCTGGATTGGCATCTGCGCCTTGACTTGTAAAATAATGCTTTAATGAACAGTACATGTAATTTCTCAGGGGCATTTGAAGTAGGATAAAGCTAATTTGAATTCAATCCCATGCAATAAATTGTACCTGTATGGTATTCCCAAAAACTTCCTGGGACCACAAACAATGAATGACGAATACTCTCCCTTGTCTATTATAGAAAAGCTGACAAAATTATTACAAAGCTTGCAATCTAAACAGCACATTCTTTTTTTGCAAACTTCAATGATTAGTGAAAACAACAAAAAATAAGACCACACAAAAATTTAATGCACTTAGTGAAAATAAAATAAAAAACACTAGGGTATTTTACAAAATTATCATCATTGACAAGCAACTCTGTGCCCGCACAAAAAACATTATGTTCAATTGTAGTTTTATAATATTGAGCAAATTCTTTGATCAGTTGCACTACAGATTCTACATGTACATGATACTTAACCCTCCAATTTGTCTCTGTTAGAATATAAATGAATTAGTTTTGCAAACAGTGCAAAATTTTGTTATGGATCAAAATCATTAGAGCCACAAAAATTACAATCATAATAATTATATATACTTGGCAAATGAGGCCTGACAAATACTGGCTTGCACCAATATGTCAAGGTGCACAATTTAGTACAGGGCTCCATAAAATAAATGCTAACTTATTTAATAAATTTACGAACAGACACTATCCACTTTTTGGGATTGCTCACTTTTCAAGACTTTTTGAGACTAAAAGCAGGTGACCAGCAAAAGTTACCAACCTGACAAAAAATCCACCAGCCCTGGGCTAGTGGAAGTAGATTGTCTGCACACTGCCAATATAGAGGTTTTGCACGGCAGCCATGTTGCATGGCAGGAACAATGAAAATGTTTTGCATTAGAAAAAACATTCTATCCCATAGGGAAAAGAATCTATTGTTCCTGCCATGCAACATGGCTGCCGTGCAAAACCTCTATTAATAATGACAGCTCTGGAGAAAGAAAGAAGACATTTCTTGAAAGCAATGCCCTGCAGAAAGTGATGACCTCAAATTAGAGAAACACTAGTTGGGTTAAGTTTCTATTGAAAAGATTATTTTGACATAACAAATGTTTTTTGCTTTAAATAAAATAAATAAATTATAACTTTATTTAACGAGGGTAGCACTGTGGCTCTCGAATTCTGGACCGAATTGGAATTTGGAAGTGCTGGTTTTTGAGGAGAGGGAAAAACCGGAGTACCCAGAGAAAAACCTCTCGGAGCAAGGAGAGAACCAACAACAAACTCAACCCACATATGACGCCAGGCCGGGAATCAAACCCGGGCCACATTGGTGGGAGGCGAGTGCACTTATGCCAACTCTCCCGGATACGGAACGAATCTCCCGGTCTCCCGTATGGGTCACCAAATCTCCCGGATAAAAGCGACTTTGGATCTTTTTCTCTACAATAGGCCAAGATTTTAACCCAAATTTTCCTAAAATCCAAAAAAATTCCGTCTAAAATGGCACTTTCAGAGGGTAAAGCCAAAAAAATTTTCCAGACCCCCTCGATGCTCGCGACTACATCGCTTGATTCAGGCCTTTGGCGCGAAAAAATTTCACCCTCAGAAAAAACTCCCTATTTTCAATCTCCTGAGGTTGGCATCTCAGCGAGTGCTCTCACCACTGCGCCACCCCTGCTCCCCCCCCCCCTGCTTTCTGGTTCCATGCAACCTCAGTTTTTCTATTTAATTTCCCTTTTCTAGTTATTTCAACCACTGTATTTCCTGAGCAAAACCCCTGCAAAATTTGCACTGTACAAATTTTTTGGTATTAAAAATTGAGAGATACAATGCTGTACTAAATAATGTATTTTGTAATATTTACTTTGTTTTGAACTAGTTTAGCACGGTGGCTCTTGTTAATATATAAAGTGGTTCCATTGAATAAATGAAAAAGAAATTGAACCAAATATAAGTAACCAAAACAAGAATCGTGCGCTTAGTAATACAAGGATTTTTTATTACCATCACAGTGTAAACAGCTTGGAGCCGAAATAACCAATTCAAAAGCCGGGTATGATAAACTTGACATAATCATGTCACCTGAAAAATATTTTTCTTTGTTTGTGTAAGCGTTAACATACCCGTCAATAGCCTGTTTTGTCAGTGTGAATTAAAGTTCCCTGGCCTTTCAAATTCTTTGGCTAAGCACCTTTACCCGTCTTCTAAATTAATCTGGGATCAAATTGCTCTGTAATACAGTATCAAGTCGCTATAAAGGGTCGAAGTAAATAAAACCTTAGACTTTGCATCGCGGTAAATTCAACGCCAAAACCATCAGACAAGCTATACCACATGTTCGCTGCGGCTTAGCACGTGTGCTAGTAAAGTTCGATCCTTGAAATGGGATAATATTTACGTGCTAAAAGGGTTTTTTTGCACACTTGACACAAGGAACAATACCATGTTATGAATATCTCACACTAACACCACTATTCGATTTCATCCCGGCGCGGCGAACCGCGAATGAAAACATATTGAGTTATTTTCTTGTCCGAGTTCATTGAAGCATAATTTAAATTTGAGGATCACAAAAGACTCTAATGCAGCTTTTTATCCGACAAAAGAAGCGGCGTTCATTTTGTCAATTAAACTACGGCGTCAGAAAACCTCGAGAACGAATTTTCGTACAGTATATAAACTCGTTAGATTATCTTTCCGGCCCGACCGGTCGATTATATCACTTCGCAGGCCTAAACAGCGATTTTGGTATAAATGTCACCCTCGCCGTGAATTGAATTACTTGCAAATACAGTTTTTCGACTGTAAAACTTTTTGTTAAGCAGGGGTTGGCGTTAATGGCAGTTTACCAATAGGAGGTATTTCAAATACGCTATTCATTTCACACATTTACATGTAAGCGTGCTTATCATCAAACTACAAAGGGCTTCAATCGTGTTTTTCTTAGCGAAGACACGAAACCATAAATACAATGAAATCTTGCTTGAAAGTGCCTTAAATAGACAGCAGGCTTTTCCATCTCCTCGATTAGAGTTTCCCAACACGTTTCTAGTGCTAAATTTCACACAATTTAACAATAAAGTGACCCGCGCTAATCATGCATACCAAACAAGCATGACACTCAACAACACGCAAGATCGACCAGGCAGTATGTTACGAATCGAACCGACGCCTCATGAGTTAACTACAAAACAACGCGCTTACCAACATAAAACTGTTGCGTCTGCCGTTCGGTTGCTCCTTCGAAAGCTTCGAGATAATTGTCTCCAAGTTTTGTCTAGGAAAGAAGACAGAATCATCAAAATAATAATCACTTTTCACACCAAATAACATGTGCGTGCAAACACCTATTCATTGTGTCGCCCGCGAAAAGAATCACATAATTGCAACTTCGTCTTTAGTTAAAGTTAATTCGACTCTAAAAGTACCCCTTTCGCGTCTCTCCGAATTCACCCATTACAATCCCTGGTCGGATGGTCTTCACTTGTGCAAAAGCGGCGAATTTCAAGACCTAAACACGGGATTATTGTAAACGGCGAAAGGTCAACATGTCTTATGTCCCTTCACCATCTTTACTTTACATTCCTGGTCGCTCTAACTGGAACCCTGGTCAGCGGTTGCACTTTGTCACGCGAACTTGACACGCAAATCCAACAGGAACGGGAAAGACTGGGTCAAAGTCACGCAAACGCGACTAGATAAAGGCAAAGAAAGATGGTATTTTGCTGTCGCAAAAAGTACATTATGTTCTTTTAACTAAATATTTCTGGGCGAAAGATATAGTTGAATACAGTTTAATTCGTTCCTTACATTTTAAATTTCTTTTTTGACCTTTTTAATATGATGCGTGATGCCAAGTGACATGGCTGTCATGAAAACACGCAACTGAATCGATGAAAGTAGAACAGACCGCACACAATGGAGATTGATTGGCATGGGCAAATCCAATTGAAAGGGTTGGGGTCACGCAATTTTCTTTGGCGTTTCTGTCACGTACAAGTACGTGTGTATATTAAAAATACAATTGCCAAATGTAATCCTTTAATAAATGGATCAGACTGCAGAAGTACAAATTTGACAGATTTAGGTAAATTTCCATTCCGAGAAGAAAATTGATGAATAAACAACACCATAGGAAAGTACTGCATCAAGCGTTCATTTGAATAGTGACATCCGGGGGGGGATACTCCCCGAAAGTTTGGGTGGGGGTGTGCGGCACGCTATTTCAGACCAAAATTTGCGATTTTCCCCATTTCAGACCTGACCCAAAATTCAATACCCTATTCCAGACCAGACTCTTAAATCGATAATAGAAGGGCTTCTAATTCCCAGTGTTAATCAAACCAGAAGTCCAAGGACTACTGCAAAGCTGATACAACGAGTAAATATATTTCAAACAATATTTCGGCTGGCCAGACCAGCCTTCTTCAGGTCATCTTATAACCTGAAGAAGGCTGGTCTGGCCAGCCGAAATATTGTTTGAAATATATTTACTCGTTGTATCAGCTTTGCAGTAGTCCTTGGACTTCTCGTTAGTATATTGATTCATTTTAGCTGATTAGGTCTCCTCCTGTGAGATCCAACGAAAAACCAGCAGGATCTTCGTCCACGGTTTTTGCAGTTAAACAAGTTAATCAAACCGCATTTCTCAAGGGATGAAAAAAGTAGCTTCTTCTAAAAACCATACCCAATTCCAGACCAGAGTGCGCAAACCATACCCTATTTCAGACCAAAATGGTCAAAATCTATACCCTATTTCAGACCAAAACGGATTGAAAACCATACCCTTTTAATAGGGCCGCACATACCTATATAGCTTATACACGGGAGTACCTCCCCCCCTCCCCCCCCCCCCCCCCCCCCCCGGGAGTGACACTTTAGAATTACACTAACTGTCCACTAACTGACTTATAATATTTATCCATCTTGTACAGCACTTTAATAATATATAAACGGCACCACTGGAAAGTACTGCTCAATAGCTTTATAGATCGAGACTGAACAGTTAAAACCACCTTGTACAGCATAATAAACAGCGCCACGGGAGAACCGCTTTACAGCTTTCATTTGAATGCTCACACTTTGGGATTTTAATGGAATCGCCTTGTACAGCACACGAAGCAGTACCACGAGAAAGTACTAGTCACTCTTTGGGAAGATTCATTTCAAATTATTGTGACAACTTAACATACTTTATACAGCATAATTATTTCATGACACCACAAAATAATCAAAAGCTCAGGAGTCATTTGAATCGGTCACGCCTAAAAAGGAAATTAAAACCACCTATTTCAGCCTGACAACAGCGACACAGGAAAGTACTGTTCAATAGCGTTTTTATTTAAATGCTTTATCGTTTAATGTACTTCTACAGACTCGAAACGGTCGATTAACAGCAAATAATCAACTAGAAGACAGCCATTAAAAATTGAGCAATTTATTTAGCGGATTGCCAGCGGAGTCGATTCTAATTTTCTTTTGAGTCGGGCCGACACAAAAGTTTAGCAATTTACAATGTCTTATGTTTATTAATTTTCTATGTCGATAAATAGCTGAGACTGATCATGAATACACAGTTTGTTTGTTGTTTCTTAAGGTTTGCCTTGATAGGTAGCCCCTGAATGTAAAAATGATCTAGCCTCGCAACATATTAAATCTTTCGAAATAATCTCTCGAAATAATTTTTCGGAATACCTTGTCTGCCCTCGTACAAGTATCAAACAATTGGCATACGATCGATGGGTAACACATTATTTTATTTTCGCCGCTGTTCGCCAAATTCGTCAAAAGAACAGCTTTCAATTAACTAGTTTTCATCTTAAATGCCAACCACTATGAAACATCGACACCAAAGCAGCAACACCCGCAAGCTTACCGTGACGAAACGGATTGTAAACGTGAAATTATCAAGGAGCATTAGTTTCCTATTTACATGCAGATACAATGTTATTCGGGATAAAAATTTGCATATACAAAAGATATCACATAACACATCCAAAGGAAATGATTTTCGAATGATTAGAGCTAGTTTTCGGCGGAACGGAAATCGAATGTTATTCGTCCTTTTGTTGTGTTTTGACAGCCACCATGTAATAAACACGCCAACTGACCGAGAGGAAACCTTCGCCTTTCGATCGCGCGCGGTTCATGTCAAGTTCTCAGCCGGGTTAAGTGGTTTTGTGTTCACATCCGACTGATAGTCCTGTTTCTAGATAACCTGAATAATCTGCGATCGTTTTTTTTATCTTGTTAATCGATCGCAAAAAAGGTTCTGGATTCCTCATCTCTTCGCGTAAATGTACACTCTGCTACGCGAAACATTAGACTTGTGAGGGGGGAGGGGAGGGGAGGATTTATTTGTTTTGTTACTTCTTTTGGGAGGGGAAAGAATCGCTGGGAGTAGATATTTTTGTACACAAGTCAAAATAAACAAGGAAACAAACACAGAAAAACAAAGTTAAACAACATTGCATTGATTTTGAGAGTTTTAATTTTATTTTCATCAGCTTAAAGAGCACTAAATTTCGCCTTTTGTGAGGAATATTTTATAAACCAATACGGCCATTACAAATGCACAGAACAGCACACAAACAGAGGGTGGTAAGCCTGTGGTCGAGCGGGCGAGCTGATCACGAAAGCAAGCTCGGCGAGACTGGAGCGAACTTGCTCGCTCAGTCGATCGCTGATCACGTGATTTGCTCGCCCGCTCGACAATATCCATGGGCAGTTAAGGGGGGGGGGGGGGGGGGGGGGGGGTTACCTGAATTTTAATAAAGTTTTAAGAGGTTTTAAGAAGGGATAGGAGAAAGGAAATGATTTTTGGAACACCAACAGACAGTTGATACCCACGCAAGAGCACCCCAGGTTGCTAGTGGACTAACTTGGTGTCCATCTATTAATTATTAACTACAAATTCTAATTTTAAAACTTCACTAAATCTTCAATATGTCTTATTTCTCTAAATTTTACCAATCCTTTGAGAAAAACTATTTCCTCCCAAAAATACTCAAAAATCACCCAAAAATTTACAAAATATCCCACAACATAGATTCATGAAATATGGTAAGGGTTTTCGGATTGCTTGAAACGTGAACGAGATATTTCCATTAAAGCCATGCTAAGTGGCGGAAAAATGGCATTCAGGTAGACCCCCGCCTTAAGAGACGGACCATTATTTTTCTGGAGAGGGGAGATGAGTAATTTTCCTCTGCAAACAATTTTTTTTAGTTATTGCGCCTCTGCAATCACTTTTTTTTTCCAAGAGCACCTACCTGCAAACATTTTTTTTTCATTTTTTTTTACAGTGCTATCTTCTCTGGTGCTAAAAATAACTGAGTTAATAAGCTATTTTTCGAAAAAAAAATCGATAGTGCTATAGCCAATTACTTTGGCCACATACGCTCCTTGTAACTTATAGTTTGTTGTTCCTTTATACATCACTCGCCGTTTTAATTCCTACGCAGCAACTGGCGCAAATAAAGGGCATACGACAGGAAATATGCAAAGGGAGTAGCAGGCTTTTTTGCGATTCCACAGTACCGAAGTCCTGATCCTCGTTGACGTTGTTCACACAGGCCATCATACTCGTACCACCCGGCCTGTGGTACCAGCGGTAAAGGCAGGCACATTGCTGATTTAAAATGATTCCCATCGCCATAGGTTACTCCAAATAACTTGTAAACAGTTAGTGACCCATTAGCTTTGATGGTGATATTGTCAGGAAGATGACAGACTTCTGAAACTCGCACATTTCTCGACAGAATGTCAACGTTAAATGGCAAGGCAAGCGGCATTCCTTGAATGAAAACCCGTTGGGATTCTGACCTCAAGCCCTGGCACAATGAAGAGCTTTTTGGCTGCTTTTTGCGAAGGCAAGGTGAAGGAGTTGTCTTGTGCAGCCAAATGGAAAGAGACATCTTGGAGCTATTTTCAGCTGTATTTGCTTTCGCATCACTGAGCAATATCTCAGTTTTGGAACTTATATTTTTTAATAGTTTATCTGACTTCTCTGCAAACATTTTTTTTACACATATCGTGTTTGCAAACAATTTATTTTGTCTTTTCTGGACCTGCAAACAATTTTTTTCAATATTTCTCATCTCCCCCCCCCCCCCCCCCCCCCCCCCCACCCCCTGAAATTGTATTCCCTGCATTTAGTTTTTCGAGACTCCAGTTTGTCAAATCCCGATTATGGAAATCACCGATTTCCCGCATTGAGACCCCAAGTGTCAAATTTCAACTGTCTTTTAACTTTAATTCAATATCTACGACAGTATAATTCTTTCAACTTTAAACAAGAAAGATCGATGCACGTTCCTGTCTGTCAAGTTCTCAAATCTAGGCATACACTAAGCTGGCAAACTGCATCATCCTCGGACGAAGGCCTTCAAATAATTCACTAGCTCCTCAAGATTAACATTCATATTGTATTTGATATGCATTAGAGCCAAGGAGGAGAGCCTACTCTCTCCCATGGTGCACCTCGTGTAATTGTTCAACCTCCTCACTGTGCTTATCGAACGTTCGCATTCACAACTGGTCACTGATAGGGTGACAGCAATTTTCAGAGCACGCACAGGTTGGGAAAGTTGTCAGGATCACATGCTTTTAGAGACGGAGGCACATGAATCAGCGGCAATTTGCCGGTTCTGTACCATAACCTTTTACCTTTGAAATTCGAAGAAAAAAAAGCTGATGAGATGGTAGGTCATCTTGATTACTTAAACTGAATATCCTGTATCGATAAAAGCATGCGTTATTGTGGGTGTTTGGGCGGTTGCTGTTTTACCGCAAAAACATCAAACATTATAAGAATTTCGTAAATCCCAGGATTCCTAACATTTTCCCTTTGCACTGGATGGAGCGAGTGAGACATCGGAAGAGCTTAGAGGGTACAAAGAACTCGTTTATATTAACCTTTTCTTCTAGTTTGACCACCAGCACATAATTTAAATGCTAAGTTATCTAATCAGCGTTTCATTTTCAGTCCGCCATTATTGATCTTCTTGATTATTGAATTTTATCTTTATAGGAAAATTAGCTAACTTTTTGTAATTTTATTGTACTTTATTGTAATTTTATTGCATTTTTATTGTATTTTTATCATAATTCAGTTGTAATTTTTTATCATGTTTTTACTGTAATTTAGTAATTTACACCGAAAAGGCTCTTTGGGAGTGTTAATAAAATTTGTATTGTAAAGTTTTACTCTAACAATTTTATTGTACTTTATTGTAATTTTATTGCATTTTTATTGTATTTTTATCATAATCCAGTTGTAATTTTTATCATGTTTTTACTGTGATTTAGTAATTTACACCGAAAAGGCTCTTTGGGAGTGTTAATAAAATTTGTATTGTAAAGTTTTACTCTAACAATTTTATTGTACTTTCAAATTGTATTGCATTTTTATTGTATTTTTATCATAATCCAGTTGTAATTTTCATCATGTTTTTACTGTAATTTAGTAATTAACACCGAAAAGCCTCTTTGGGAGTGTTAATAAAATTTGTATTGTAAAGTTTTACTCTAACTTACTTACTTACTTACGAAAGTTTTCTTACTTTCGTACTAACTTTCTTCCCGCCGATTTTTGTCGGATTTTCACTTCGTCCCGTCCCGACTAATTTCCCCTGGGATTTGCTAGCAATCTCCAGAGCGGAAAGGAAACTGCCTCAACCAGAAGGCCTGTTCAAAGACTACGAATATGCGAATCTTTGTTTATGTTTTTCGCCTCATTAGCATAAATGACAATATTCGCTACAAATACATGAACTCAAAAAACCAACACTTCCAAATTCCAATTAGATCTGGAAAGTGTCCCCAATTAGTACTCGCGTGCTAAATACCTTTGACACTTAAATAAAGTGATTATTAATATTAAGTGGTTATTATTAACTCCGTAAATCGAAAGTGTCTCTCCCAGTGGAGAATAGGGCCATTCAGGATCCATTCAATCCTCCTCCTTTAAGTTGAAATCCTTTGAAAACAAGTTATATTTGTATGTTCTTCCCGTCTGTCTTGCAAAAATTTCTTAAATCTCATTATTGTTTATTCTTTCTTCGCTGAATCACTTGATAATTAACTCTCGTTGTTTTAAAGTGCCTATCACCCCTGGAAAGTTATTTTCAGAATCAACTCTATGTACATTGAATAGTCGAATGGTAAAATATTTCTTGTTTTGAATGTCGTGTTAGTGAGTTATAGAGATTTGAATTTACAAAATGTTAATTAGATGACGTCAACCCGGGAATCATTTATTATACAACTACTTGTTTTCACCTCCAAGTAATATTTTTTTACGAATCAATTGACTACCCACAGTTTACTTTTAGTATTTATCAAATTAATTATCCTCAAGCTGTAAACTGCGCACTGTAAATGGCAAATTAACGGGTTGACGTCATCTAATTAGCATTTTGTAAATTCAAATCTCTATAACTCACAAACGCGACGTTCAAAACAAGAAATATTTTACCATTAACTATTCAAGGTACTTAGAGTTGATTCTGAAAATAACTTTCTAGGGGTGATAGGCACTTTAAGGTGGGGTACACGTGAATTTCTAGAAGAGAAAGAAGAAAGAAAATGACTTTTGGAACACCAACAGGTGTCCATCTATTAATTTTTAACTATAAATTCTAATTTTAAAACTTCATTAAATCTTCAATATTTTTTATTTCCCTGAATTTTACAAGTCCTTTGAGAAAAATGATTTCCTGCCAAAAATTTACAAACTGCCGATAAAATGTAATATGAGCAGAGAGGTTTTGGATTGCTTAAATCGTGAACGAGATACTGGCATCCATTAAAGCCATGTTAAGTGGCGGAAAATGGCATTCAGGTGGACCCCCACCATAAGCATTTTAATGCAATATTTAGCACAGTTTTAAATAAAAAGAGAAAAAGCGCCATAACATTACCCCTTATAAAAACCTTTTTTCTCTGTTGAAACGTTGAATTTTTTATCTGTTATTGTGTCTCTGTAGTTTAGATTTCTTTACCGGCTTTCATCTATTTTAGGATTTTTTCCCCATTCTATTTCAAGATAATAAATACACCTTATTCGACGGTTTAACAGATCATACGTGCGGATATTTTAAGAGCAATGAGTAAAATATCCGAAAGTATTATCTGTTAACCCATCGAATAAGGGATTTATTATTCGACTAAAATTCTTTTATTTATAATAGTTTGAGTCTTTAAACCAGAACACTAAGGTGTAATACGGCAATCTACTGTGTTATACGCTCGGGCATTTTGCGTGTTCTATTTTCCTTATAAGGTAAAATGATGTCACAGTCGAATAACAAAGCCGCTCATCGCACTCGCGAAAACACCGGTACACCATCAAGATTCGCCTTCGGCTGCAGGCCCGCTCACCTCTGCTCGCATAGCGCATCAATTCCTGGGGACAAGCTTAGACTTTTTTTTTAAGTTTGAGTCTAATTGACGCAAAAAGGGATTTTGTTGAAATGCATTCTCCCAAGGAAAATAATCAACATTCAGTTAGTGTCACATGCCCTGTGGGCTTTGCCTTTATTGACTTTAACATCTAAAATTGCACGTTTTCCGGCAGCTGATCCTGACGGTATGGACTCCGCAGGAACCTTTGTACCGCTTACACGTTTCCTCGCCCCATCGGTCGAAGCATGCTACAAACGAGGTAAGGAAACAACATTTTAGTGCTTTTAATTTGAGTTTCAATTTGAATATACTTTAGTTCGAACTTGAAATAAAGGAACTTAGAATCATTAGCATTTCAATAAATAAGTCAAGTCAGCCAGTCAGCCAATCAGCCAGTCAGCCAGTCAGCCAGTCATTCAGTCATCCAGTCAGCCAGTCAGCCAGTCAGTCAGTCAGTAAGCAAGCCAGTCATTTAATCACTGATCCAGGCAGGCAGTCACCCAGTCATTCAGTCGACCAGACAGTCATCTAGCCAGTCAGTCAGACAGTCAGTCATTCAGTCTTTCGGTCAGCTAGTCTATCGGCCAGTCAGTCAGTCGGCCAATCTGTCAGTCAGCCAGTTAGTCGGCGAGCCAGTCATTCGAGGGTTGTCCAATACTCTGACAAATTTATGCATAGCATTGTATTGTATTATATGACCATAACAATAGTTTAACGATACATTCTAGAACGACACAATACAGCACAATGCATGTATTACAATACAATGCTATGCATAAATTTGTCAGAGTATTGGACAAGTATGAGTCATTCAGTCTTTAGGCCGACTAGAATAGATAGATAGAATGGATAACTTTATTTATACACGGTATAAATAGACTGTCAACCTATAGGTCATTCAGTCTGTTGGTCAGTCAGCCAGTAAGTCAGTCAGTCAGTCAGTCAGTCAGTCGACCAGTCAGTTGGCGAGCCAGTCATTCAGTCTTTAGGCCGACTGACTGTCAATCTATAGGTCAGTCAGTCTGTTGGCCAGTCAGTCAGCCAGTCAGTCCGTCAGTCAGTCAGTCAACCAGTCAGTCGGCCAGTCAGTCAGTCAGTCAGTCAGTCAGTCAGCCAGGCAGTCAGTCAACCTTTCTGTCGGCCAGTCATTCAGTCCGTCAGTCAGCCAGTCAATCAGCCCGTCAGCCAGCCAGTCAGTGAACCAGTCAGTCAGCCAGTCACTCGATCAACCTGTCTGTCAATTAATCAGTCAGCCATGTCAGCCAACCACGCGTGGTGCTCAAATCGGCAAGAAAAGTTCGGAAGTATCCAAGCTTCCTTCGCTCCAAAAACAAATTCATACCAACTGGATACGAGTCTAAGTCATTCAGAAAATACAAAATGTCAATAATGAAGAAAACTCACGTCGTTTAGTCGGTGGAGCAGGAGTCGGAGCACATCCCTGACCGTGACCTGCGTGAAGAAAAAAGAAAGAAAGAACTAGTAACTACCAGTGGCGGATCCCACCACCACCACCACCACCACAATTCTATTGTTTTCACCACCACCACCACCACCAGAATAACATAAAAGGTATAGGCAGTTGACGTCATGAAAAGGGAAGACGTTTATTAATATTCATTTATTAAACAGGGTTATCCAAATTAGTATGCAGAATAACACAAAAGGGATAGATAGTTGACGTCATGAAAAGGAAAGACGATTATTAATATCCATTTATTAAACAGGGGAATCCACGGAATCCAGGGGAATCCAGCAGCAAGGCGTAAAATGATCCTAGACTACTACTGGAGTGAAAAAGGGGAAGGGGGGCCGGAGTGAATAACACTCCACATATATCCAACTCCACATATATAGCTCGAGCCCCAGTGGGTTTTTTTAACAATTGCTCGCAAAACATTTGAGCAACCTTTCCTGTTGTTGTGATGTTGTTACTATCGATTTATGGGATAGGCAGTAATTATTCTCGCTCCATGCCTTCACGAGCTTCCCGCGCTGTTGGAAAGGACACGACTGCTATACAGGCTACTAGGCTACGCAACAATAAAAAGAACTGGCACCCAACCTCCAATCTCCATTTTGTGTTTGATCCAGTCCACATAGGAGCTAACACGCGCAAACACCGTGTAGGTGCTCTCTGCTTCACAGTTAGGATGCCCCCAGCTGACAGCTCCATGAAGAACAAATCGGCCATTTTCTTCGCAAACAAATGGCCCCCCACTGTCACCTTGGCAGCCGCTGATCACATTGCCTGCGGTAGCGTATCCTGCGCACACCATACTCTGGTGATATACTGTTGCTAAAGCTTTATTGGCATCTGCACAGGTCTGGTGATCTACCACAGGCATACCAGCCTGTTGTAGAATGTTCGCTGGTTTTCCACCGCCAATCAGCCTTCCCCAGCCTGTGGATCATTTGAATAATGTCAATAAAATTAAATGGGTCGACTGTGGCATACTGACGTCTTCCCTATGAACATCTTTCAGTCTTGCAGTAATAAACATAACTATACCATCAGATCAGATGGACTATATAGATCACACTTCTGTAACATTAAGCAATTTTCTGTTTGTTTCAGGGTTCCTAAATTTGGATTTCTTCGCCTAGTTCAAGTAAATTATCTGAAAATCTTATGCCGCGGTCTTATTGTCGCTAGAACCCTGCTTGCTCGGCCACACGAATGTTTGACGAGAAGCTTGGAAACCGATTGAAATAACGATAATCCTAAATGCAAATACTGCTAATGCAACGTTGGAGTTGATATTAGCAAGAGATTATAATTGGAAAGAGAGGGAGTCTAGGGGCCTTGGCTGAGATATCTTAATTGCAAAAAAGTTATTTTTAGTAACAATGCGGACCAATGCGGAAACATTTTCCGGTGAGCTGGTTGACTTCCGGAAGATCAGCACGTCAAATCGAGGGGGAGTCAACAAATTAAAAAAATGGCGACCATCGCGGTGGGGCTCGCGGTGGTAATTTCGCATGTGAAAAAGAAAGTAAAATGGTCCTGTTTGAGCAAAGAACGTTATATAGTACCACAGCGGCTGGATACATAGATTTCCATCTGTCTTAAAACAAAATGTTGCAACTGAAGCGGTAAAAAGGGGGCTGGACAATTCAACTTACCGGACAGATGCCAATCAACCATCCAATCCAATTTCTTGTAAGCGTCGTTTCAAAAAGTTTGAAGTCGCTTTGCTCGATCGATGACCAGCCCATACAAACAGAAACTTTTCAGATATGAAATAGTTGTATACTGTAGAATTCAAAGTTGTTATGTTTTCGGTAGCTGAAGGATAGAAGGATTCTATTCTGGGAAAATCACTTTTTGGGGATTTCAACACGGCAAGGAGTTAAAAATGCTAAAACCGGCTCACATTCATGCATGCATGGACATTTGTTTTCTATAAGCTTTTATACGTTTGGAAGGACTTTGTCAGGTGCAACTTCTTTCCATGGAAAATGGATATCAGTTCTGTTGAGGTCAGCTACCAAGAAACTCTATGCTGACAGGTTAGAGGTTATTTAGAGCCAAAGTGTAAGTACAATTTCTGGAAAAGTGATTGAATTTTCTTTTTTCGATGGGCCGCGTGTTTTAAGATTAAGCTTAATTCTTGCGTACTTGGATTATTGACTTCGAAAAAATCCAGTAGACATGTCTAATTTTATTTTTAAAAAGCGAATAAATAAAACACACTTTACTAGTGATGTCACCTTAATTAATTTATTGAACTTTGTGATAAAAGGTCACCATTTCTTTTTAGTAAACTCACATGTGACATCGATCCTTTGTTTGTCAAAGTACAGCTTATTAAAAAACTTCAGTTTTAAAGATTGCTGAACACGGTATCACGACGTCAAAAACTTTAATGGTCTACTCTAGACTAAAGGCAATTAATATTATTAATTTTTGTATTTAAGGTTAAAGAACTTTAGCTAAGTTTCAAAACAAAAATGCATTAAGCTTACATCCAAGGCCACGTTTTTTAATAAATGAAAACTACGGATGATGCCTTGTTTGGAAGCGCCGTCGTTTACACGCTTTCTATTTACCTTTTTTATATAAGCTTAAGCCTATAAGAAAAATGGATCGGACATCTTCATTCGCCTTGTACAAGTTATGTTTCATAAAAATCAATTAGTTGTTTTTCTGAACGTTGCTTTGATCGGATTATAACTGGTCACTGAGAATTTTAAGGACTTTATTTCATAAACAAACAACGCGCGGGTTTCAGCCGACTAAAACGCCGCTAAACGCAATTTTTAGGTTCTCAAAAATGTTTGCTGGCCTTTCCGTGGATTTTTATTCCAAAACGATGCCTGTTTGTTTTCGCTATTGGAGTATCGTCTGAATTTCAGTTAAAAAATAAAGTTTTTATTCATTTAACAACTGCTGGGGAAAAGTGGACCTGCAAAGTTCCTTCGAACTGAGTGACAAACTTCAGGAATTTCCGGTTACCTTAGCTGTGACCCGGGATAAAAGACATCAAAAATATTACAAACTGATTCTGTTAGTATGAACCAGCAAATATGAAAGTAAAACTGTGGCCGTGGAGACATGCTGAGGCTACAAATGGAAGCCAAGATCTTGCTATGTTTGGCACGAAAATGACGAAGAAAACGAATTTCATAAAGTCTGAAGTGAATATTTTGGTTTACTCACGAAAAAATCGATTTTGGACATTTTGGATTTCCTTTCCATTCTAAGATTACAACCAAACTTCGATGAAAAATAAGCCAGCAGTGTTAACCGTATTAAAAAGAGGCATCGTTAAATAAAATCCAAGAAAAAGCCAGGAAACTTTTTTTGTGAAGTACTTGCGTTGTTTGTTAACACGCGGAAATAAGTCCTTTCTCTCAAACTATAGTTTTGGCGAAATAATCCAACAAAAGCAACCTACAGAAAAGGATCTAATCGATTCGTTTATGAAACATAAATGTGACAAGGCGAATAAAGATGTCCATGGAAATTTATACAAAAAATACTAAATACAAAGTGTGTAAACGGCGGCAGCTTCCAAGCAAGGCATCGATCCGCTCTTCGAAATCATCGTACTGAAAAACAATGGCCTTGGGTGGAATTTTTAAAAGTGTATGGTCAATGCATTTTGGTCTCAGCTACAATTCTTATTGATTCCCTTTATTTTCTAGATTAGGTCATTTAAGTTTTTTGACATCGCATACAGTGTCAGCCAAACTTTCTGATCTTTTGTCTGACAAAAAGGAGGCCCGTGATTTAAGACTTAAGTTTCTTATATAAACTTAAGCTTTTCATACTAAAAAGAAATGGTGGCCTTTTATCACAAAGTTCAATAAATTAATAAAGGTGACATCACTAGAAAAGTGTGTTTCATTTATTCGCTTTTTAAAAATAAAATAATACAAGTCTACTGGATTTTTTCGAATTCAATAATCCAAGTATAGATGAAGTTTAACTACGCAAGAATTAAACTTAACACGCGGCCCATCGAAAAGAGAAAATTCATGATCACTTTTCCAGAAATTGTACTTACACTTTGGCTCTAAATAACCTCTAACCTGTCAGTATAGAGTTTCTTGGTAGCTGACCTCAACAGAACTGATACCCATTTTCCATGGAAAGAAGTTGGACAAAAGTCCTTCCAAACGTAAGCTTAAGCTTATAAAAGCTTAAACAAACGTCCATACGCTGCATGCATGCATGCGAGCCGGTTTCAGCATTTTTAACTCCTTGCCGTGTTGAAATCCATAAAAAGTGATTTTCCCAGAATAGCATCCTTCTATCCTTCAGCTACCGAAAACATAACAGCTTTGAATTCTACAGTATGCAACTATTTCATGTCTGAAAAGTTTGCATGGGCTGGTCATCGATCGAGCAAAGTGACTTCAAACTTTTTGAAACGACGCTTACAAGAGATTGGATTGGATGGTTGATTGGCATCTGTCCGGTTAGTTGAATTGTCCAGCCCCCTTTTTATCGCTTCAGTTGCAACATTTTGTGTTTTTAGACAGATGGAAATCTATGTATCCAGCCGCTGTGGTACTATATAACGTTCTTTGCTCAAACAGGACCATTTTACTTTCCTTTTCACATGCGAAATTACCACCGCGATGGTCGCCATTTTTTTAATTTGTTGACCCCGCCTCGATTTGACGCGCTGATTCAAGAAAGCAAGTCTTCCGGAAGTCAACCAGCTCACCGGAAAATGTTTCCGCATTGGTCCGCATTGTTACTAAAAATAACTTTTTTGCAATTAAGATATCCCAAACGACACAGCGGAAAAACCGCCACGCATGCGCTCTGAAAATCTTGACCGTTACAAATTCAAAATGGCGGACGACAAATCGTATTTTGCTACGTAATTAGGGACCAGTTTGCAACCGTTTACATGAGCTGGAGACTGTGCCTTCACCCCGAATTTCAAGTTCAATTCTTTGACGTTTGTGAGTTCGTTTCTTTCAGTAATTCGACTTGGTTTTCCAAACATTTTGGCCTTTGCTTTACGGACCGTAACGACAGCTGTATATGATGATAGCTGCCCCAATCGTCCGTGGTTTTTTCCATTTATTAAGGTCATTCATAAATGATTAAGGCCAGGACTTCGGTTGTCGAAAGTTTGTGAATTTTCAAAGAAAATATCAAATATGACTTTTTTTTCGTTCTAATGACTTTTTGTAAATGCCTTTGAAAGATGGAAACCTAAATACATGCGAAGGAGTCTCACTGGCTTCGAATTTCGTCTTCATCTTCACGCTTACCTTCCCGACGAGCAGTCTTACGAACGGTAAGCAGATCATCTTGTTTATCTGGGCTGTTGTCTATGCCTTTTCTTGTGTTATGAGATTTTCTCATCAATGTAAACAGCTTGTTTCTTATAAGCGTTATTTTCAAAGTAATGTATTTAAACATAACTTGGATGAATAAACATTTTTTGAGTTCAAGATCTTTCTTGTTGTTGTTCTTGTTCGTCCATCTTATCTAGTTGTGTCGCGAACGCGGCGACGATTTCCCGCCTTTTTCGTCGGGACGCACCCAATACGATGTCAATATCAATTAGGCTGGTGACTTGACAGCAAACCGGCTAAACTGCAACAAAAACATGGCAGTTGTGTTGACGTTTTTTTAAGAAAATGTTTTGTGCTAAAGCACCCAGAGTTTTACGGAGCAAGGAAAATGTTTTGGCAAGTCCTCAAAATATAGATTGTTGGGGGAAAATTTCCTGTTTGACTAAAATAGAGTCTTTAAACTGTGGATTTCAAGAACGTGTGAGCCTCTGTGTGCGGCATTACGAAGAGGAAAAACAAAAACACCTAAGTGTCTGCTGTTTCCCGACACGCTCCTGCAATGACAAGTGCTCTGGCAAACTTACCGCTTGTCCACAGCGTCTTATTACAGTGTTCGAGGGATTGTTCAGTGGGGGCAAGATGCCGTCGGGCAGAATTTGTCAAACCCATTTAATGCAGGCCGACAAAGATGCTCGTATCATTGAAAACAAAAATTATATTTCTCCCAGAAAGGTGAGCCACTCTGCACATTTGTTTTTTTATTATTACTATTTTGCAAGAGAGCAAAAGTCGAAAAAATATTTTTTTTGTAATAGCGTCGACATTCAAACAGTCCAAGGGAAGACACCGGAGATGTGAAGGTCTCGCCAAGGGATCCCCCAAAATGGTGTGAACTAATTAAGCAGCTCGAGAGGCTGGAGCATGAGAATGAACGCTTAAAGGAAAGGTCCAAAAAGTTAGGTATTGAAAACTCAAACCTGAAGGACCAAATTAAAGGTGTGTTGAATTTTAATGGGTTTGTAAAAATTATTAAAAGTTTAAATGGGTTTCCATAACATTTAAAGGGTTTTTCAAGCCAGCTTTTTCATGAAACATTTTGTTTCAGTTGAGACCCACTTAATTGTACTGTTGATAAATTCAAATGCACCTCACAACTACTTTAAATGCTACAATTTGACCGGTCATCTGAAGAAGTCTAAATATAGTCTATAGCTATTTTTAGCAAGGATAACATTAACATTTGCAGATATGGAACAACAAAACAAGGACAAACAGAAACATCTTGAAGAGGCCAAGGCTGAGATTGACAGTCTTTTAGAGAAAGTCAGAGGTACCAGAATATAACATGATTGCCTTCAGTCGAATTCACACTGTGAACTATGTATTTTTACCCAAGGCATAAAAAGCCTAAATGCTGTACTAGTACAAACTGACAGAGATTTTTAACAACATACAGATCTTAAGGAAAGCAGACCTCATGATTGGATTTTGACTGAATCAACCTGTTTTTTTTATAACATTTTACTTCGCTAATATTCCCCCTAAGCTCACAGGGAAATTTTTCTACACAGGTTTTAAGGGGGAAAGATACTGTTATTTCAACTAAATAAATAATAATATTTTGAAATGAAAATAAACATGGAGAGAGCAATTACTTTAATTACACCCTGTAGATTCTGTAAATAAAATTAACAATAACTTTTAGGTCAATCATCATTCAGTGAGTCAGTGCACAGTTTCCACAAGGCACTGACACATCATTACACAATGGGTGGCAAACATCTGTACAACCCCACTGACATGGAAGAGTTTTGTGAAAGTCACGCTCCGGATTTATTCAAGCAAGTGTACACAGCAATTGTCAATGACTCAAAGGAAGCACCTTCAGTAAAAAGGTTGGAGCTGCAAAAAATAAGGACTGTTGCTATTCTACACAGTCTGTGTTTTTATCGCAATCAGGTATTTTCCTAGCAATAAAATATTTCAATATTGACTTCGTGAACTGGTGATATAGTAAAGTGGTTTTGTTTGTATGTTCAAATTTTCGTAAGGTTCTCTTGTAAGGCAATATAACTATATAACTGCTGTAGATTTGTACTCTTTAGTGGTTTTAATCCACAAATTATCATAACAGTAGGAGAGGCCAACATTGCAAATGACCACTCATTGTTGTTTTAACTGTAAGAATCTACAACTGGTACTTTTCCCAAGAAGAATGTAATTTTTAAATGAACCACATTTTTTTACTAGAAAATTTGCCCCATTCAAAAAGCAAATGGTCTAAACCTGAAGATGAGTGGTGCAAGCTACAGTGCATTGATGTCTGGAATGATCCTTGGCTACAGTTGCCACCCAAAAACTGTAAGGAATCATGAAAAGGCATTAGCAGAAGCAAACAAAAAGGAAGTTTCAAAGAGAATAATGGAAGCCACAGCTGTAAGGAAGATAATTAAGTTTAATTTTTTTTTTGTGCCAGAATAAAACTTACATGTAGGCTGACTCCAGCAAATCTTGCTTAGCTCCACCATTAGCATATTTATGCCAGTTCCCCAACTCATCATAGCATTGACAATGAGGATAATGGCTTACTGAAATTTTCTTTACAGTATCTTTAAATTTTTGGTTAGTCTTCTCAAAAAAAAAACATGAAGGTAAAAAATGGACAGGTTTTAGAAAAATTCCTCCCATACACAGTCAAACATATATTAAACCATCCAACTTAGCCAAAGTACTTGTAGATGTAGTGATATTCCTTATTGTACATACAGCTGCTAGCCATTTTGACTTTGCACAGAATACTGCTGAAGTTTAACACTACATGTTTTCTTCCACGTGCTGGATGTGAAACTTCAGTTCTACCAGGTCCAAAAATAAAAAATGACCTAACAGTTCAAGGAGACAATGATATACATTCACAAATTACTTGGCTTTCATTCCTTTTTTAGAAAAAGCAGTTTATGCTCCTCATTGAGGATGATATTCATTTCATTCATACAATCGGCCAGCCTACAACCAGTACCACGAGTACTGCTTGGCACATGTGCACAGGCTTACTGGATGTGCAAGACCAAATTCCAGCAGTGCCAAAACCTCAGAACACCAGCAAGCTTCATCGCACTGTTCCAGTAACCATGAAGAATGGCACAGTAAGACAGTGTAGGGGTGGCATTGATGTAACATCCATACTGCAACACTTTTCTAAGGCTTTAAATCAGTTCTTTTCTTCAAGCTATTTAAGTTCCTTGCCAGTGGGACACAGAACTTTGGACATGACAAATGCACAGCAAAGTTGTGAAAACCTGAGGTAAAAAACAGAAAAAAAGCAAGAAAAACAACTCTTATAAATTTGTCTCTCAAAATAATTTTATGTTTAATAATTACTCTGAGTTGGCTTCAGATAGGCAAAGTGCGCGAAACAGAGAAAACATCTACACTGCCTTCAGATTCCATCACAATTTCGTCAGGCTAATAAAATTCAGAAAAGAAATATCTTTCAGAACTCATAGAAGATATGTGTTTTGTTCAATTTCCTGCTTTTTTAACAAGGTTTCTTTGAACAAAAGTCACTCACTAAGTTGCTAGGTTTTGTAAACAAAAACCGTGGTGGGAAAAATCTGTAATGCCTGTGGGCAATCAGAGTGTGCATACTATTGCAGCCATATAAAAATGCTTAATAAATCAACACATTAAAGAATAAGAGACTGATAAGCATTTCATTAAATAAATAAAATAAATAAGTACATCAATCCCTCTTTTCAGAGTGTATTCAGATGAAGACAGACAGGAGTTAGAACTCCTGAGGACAACGTGGCTCATTGATGAGTTTGAACAAACCCTCAAAAGTGTCCACAACTACCGAGAGGCACTCACACACCTTCTAAGGGAGGCTCCCACACTAGAGGAGTACTTGCAGAAGTTTGTTGTCGTATTGAGTGGCGACTTCCCCACCTGGAAATATAACAAGATTATTGCAGAGGTTTGTTACATGTCAATATACTGTAATTCTGGGCTTAAAATTGGTACATGTAGTTGCATGATTATTTGCCAGCTGTCTGACATCCTGTATCATGCAGCAGAAAACAAAGACCTGGTGGAAAACATCAAGCTGTTTCTACATGCATTCACCGAAAAGAAGGTTGAAATATTTCATTCCGTTTTAAGAAGGTTTGTTAAAACATGACAATTACTTGTATAATTACATTTACAAACAAATTTAAAGCCATAGAGGATAATAAACATTCAGTGGTAGGCCCTTTACCAATTTCATTCAAATCATATATCACTGTATCATACAAATGCCATCATTCAAATCTTATTTATTGTAATAAACATTTTTGTAGAGATTATTTTACCTTTTGTTAATTTCCTAGAAATGTTCCTGTATGGGCAGTTCCTGCTGAGATCCAAACAATGGCACATGCTTTGAGTGGCAGGAGGTTCAATGATGACTTTTTGGAGTGGTTTCTTCCCGAATATGCAAGAGGCCGAGGTACCAAGCATATGGCTGAACTGGTTTTTGCTGCTGCAGAATTCTTCATTGAATTGTTTTGTGAAGTCTGGGCCACACAGGGTCAGACTAACAAGATTCCTAGAGGAAGGAAGAAATTTCAGGTTAGTAACTACATGTTTACTGGCTCCTAGAGTCTTTAGGTTTACTCTACCTGCCCATTCAGTGTACATGATACTTAAATAAAAGTAATTCACAACACATTCAGCGAATGGCATTCACTTAGGGAAATATGCAGGGCCAAAAAGCTAACATAATATCTAGACAACTTATTTTTTTTTGTTTTGTTTTTGTTTTGAAGTCATATTATTTACCTGCGCTTGACGCAACAATGGATCAACGGTGCCTTCCCCTGGGCTATTTGTTTCTGGGAAAAGAGCCGGATCCCATGCTAGCATGTGACCTTAGCACATGCCCAGTCAGCGATGACTACAATCACACAGTTGTACGTCTCACATGTGGCCACACATTCCACAAAGGATGTTTGTTGCAGGAGTCTGAACATGATGTTGAACACAACTATGCAATGGATCACACAGTGAAATGTCCTGTTTGTTATGGACCATTGCAGAAACACATGCAAGAACTTGCGACCACGTTAAACCGGTAAGATA
This sequence comes from Dendrophyllia cribrosa, assembly GCA_024195265.1. NCBI lineage: Eukaryota > Metazoa > Cnidaria > Anthozoa > Scleractinia > Dendrophylliidae > Dendrophyllia > Dendrophyllia cribrosa. The sequence goes on along the minus strand of JAJLRJ010000012.1, from coordinate 3,275,798 downwards.
CAGTGCTGTATACATGTAATATAATTGACCTATTATTTGATGTATAAATGTATTATTGACATATTGATGCACATGTACTTTCCTAAGAAAAGTGCCATCAGGAATCAAAGTACTATTAATTTAAATTGGACAAAAATCGAGTGCCAGAATAATTTAAATTCTATTGCGTTTTTTGACATCCTTTTAAGGCTAAAATTATTTAGCAAAGATGTAAGTAACTATCCGTGATAACCCCAACAACAATTTCTTATCAGAGCCAGAGAAAATGAATTTCGAAGCTCACAAGCTATAGGCACAATCTCATGTGATTTTTTAAAATCGTCTATAAAGCGATTCAGTGGAACTTCGAAATTTGTTTTCGATGTTTGGTGTTGTTAGAGAAGATTTCTTTTGATAATACGTCACACAAAAGTTTGCAATAAGGTGTAAATAATTTTGGTTCGTACTTTTGTCTACTAAATACTCAAAGTCCTGGCGGATTCCACCTTAAATATTTATTACCAACCTCCATCCGATTGTTTGAAGTTCTATTTCAAACAGAAACGATGACTGACAACAATAACTGCGTAAAATCGTTTCAAAAAATGTACCTACCTGTGACAATTCGATGTCTTGTTGATTTCCAAACTTAGATATCTGGCAGGAGGCGCGGACGATGTTAGAAATGATGATGATGAAGACGACGATGAAGACACCACCAAAGATGAAACAGATGATGAAGAAGACTTCAGTGACGACAACATCGATGACAAAACGTACAAGGAACAAGTCGAAAAAATTCAGCAACAGGCGGTCGCGCGTTTCTCGTCCTTAACCAGGATAAACAGGAAAGATGAACCATCCGCCTAAGAACTTTCCTCGTATCTAAATCTCGCAACTGTCCCATTTGTCAATGGCCGGAGGATGAAATGTGGAAGGTGAACAGTTCCACACAAAACCACCAAAAACACGGAGGGCAACAGCCTTCCTTCGCGTTCGTTCCACTGCATACGATGGCTAAAAACTGTTATTTCATGAGCCATTTAAAATGAAAACGCCAGTGATAAATCCATTAGTTTTAGTCAAAACCTAAGAAAGATTGAAGGTAACTTGAAATATTCCCGAGATCAAATATTATTGTGTTTTCTCTATTCTCGAACCGCGTGGTCATCCGCCATTTTGAACTCAGTTAACGATTCGCGCAGGCGCATTACTTGGTAATTACGTCATAACAATCAGCCAATCAGCGGTTTTTCCGCCTTGTCATCCCAAACCCATTACTGGGAGACTCCCTCTCTGTCCAATTATTTTCTCTTGATATTAGCCAACACCATAATGTTTACAGTAAACAACGTTGAAACAGAAGCGTTTGAATGCAGAGGTCCACACAACGCGTAAATGAAATGCACTGGTTCGGTTTTGCCGAATGTTACCCGTATGTTACTAGTATGTTACTCGTATGTTACTCGTATGTTACTCGTATGTTACTCGTATGTTACTAGTATGTTACTCGTACGTACTCGTATGTTACTCGTATGTACTCGTATGTACTCGTATGTTACTCGTACGTACTCGTATGTTACTCGTACGTACTCGTATGTTACTCGTACGTACTCGTATGTTACTCGTATGTTACTCGTACGTACTCGTATGTTACTCGTATGTACTCGTATGTACTCGTATGTACTCGTATGTTACTCGTACGTACTCGTATGTTACTCGTATGTTACTCGTATGTTACTCGTATGTACTCGTATGTTACTCGTATGTACTCGTATGTTACTCGTATGTTACTCGTACGTACTCGTAGTACTGAATGCAGAGATCCACACAACGCGTAAATACACTATGTAGAGATGCTCGAGCCAGACGTCACTTGAAGTGTATAGGACAAACTGAATGCAAGGCTGGCTCTACCACAATGGGCTGATTCATTAAGCGGCTTTAGGGTTAGGGTTAGGGTTAGGTTAGGGCCTGGCCGCTAAATAAATCAGCCCGTTGCCGTAGATTCACCCTTGCATTCAGTTTGTCTCATAACATTGAAGCACTAGAGTTGACCAGATTAAAACTGGTTTAGACCGCGGTTTTGTTCGACATAATCTTTCTGCGCTAGAGTTTTAGATAAACTGACCAGTTATGTAGCACTTTGTTCCCGGAGCTACCTGTTGTCCACTCTGAGGCAAACAAACAGTGCTGACTTTGTCACTCAGGGCCACTGGCTTGGCAAGTGTGAGCACTGCAATGTCATCGCGTAAATGACGCAGGGCGAAGTTGTCATGATAACAAACTGCTGCTACATCAATCACTTGTTCATTGCCTTCATCTACTGTCTGATCATGTTCGCCTGTAGAAAAATTGGTACGCACTGTTCCCAAAACTTATTGTTTCCAAATAAGATGGAGTCTGTCTTATAGACCTCTATATGAATCAGGTTTAAATCAAGTTTAAATAAGGTTTCAATTAAATGCTGGTTTACATATCTCGTGTTCACTATGGCACGTCTATTTCAGACCACCAGGGCTAACAAGCCACACCCTTTATGATGTAGGACGATACATAAAGACTTTTGTTCTGGGGCCATCGTACCTTGATAAGAAATAGAACACAAACCGCGGTGATAAACATATTGAACTTATTCAATTTTTATAAAACTTGACGTTTCGTATGCTACTACATACATTTTCAAAAGTGACCGTTACAGTGTTGAAAAACTATACTTATATAGTATTGAAAAGGGACTGGGACCGAGTTAACAGTTGATCTATAAAAAGAAACAGCTAATTAATAAAGCATCAGCTTCTCGCTACTGACGTTTGTTTGTTTGTGTATACAATTTTTACTCTTGTGTCAACCTTAAAATCATTTTCCAAAACACTCGCCGCATCAAATCTTTCTTCCCGTACAAGGACCGCTTGAATCGTTCTCAACAGTCTAAAGTTATTAACAAAGCCAGTTGTTGGGATTGTGAAGAATTTTACATTGGTAAAACTAAACGACGGCTTCATGATAGAAAAACTGAGCATTTTAAGGCCCTCGCTAAGCATGACCACACATCAGCCATTGCTGACCATGTCAACACCACTGGACATAACATCGAGTGGGATCATTTTGATATCTTAGCGTCGGGCAAAACTGATTTCCACTGCAAAATCAAAGAAACATTGTTTATACAAGAACTGAAGCCAGCTTTTAATGCAAACGGGGTAGGGGTGGGCCGCGAGAAAATGGAAAGGGACCGGAGTTAAAGTGTTAGAGACTGAAAAGGTTCATTTCGGGCCTATTTATTTTTTCAAGATAAGGGGTGGACCCACCGTGTCCCTACCATAGATCTGCTACAGCATTTTTGCATAGCTTAGAGGGCAGTACTACACTCCTCACTAACTCCCCCCCCCCCCCCCCCCCCCCCTTCCCGAATTCCCGATGTCATAGTTTTTCTTACCTACAACGACTTTGTAGCGTTTCGGCGAGGCATTGCTCACCACACAGTGAGCTGCAGTAACCACGTGAGTTGGTGAAATGAGTGAGCCACCACAAATGTGATAGAGCTTCCCTCGTGAAACCACTCGCAATGATATCTGCCACGGCCAAGAGTTAGGTACCGCATTTGTTCCTCCAACTACACGGGTGGTGATCGGACGTTTGCCACATTCCGCTAAAAGATAATAACAGGGAGATTAAACAACCACGACGACGACGTCATGGAAAACGGCACTTAAAGAACAGGAACGAAACTGCAGATACCGTAAACGATCTATTGCGTCACATTAGATTAATACAAACAGTGATAAGAACAGACCACCGCAAGGACCGATCAGACAATGTAAAAAGGCATTCTCTCGAAATGACACTACGGTCGCCAAACCTGACATGATCAGCGCTTAAAACTAGAAAGCAGACGCAGACAGCTATTAGAGAATGCCTTTTCACATTGTCTAATCGGTCCTTGAAGTAGTCTGTTTTTGCTTATCACGGTTTGTATTGATCCAATGTGACTCAATAGATCGTTCACGGTATCTGCAGTTTCGTTGATTAACGTGAAAAATAAACAATAATTTCCGATCAATAGTCCACCTCGTAGTTTGGGTATGCAAGATTTGCGTACCGCGCGTATCAACATCGCGACATTTACTGACTTATATCTCCGCTTCTATAAACAAGGTCCAACACTCAAATTTGCAACGTTACTTTGCTACTCAAGCATGTTAAAGGCATGGCTCGTCCCTTGGTGTAGACCCCCTACAAAGTTAATTATTTTTCCCGTTGGAAGTGATGTTTTTTAGCTCTAACAATCACCAAAAGTATACAGCAAACTGGATTTAGAGAGGTTTGATTATTGCAGTCACGTGTCTGATGACGTTATAATCTGGACAAAAAGGGGTAAGGAGGGTTAAAGGGATAGTATCACGAGGTCGAAACTTGAAAACGTCGGCCCACTTTTCAAGTTTGATTCCGCAAATTCAAAAAGGCCGTCGAGAAGTGGAGGTATTTGTTGAATCAAAAAATCCGTTTTGATAGCCAAAAGAAAAAAAATCACTTTTAACAGTGATATGTCCAAAATTCCGGTGCAAGAATAGTGAACAGTGCCGCGCGTGGAACCTCGTGATACTATCCCTTTAACTTTGGCTAAGAGAAATTTCATACGCTATTTTTTGACCATATGATGACGTAAATCGTAGTAAATAAGAGTCCACACCACGGAAAACCGGTGGAAATTTGCTAAATAGACAAGCCTTTTGTTTTGCACCGTTTTCGCTGCCGTCGACGACGTAGTTACTTTAGCTTCCCAAACAACATTTTATCTTGTAAAACAAGAATACATACAGATTTTGAAAACTCGAACTTTTTTTTAACCTGGGGTCAATTCAATAAAACTTTTACAAGTGTAATTCACAAGTGTAGCCTTGCATTCAGTTTTGTATTTTCACATTCAAGTGACGCCTGGTACGAGATCTTTCACTAGAAAGATCCGGCAACTACCAGCAAGTTGAACCCTCGGACGTACACGCAAACTTATACCCCGGGGGGGGTACTTGACAAAGTTTTGTACGGGGATGCTCCGCCCCGAGGTCAAAACACTTACCCTTTCATATACCGTTTTTGACAGAAAATGGTACCCCTTTCATATAGCCTTTACGTGCGTCTTTTAGATATATTTTGAAAGGCCCTTTTAAAATACTTAAATGGCAGTTTTCCCTACCCTTTTTTATGCGTCAACTCGTGTTTTCGCTACCCTTTCCTTTTCTTCGTGAAATCCCCACCCTTTCATATACTTCAACTCGTGAAATCCCTACCCTTTCAAATACCTCCAGCCTAAAAAAGGTACCCCTTTCGGGAGGAGCATCCCCGTATAGCTCATTATAGGGAGTACCCTCCCCGGGTACAAACTAAGACTGAAAAGTTACTCAAAACCACGTGCACTACAACAGCGGCACCCAAAGAGCAATCGATTTAGGAAAACGCTTGTAATGGCTTTGTGCTGTTTTCATATCATTTTAGTGCCAAAAAAGGAAACCTTGTGAAAACTAATAGAGTTTGGGTTTTTCGGGCCCTTTTTTAGCTGAACATTTCAGCGGCAGAAAATTAAAAAAAAAATGAAATAATGGAAACTTGAAACGTAACAGGCGCGTCGTATTTACGATGCGGCAGACAAAATAATATTTGAAACGTGGAAGGTCAACCGTCTTCGCTCTGATTCAAATCGCTTCTAAAACGACTCAAAAAGACACAGGAAAACAGGTAAATAACAATATTTTTATTAAATGATTATGTTATAGCTAATAAAGCGTTTGGGTTCCCTGTGGTGCGACCGAAGGGCATGCCACTCTAAAGTAATTTATATAAAGTTCAAAGTTTAATTGTTCAAATCGCCCTCCTTTCGGTAAAAGCAGCGCACAAATGATCCGAGTCCCACGTACGGTAATGCATGCAATCAGAAGCTTTAACTAACAATTTCAACAGCAAACATGGTATTCCTACGACGAAACATTTCAACGTCAACGATAGCAGCGTACACCGCCGGTATGTTTTGGTTTAAACAACGTATAGTACTAGTCTGAGGCAGTGAGCGTTAAGACGGGTGTGTGAGCTTGTCAAGTGCGCCGATTATCTCAAACCAGCCAAGCGGTGCTGGATTAACCCTATTCAGCTTGGGCTTTTTTTTAGTTCCTGAGCCTGTGGCCATTAATTGTCCCGACATGCTTGGAGACTTCACGAACTCATTCACTTCCACGTAACGCACGCATTTACTTCGATATCACGAACACGTTTAAACTTTGATACCACGTTCTGCATGCAGCTTGGCCGGTAACCTCCGTCTCGTTTTGCCATTTAATTTCCCGACATGCTTTAGGCGCGAACTCCAGTAAGCTATGGTCACTGAATACCCTGACGACATGCATAGCGAGTTCACGAACACATTCATTTCGACTTAACGCAGACATTTACTTCGACCTCACGAACACGATTCCACTTCGATTCCATGTTCTGTATTTAGTTTGGGCGAGAACCTCTGACGGGACGGGAAAATTGCCCGGAGATCTTCAGAAGACCTTCAATGGCAAAATGTTATAAAGGCACGGGCAAAAATATTTATGCAATGCTTTCTTACGCTAAACAAACTAAAGAAAGTATTCTTGACTTGATATATCTTAGCACACACACTCGCCAAAAAGGCTTGTGTGTACAGCTGTTTCGAGAAAGGTTGTCGGAAAAAAGCGTAAAAGTGCATACAACAATCCCGAAAGGTATTGTGGTTAATCATCCACGCTATGTAAAAACTCTTTTGTCCATATGGCCCGCCATCTAAGATCATCAATGTACGGACGAGGCATCGCGGGTTAAAAGCTTATTTTTAGCCAGACGTGAAGACAAGTCAAAGTTGAAACTGAAGATCAGATAAACTACGGAAAAATTTTCATCGATTAGTTATTCAACTGAATTCAAAACTGACTCTAATCCTGGATTAGTGTTAATCGGCTACCAAATAACCGGGCAAAATACAAAAGGCATGCACCTCTTCGGAACCTCTAATTTCATTGGGCCTGGATAACACGCAGCTGTGTTGTTTTCAGGACTAGCATGACGCCTCGCAAAGTAAGGCTAGTTTATAATGCGACACTGCTTAAATTCTTCTTCATTTAGAAAGAAAAACTTTTGTCTTGGACAAATAGATCATCATTAGAGAGGTGTCTGCCTTGAGAGGGTTAACTGTTTTCACAGAAAAAAAAGCCGTCAAACCAAATGCGAAGATAAAAAAAAAAACCAAATACAGCAATTTAAAAAAAAACGTTTTAAATGTTTCAATTTTACCGCACGTTATGGAGCATAACCTGTTTCGCGAGAAAAAATTTGTAAAGTTTACAAATTTTTTTCTCGCACGTTCCGGCCTTCGCATTGTCTTACACTGTTATAATTAGAGAAAATATTCAAAACACAATTCGATGTGAATATTTTTTACTGCATCTGATTGTTATTCATGAGTTTCGCCGCAGTGAATTAATGAAATTATTAAACTTTTGATTCACCCATGCGCAAATCATACCAAGACGATATTTGAATTTTCTTAACGATCTTTTAGTTTGCTTCTCTGTCGAAACTCGTCATTGATCGCTTAAATTTAGACTATCAAAGCAAAGTTCGCCAGGATTTTGTGGCAAGTGGGAAGAAAGAAATATGTCAGGCATACAATGAGGATTATTGTAAGTGCAAGAATTGTACAATCGATACTGCACAGGTCAACACTGCGAATGGACCTCATCATGTCAGCGTCTCTCTAACAAGGAAAATGGTTCCGTTCATAATTACTTGCGTTGAGACCTACGATTCTTAAGGTTATTCTTCCTTTAAGACTGCTTGTGATAAATACGGTGTATGAGGTAAGTAGTATCTAATTTAATAAGTAGAACCATCGATAGCCCGAGCTAAAGTAGCCTGGACAACAGGCATTTTTCTTCTCTCCGATCCATTGCGTGGCTCGCGCTCCGCGCTCGTTTCTTGCGTTTCGCGCTAGCGCACCACAGAATCTCAAATCTCAAATCCCAAATCTTTATTTTAACACGGTAAAAATTCATCAGGTTGGTACGATAATAAAATACAACTACAAGATAATTTCTACTAACAATTTCTACTACCAATTAATACGTATCTATAAAGTCTATATCAGAAGCGCCTATTGTGCAGGCTAGGGCTAAAATAAACCGTTATAATTCACGACATTTTGAGTATGAATCAAGACCAAATTTAGTTCTCTTCACCGACATACAAGTAAAACTTAATTATCTGTCGTTCATTACGCCAGGCACTTCTATGGAAGTAAAAGTACTTTTGATAACGAAGCTAAGTGGAAAAGTGCTTTATTTTTATTTCAAATTTGCTCTCCTCAGTTGATAATATGTAACTACAAACAAAGTCAAATGGTAGGAAAGTTGTGAAGAATTGCTACTCTATTTAGAAATTATTCAAAAGTCCGAATTTAAAGATGACGACCAAGCTAAAGTTGTATAAATGTTGTTATATATTTCCGATGATTACCTTTTCATTTGTATAGTTTTAATTTGCTGATCGAATCTATCTGTCATTTAGACCGGGCACTTTTACTGCAGTAGAAGTACTTTTGATAATGAAGCCACGTTAAAACGTGCTCCCTCATATCAAACACAAGGAGAGTGTTTAATCAGGATATCCAAACACCAAAAAGTGGGTTGAAAAACGAGGTGCAGCCGAGTTTTTATAGCCCACTTCGAGGTGTTTGGATATCTGATGAAACACTCTTTTAAGTGTTTGATATAGCTTCTCAAACTGATCCGTTAAATGTGGAGAAAACGAAGGAATAAAATCGTCAAAATCTATGCAAATTATATCCTTCACGGTAGTGATTTCCTGAATTATTATTATTAATGAGATTTAGAACTGACTGTCTTCAGTGAATCATTTACCTTGGTCAATAAGAACACCATTGTAGTGTCTTGGTATAAAAATATCAGTTATGAATTGACAATAACGGGTTCGTTATTATTGCGTTAATTTCCCTTTTCTTGTCCCAGTTTTGCAGATAACAAACCGAGAATTGCTAAGGAACGAAGAATCAGTATCAGTCTAAGTCTGACAGAAAAAGCAGGAGATTTGCAATGTAAGTACTTATGACAAATCTTCTCTTTCTCTTGTTTTAGAGGAATTCGTCAATAGCGCGAACCCAGAGATTATTGCGGAAAACAATCTTTAGTAAAAACCTCGGTGAAAGAAATAACTAACCTTGCCACGCCACACTAGGCTTATTTTGAAATTCAGACTGAAGGTCTCTTTAAATAAATCAATTTGATTAAATGTCTTTCCCTTTTTCTACTAGAGCTATAAAGATAACATACTATCGCAGATCCAGTTCTCAGCAGTACTACTCTGGAAGATGCAAAGAACAAATAATTTTATGCTCCGAACACAAAGTAAGAGGTACGTTAAACCGACTTCATTCGGATAAGCAAATTATGATGGGAGGCGACTTCAATTGCGCCCTCACAGCGCTAGACAAAATAGGTGGAAAGCCAGTTGATGCAAAAAAGACAGTAATTCAAGAAATATACAACTTATGCAATATTTTGAAGAACTGCAAGACATTTGGAGACATAAGCATCCTAGTCAAGCTCAGTACACTTGGCGCAACAAGTCGTTAAAATTTTAATGCCGGTTGGATTATTTGTTAATTTCCAAAGACCTTTTATCTGTTGTTTCTAAGATAGAAATAACAAACCCTACATTCTCTGATCATTCAGCAGTTATTCTTGCTCTACAATCGGAAGAATATGCTAAACGTGGTCCAGGATTCTCAAAATTGAACAATTCTTTGTTGAAAGACGAAAATTTTATAACCGAACTCTCGGACAAATTTCCTGATTTCAAAGCAAAGCATAGCTATCTGGATGACAAAGGTCTTTACTGGGACATGATCAAGATGGAAGTTAGAGGTTTTTATGTTCAATATTCAAAACGAATGAATAAAAAACGGAGAAATAGAGAAAAAGATTTACAAAAACAAATCGACCGTTAAATGAACGAATTAAAAAATAATAGATCCAAGCAAAATATTTCACAGCTCTATTTTCTCTAATCAGAACTGAATAAAATTATTGAATACAAAACAAAAGGCGCTATTATCAATACAGTACAGTACAATACAATACAATACAATACTTTATTTTCACATTTCCATGACATTTTTTTGTTACAAGAAAATATATATCTAGCTAAACTAAAATTACTAAAACAATAGGACGAATAACTAAATATAAATACAGGAGTAGGACACGCTGGTATGAGGAACGTGAAAGGAACACCAAGTACTTCTTAAACTTAGAAAAACGGCAGATGAGTGAATCAAACGGCGATCCTGGAAATATCGATGGCCCAGGAAGTTGTAAAATATTGTCTCCAATCAGAACTGAATAAGATCATTGAATACAAAACAAAAGGCGCTGTTATCAGGAGTAGGACACGCTGGCACGAGGAAGGTGAAAAGAACACCAAGTACTGACTTCTTAAACTTAGAAAAACGGCAATACTTTAAAACACATATCACAAAACCCAAATGTAATTGCGGAGGAGAAATTACTGATCCCGATGAAATATTGAATGCACAGAAATCATTTTATTTAACCCTATATATACTGCTCCCCCTTGTAGTGCAACGGAAGACATATTTCAAGAATTCTTTGAAGACACCAATTTGCAAGACTCGATCAAATTGAACAAGATAATTTAGAAGGTCTTCTTCTCAAAGAGGAATGTTACACTATTCTGAAACAATGTGCGAAAGGGAAGTGTCCAGGAAGCGATCGCGATGGCCTCTCTGTTGAATTTTATTTGCAATTTTGGCATCTCATAAGCGAAGAGATGGTCGAAAGTTTTAATTATGCTCTTCTGCGAGGCCAAATGAATATAACTCAGAGGCAAGGAATCATTAAAGTTATACCGAAAAAGAAAAAAAGACAAATTCTATCTTGAGAATTGGAGACCCCTTTCCTTGCTAAATGTGGATTACAAGATTGCTACAAAAACTATTGCTCACAGAATTGCTACAATTCTTCCTACAGGCTATGGACAGACAGACAGGCTATGTTAAGGGACGGTATATTGGACAAAATGTCAGACTTATTCTCGACCTTATGAAAGTTACAGAGATTGAAAATATATCAGGTATAGCTTTATTCATTGATTTTAAAAAAGCATTTGATACGGTAAACTGGAATTTCTTAGCAAGGACTTTACAAATGTTTAATTTTGGGCCTCTGATTTAAAGTTGGATAAAGGCCTTTTATAACAACTGTTCAAGTTGTGTGATGAACAACGGATATGCATCAGAATTTTTCGAATTGGAGCGAGGCGTTCGACAAGGATGCCCGCTTTCCGGTGCGCTCTTTGTTCTATGCGCAGAAATACTAGGCAACGCCATCAGACAAGATACGAGTATTCGTGGAATACAGATTTTTGGTAAAGAATTTAAAGTGTCTCAATATGCAGATGATACTACCGCCTTTGTGGCAGACTTGCAATCTGCGGAAAACTTGTTTAAATTATTGCACAACTTTCAGAAGTGTTCTGGCTTCGTAGTGAACCTTAGTAAAACTGAAGGAACGTGGTTAGGCGCTAATCGATTAAACGAGGCAAAACGCTTTGGAATTGCGTGGCCTTCTGAACCCGTCTTTGCGCTTGGGGTCCATTTTTCAAATAATGATACTGTTTCCTTTAAGAAAAACTTTGATCAAAGTCTTACGTCAATGCAAACCTTTTTAAATTTTTGGTATCCAAGGAATCTAACATCACACGGCCGCATAACCATTTTGAAAAGTCTTGCACTGTCCAAACTGGTTAACAATACGTCTACGCTTTCATTTCCTCTAGTATTTACTAACAGAGTAAACCTGTGAAGTTATCAAAAATTTTCTCTGGGGAAAAAAGTAAAAAAAAACACATAAAACTATGATAGGACCTAAAGAAAGAGGAGGACTCGGCATGCCTGATTTTAAAATCATCAATAATTCTCTCAAAGTAACGTGGATCAAACGGTTAAATGATAGCACTGCAAACACTAGCTGGTGCCATATTCCTATGGAATATCTAAAACCTGTAGGCGGTCGTTTTTTATTTGGGTGCAACTTCGACTTAAAATGCCTCTCAATTGATTTGCCACTATTTTTTTTGTAAGGAAACTCCAGAATCTTGGCAAAAAATCAACTGTACTATCCCTGACGAAAGAGCAAATCCTAAATGAAATAATATGGAATAACAGGTTCATTAGAATTGAAGGTTGCTCTGTCTATTATAAGCAGTGGCATGGGGCAGGCATTACTAAAATTAATCATACCTTCCAAGATGGCTGTTTCTTAACTTTTTACGACTTTTCTTCCAAGTTTCCTATAAAGACGAACTTCTTAAGATATCATGGCCTGTGCCATTAAATTCCTAAAAAATGGATTAAAAAATTAAAGGCGCATAACGTACATGCGCCAGTGTTTTACAAGCAAACGATCATAGCAGAATGTCAATAGATAAAATTTCTTGCAAGTCAGTTAGCCAATGTATGTGAAGATGGAATTCGAAACACCTACAGCTGAAAAAAGAATGAAAAATGCTGGCATTAACGAAGAAACAATACATCATATCTATAGTATCCCTTTTAAAGTGACAAAAGATACTAGACTTGCTATTTTCCAATTTAAAATCATTCATTACATCCTGCCTACAAACGTTACATTATGCAGGGATTTAATTATTTTAAGCGAACAATGTACCTTTGCACCGAGACATCTTTTTGTAACTTGTTCCCACGTGATGTCCTTTTGGACACATTTCACCGATTGGTGGAATGAAAAAAAAATTAAGAAGTTTTGACTCTCTCGGAGACAACTATCATTTACGGTTTCAGTAATAATCTCTCTCTTCGTCTTGGTTTAAACCTCTGCATAATTTTAGCCAAATATTATATTTACAACGCTTCAAGGAGAGAAGAAGAATATATCTGGGAAGCTTTTTTCGCCTTTATGAAAAATCATCTGGATATGGAAAAACATAAATGTAAATTGGAAGTTAAATTTTGAGCTTTTTGTATATAATTTTCTTTTTGTTGTTGTTTGTGACATGTCCTTTTTGGCTTATTTTAGCTTGTTTAGCTTGTACTATGTTGCCGTACATTTAAAAACTATTTTGTAAGTTAATACTAATCCCTAGCTAGTATCGTAGTCTTTTGTATTGTAAAACTCGAACGTATTGTAAATAGTGTAAGCAGTCGTGGTGCTATAAGTATTGTTGAACTCAATATATAAAAAAATAACTAAATAAAAAAAAAATAATAATATTTTAATAACATTCCACATACAAATAGACATCAATCTTGACAGTTCACTCAGGATCTGTTTCATTTGTCTATCAGGCATAGGCAAGCAAAAACAGAAATATCATGAACACGCGCGAGGCAATTGTTTCGCGCGTGTCCCCTGTCTCGTTTATCGCTCGGCCACCCTATGACTCAGTATATCTATTTAGGTCTAAGCTTAGCAAGCCAGGATAGAACATCTCATATACAGGTGTGCTTTTTTTGAAACGTTCTGAAAACCTTTTTGACCCGAAATGCCAAGTTTTGTACAGAATAGTTTTAATGGTTTCAAGCAGAGTTTATAATAGCTTTAGGGGTCGAAATTTATTTGGGAGCTTTGAGAAACCCATATCAAATGTAGTGACATTACAAGAGAAACCTAAAAGCACTTTTTCTTCTTTCGATTGAACATAAAAATCGAATTAGAAAATTAAAACAAAAGGTTAGAAAATAACCTTAAGTGGCGGAAATAACTGAATTTCAATCCTTTACAGGATTCCGAGTTAAAGGTCAGGATTCAAGATACTGTACGTCCAACGCGATTTGAAAGGCAAGATATAATTCTATTCATATCATGTAATGCAAATTAACAAAAAAGTCATTCATTAAATCCGTTACCACCGGGATTCAAACTCGGGTCATATTGACAGGTGGCAACCTCAGCTACCTAGTTTGACTGTTCTGCCGTTAGATTCAACTGCTAAAGTAACTAAAGAAATCGAGCACACAATTATCGATAAAACAAAATCAATAACAGAAAGATGGCCAATAGCTGCAAACGTGGTGACCCAAAGCTAGGTGGAGGGTTTCGTGCGTTCCACTTGGTGCTTGTCTCACTTTCTCGTCCCGTAGGTATGGAGTACAGCTTGGAGTGTTCTGCGACGTCAGCTGCCCCGCGAGGTGAAACCGGTGACATTCTAGCGGCATTGCACACGGGTACAGTTATCGCAGATCAACGCAGTTGACTGGACGGCTCAATCCAGAGCTAACCGATACTATACTGTACTGTGATCGCCTAGGATGACAGGTAGTTTCATCCGGGTCACACCGGATTTAGTTCACCGGCAATCAAGTACTACCGCCGAACGGACGGTCTGTATTCAAGCGGGGGTCACAATTTTGTTTCAATTTTCTGTATCGCCGAAAATCCCAAAATATAACAGTTGGAAATCAGATTGCAATTTCAGGGAAAGACTTGTTGTTGAGTTTAATAATAATGGTGTAATAACTTAGCTTTAAAAAGTCATATTTATAAACAACGCATGCATGAACAAATGGATGAATGAATCAAACGACGATCCTGGAAATATCGATGGCCCAGGAAGTTGTAAAATAAAACACAGAATATTAAATTCTGCCTTGCACGGGATTCGAACCCGTAAAGTTGGCCATATGTTGCAAACTAAACTGAGTTCAAGCAATTTATCTGGTATTATTAAATTGTCTTTTGTAGAACATCATCAACAATAACACTGAGGAGATGATGGCTTTTCAATATTTACTTTAGAGAAACTGACATCCAATCATTATAATCCAGTAGTGACTTGCTGTGTTTTAAGTTTTCAGAGCAACATTTATGGCTTCTGCACCAAACGATCATCCGTCCAAACCCAGGATGAAAACGGGGATATGTTCTATCGGGTCGCACGTTAATCAACAACAACAACAAGTAGCTTTATTTGCATGACTATAAATCCTTACAGTATTGCAAAGCTTTACAACATAACAAAATGAAATTACAATAATATAATAAAAAAAGGGAAAGTACAATCAGTCTGATTTGATAATTTGATTATTGCGGAGATCTAAGCATGAAATAATGAATTTCACCAAATGAATATTTACAAAATAATTACGAGAGTTCATTAATTCATTGGTAACTTCTGAAGGAGATAACTGTTTTATATTTGGTAGGTGAAACCCTATTTTCCTGTAAAATCCGTCCCTAATAATTGAGTATTTAGGACAGTGGAAAAGGAAGTGAATTTCATCTTCAATTTCATTAGATCCACAAGTAGGGCACAATCTATCATCTCTCGTGATTTTTTCATATCTACCAATTTCAATCATTAATTTATGATTACTTATACGAAATTTTACTAAATTTTACTCAAAAATTTAAATTTTAAATTTTTAAATTTTATTTTAATCGGCACAGTTGAATAGAGGGTAGCTCAACCCAGAGCCAACCGATAGTATACCATGCTGTTATGAAAGGAGGCTTTTTATCGGGTCACTGGCGAGCTCTATCATGGCTGCCACTACTGCCAGGGAACAGTGTGTACTGAAGTGAGGGTCATACAATTTTGTTTTAATTTTTTGAATCAGAAATGCAAATATTAGATCGAAATTTCTTATTGCTCTGTAATAATAATATAATAATTTTACATTAAAAAGTGAACTACGGATGAAAGAATAAATGAGTTAGTTAAAATGATCATGGAAACCTTGGCCAATACAAACAGTTAACAGTAAAACGCTCAGTTGTAAGGAATTCGAGCCTATGCAGTTCAGTTTGCCATATAACATGATATAAGTGCTGCCGTAATTGAAAGAGCTCTATCACTAATCTATTGCCTACGGAACTAGGCCAATTGTAGGAGTTTCAATTATTTTTGTCTATTGTGGACATCACGGACAAGAACTGGAGATGATAAATTATCACGACTTACATTAGGAGAACTGCCACCTTTTCATAACTTGTACTGACTGATTGCGTTTTAAGCTTGCAGATTAACAACATTTATCATCAGCTGCAGTGGAAAGAGAAACATTCAGTGGAATGACAATAAAACTGAACATGAGTTGGAACTTCTCTCATCGCGTTTGGCAGCTTACAGTCATAACGACAAGTTCAATCGGTAGGTTTAATATGATGTATTTATGACAGCTAGGCCAATCATCACCAGCAAGTTTCAAGACAAAACTGTTAACCTAAATCTTCTTTGTGGAGATAGGAAAACTCCTCGGAGCTGGATGAGAACCACTAATGATAATAATTTAACAAACAAAGTTCAGTACACGCCTATCCAAAAAAGTTTGGAGTGGAAACCTGGGGGAACAAATGGTGTGCGTGTCTGTGTGTCTGGCTGGGATTGGGAAGGAGCTGTTGGATTGGAGATGGGAGGGAGGGAGGGAATGGGTTATACGAATGTTCTCACTGGCAATACATGCCAATAACGTTTGGAAGGCAAACTTCAATATCCACTTTCCCGCCATTAGAGTTTGTTTGATCAGTATTGCTTACTCTGGTGGTTTCAATTGTTTTTTTTTTTCAGGTTCGTCTTCAAACTGAACGAGATTCGTTACAAAAATACGAAAATAACCTTTATTCTGAGGGAAAATGGATTGTTTGCTAAAGAAAACAGCACAAATTCATCAGTGTAAGCATGCCTCGAAAAGTGGTATACGTAAAATATGGGGGCTGTTTCTCACAGTTATCTCTATTTTGGGCGGACATTTTAGCATCACAATACAGTGTCATACAGCATTCCTTTTGTTCAGCAACGAGGTCTTTGGAAACAAAAATGCTTATTAGTTCTGATCAGGAGGCGCGGATAATGATAGTTAAAGAGCTCGAAGAACAGGAGGCCGAGTCTAGTGAAATCCGTTATCCGTCTACTGATTTTGTATCTTTTCTATTTTTAGGGCGTTTCCTTGGTAATGAAGTCACAATGAAGTTGTTTAGCTGGATTTCAAATGAGTGAAAAGTGATCGACATACGCTAGCCTTTCAACCGGGTTCAATTCATTAGGAAGAATCAAAGACAGACAAAGCTGCTGTTTATGAAGTCAGAACACGAAGAATTTCATTTCCTGACAATGATATAATTGTAAAATGTGTGGAAAAGAGTTGGAAGAATTTTCACATTGGTGGCATAAGAGTGATTGCAAGTAATGTATATCGATGAAGAGTTTTTTGGCTTCGAAGGGGAAACAATTTTTGTTAATTAATATAGTAGAAAAAAAATTTCGATTTAGCTGTTGCTCTCTTCTCGGCTTTCAAATTTCAGCTCACGAGTGAGAACTAGAGTTTACCATGTACAGTATGATATTTTCTACAGGTCTTTGTTTCAAGTAACCATACTTTCTTCTACCTATTTTCTTACAAGGTGTAATTCACATGGCTCGGTTTTTTGAAAGCTGATTGATACTAATCCAGGACTTTAAAATTAAGCCAAGGTTTTGTTTCTACTGAATTCTATACTTTCTACTTGCGAGTGAAATTAGCCACAACGAAATATGAATGAAATCCAGACAGAAAACCTCATTGAAAATATAACACTGAATTAAACAAAATAAAACTAACTGAACACTAAATAAAAATAATTACTCAATCTAAAATTAAAGAAATAAATGACTACTTTACATGCAATATAGTTATTATATCAATGCGTTAGTAAACATCGACTTTAATCTCAGTTTTGAAACATGTCAATGTGGATTTCTGTCATTTTCTTGCCATACTTGCATACCATCCTATAATTTATTAGTACTTTGAGAATTAAAGAGAGACAGACGCAAACCTCGGATGAACACGCGCTATGATTAGTTTCCGAAATACCGAGCCAAGAACATTATTGTTCAGAAAAAAGCTGGATAAAAACAAGATAATTGAATTGAACAGTTTCTCGACCTTTTCCCATATCATTCTGTAACATTTTAATGCAATTCAATAAAATATTGCCATCGACTTTGGCTTGGGCAGCAGTCATTTTTCGAGGCAATAAGGCCAGGAATGCGTCGTAGGGGACTGATAAACAATTTCAATATTTTGGAAAAATTAATTATATGCTTAAAACTGGTCACATATACAGCATCTTGTTCCTCTCGCCTGCCTTTCTTGCTCTCTAAAATGACTGCTACCAGGCCTCATTAGCCTTCTCTTATATTGTTTTAGACTCGCTGAGAGCGAGTAGAAAGAGAAAAATTATTATTGTTTTAGGCTGAGCCTTAAAACAACTATTAAGCTATGATACACGCGGGTTCAACATTTGTTTATCAGCACGTAGATGTTGCGACTGCTGTTTAACAAATGTTGAATGCCGAGTTGAATGTTGAAATCGACCATTCAATATGTTGGACGTTGTGAAAACAAAAAATGACAGGCTCTATTCTGTTAAACTGACAAGTTGCAACTTGTTGAACATCGTCAGTCAATCGTTTTAAAATGTTGAATGTGTTTTCTACTCATTCAAAGTTGCAACATCGTTCAACATTTGTTGATCAACAAATGCCGAAAGATGTTGAACCATGCATCATTTACACCCATATCAACTTACTGCCCTGTCATTAACTCTCAATTGCGCTCTCGTCGATCATTCAAAGTATCTTATACAGAATCATTCACTCTCGTGTGCTCTTAATTATCGAAACTCTTCCTTACAACAACGTTAAGCGCTCTTATCTATAGCAACATTCGTGCGTGTCAATCAACTTTCCTCTCTTGTAAACCGTAATTTTCCGAGTGCCCTCTAATCAGCACTTAATTGCGCTATCGCAAACCCTAGCAAGCTCTTGTCAACTCTCATGACGTAGCATTCGCTCTTGTTACCGCTCATTCAACATTCGCTCTCGTCAAGCTCTGTACTCTTATTACTTCACAAGTGTCCTATGCGCTCTTATGAAATCTCGTGCGTTTTCATCCATCCGTATTTATCGCTATAATTGTTAACGATTGTAAGTTGTCGCATACATTTAGTGAAAATTCGTTTGCTTCTTAACATCATGCGCTTTCTTAAGCCCTTTTTAGCTGTTTTTGAATCTCAGGCGTTCCCGTCAATATTCGTTCGCTCTCATTATTTATCATTCGCTTTTTGTTAAACCTCGCACGATGATGCGGACTATCAAGCTTTTTTTTTGCTGTCTCTCATTTCTGCACTTGAGTTTTACGCAGTCGTTAGCTATCATCAGAAGCATCACGTAGTTCTCTGTTATGAGCTTCTGCTATCATGCACTGTCATTATTCTTATTCCCTCTCGGCAATTGTCATATTCTATCGTCAACTCTCATCCCCTCTCGTGAATTTTCTTATGATGTTGTCAACTCTTACGGGTTCGCGGCAATTTTCTTATGCTTTTGTCATCTCTTACGCGATTTCGTAAACATTCGTACGTCGTCCTCCACTTTAAGACTTTTCACTCTTACTTGTCTGAGTGCGCTCTCGTCCTCCACATTGAGACTTGTCAGTCAACCTTCGTTCGCTGTTGTCAACTGTAATTCACATTCGTCATTTTTTATTCGTTCTCGTCAACTCTCATACACCTTATGACACTGTCGTCAACTATCATGCGCTCTCGTCTCTCATTCGCTGTCATCAACATTCGGATACTGTCGTGAGCTATACCTCTGTGCCCCCCCGTTCCTCTGTGTCCACCGTTCTTCTGTGCCCACCGTTCCTCTGTGCCCACCGTTCCTCTGTGCCCACTGTTCCTCTATTCCCACTGTTCCTCTGTGCCCACTGTTCCTCTGTGCTCATTGTTCCTCTGTGTCCACTGTTCCTCTGTACCCACTGTTCCTCTGTACCCCTGTGCCCACTGTTCCTCTGTGCCAACTGTTCCTCTGTACCCCTGTGCTCACTGTTCCTCTGTTCCCACTATTCCTCTCAGTGCCCACTGTTCCGCTGTGCCCACTGTTCCTCTGTGCCCACTGTTTCTCTGTGCCCACCGTTCAACATTCATAACTTCTTTAATATGTATTCAAACACCATCAAACTTTGTGACTTTTCCTAAAATTTATCTGGTAACAATTTTATGTGACAATTTTTTGATCACGTGACTTGACGTTTCCAAGGCAACAAGATTTTGAGAGCCATGTTTTTGGAAATTTGCATATTTATACCTTTGAATGAAGAAAAACAATGTTTATTGGTATAACTTTAGTATTTTTACCCATTTAGCGTTTATTTATTGGTTTTGATTAATTTTGCGTCAATTTGGACGGTTTTTAAGAGGTTTTAAAAGAATTTAGAAATCCAAGATGGCTGATCCAAGATGGCGGCCGTATAAGTAATTACCTAATAACTACGTCATATGACGTCATCGTTCCATTGTGCGGACCGCAAAGGAGATAGTTTTGGACGTACTATGTATCCTCTAGGTTTCATTGTCATAGCCTTAATGTTCTTGAAGTTACGAATGTGCCCCCCCCCCCCCCCCCCCAGGCTTAGGAACTCAAAAAAAGCCCAGGCCGAATAGGGTTAAAATTTCCAGAAACGTTCAATCGCTGGCAAGACACTGAACTAAGAAACTTAATTATTACATATATACTTGAGTTCAACCTTTTTGAATAAATAAATACGCTATCAAGGCGCCTTGCCGCTAAAAATACACCATTCACATTCAATTCAGCAAGCCGCCTGAAAAACACCACCTCGGATATGCATAACATATCAGTATAATTTAGAAACTTTCAACAAGCAAGCCGCCAAGAAGCTAAGACATATATCCTTCGCATTGAAAAAAGAACTTTAAGTAGACGGGCGAACTGCCAAGCCGATAAAATAAGCTCATAACCTCCATGCGCGATCAATGAACTTCAGAGAAGACCGCCCGGTTCGCTAATGCGCTAATGTCATGTTATACGGAAAAATACATTGTTTGTACTGTGTACAAATATATCGTTCGCATTCGATAAACGCTAGTCAACGAGCCACTAAAAAGAAATAACAAAAAAGCCTCTGCATTCAATAAGCTTACAACTCAACTGGCGAACCACTGAGCTACTGAAATGTATACCTTTCACGTTCAATAATCTAAACCAAATCCTTCTTCTTCATGTTCACTTCCTTCGCTCAAGCAGCACAGTCGGTTCGCCTCGCTACGGCAAAACTACAGTGGACATGCCTCATTTCATTTGATCAAGAGTGATCCGAAACTGATTCTCTTCACCTTCAGAGGACTGTAAAGAAACATATTAGGCGCTGTCTGACATTTGTACAGCCCAAACGTTGGCAAAATGACCATTACGCTAAAGGATTCCAAGGGAATTATAGCGTAAACAAACGAATGTACGTCATCACTAACTCCCACTCGCCCCAGGCTCTCCAAAAATTGGAGCCACTTTTTAACTGAAGTGACGCATCTTCGAGTGGCTAAAAAGGCGATTTTCTTTCTTTTCCTCGGGAAATGATTATTGTTTTCGTTCTTTGGATGTAATAAACTAATGAAACACGAAGAATAAAATACATTTCATAGGCACTTTAAGGCGAATTAGAGAAGGGCTTTATTAAATTTGCGGTCAATCCTTATTACATTTGAGGGCTTTATTACATTTGTGGTCAATTATTACATTCGTGGCTTCAACAGGGTACTAAATAAGATCAGCTAGGATTTTAGGGAGGCGAAAGCAACTAGTAATCTCGGGGCATAAGATTTTTTTCCCTGAAATTTTTTGCCAACGAAATATTCAGCTTTGTTGTTTTAACTGTTATATAATTTCCTTTAGCCTTGAAGTCCTTTAAAGGCCGGCACACACTAGGGGACATGTTGCGGGGACATGAAGCGGGGACATGTTGCAGCGACAGTTTTCCTCGTATACTAGTTCCCAGTCGCCCTTAGTGATTTCTGTAATTTTTATACCTCAATCCGCTTTGTATGCACCAGCTTGCGTACTGTCCCTGCAACATGCGCCAGTATGCTGTGCACACGAAGGGGCTTGTCCCCGCTTCATGTCCCCGCAACATGTCCCCTAGTGTGTGCCGGCCTTTAAGCCCCGAGTGTGCCAAAAATCAAAGTTCAAAACAATATTCCAAATTCAATTTTATTAAATATTGAAAAACAAATGGTACCTTGCAAAAGTACTGCCGAAGAGGTTTCATTTGAATGGTCACACCATATGATTTTGTCCACAAACTCAAAAGTTAGAACAGTATTTAAATTACATGCCTCCACAATTGACTTTGAGAATCAGAAGGGGTTATAGGCACAAAAATGATACGGTAAAACGGTACAACGCCATTCTAAGCGGCATTGGGTGGCCTTGTTAGATACTTGTTCTCAACTGTTGAAAAGCGAATGTTCTAATGTTATCATTACCTTTACTGCCATGGGCATACAGCAAACCACCAAGAAAACCCAACAAGAATATCTTTGTGAAGAGCATCTTAGCCTGAATCCTTGCGACCAAGTGTTTTCAACAAAGTGACTTGTTAAAGCTTACGCATTTGTACTAAACCTGAGATATTAGCTTTCACCTGTATCCTGTGTTGTCTTGTTTTGTCTGCGGTGTGTTTAGCATTAGTCAGGTGCCTTTACTCAGCATCTGCAGCTTTTAAAACAACACTGGGATATGTACTTCAGTTAAGGTTTATCATCGATCCCTTCTTTCCTCGTGGAGAATGGGGCCATTGATCCTATTCTTCCAAGCCACCCTGTCTTTTGGCTGCAACCTCTGCCTCTCTCCTGGTCCTAAATCCGAGATGTTCCCTCTCTTTATTCACCGTTCTCCGTTCTCCGCCACGTCTCTCTCGGCCGTCCTCTTGTACGCTTGCCTTCGGGTGCCCATGTAAGTGCAATCTTTCAGTTAAGGTTAGCTCCTTGTAAATGTTCAGGGGCACCCGCAAGCAGTGTTTAGGAAAACGCTTGAAACGGCGTATAAAACGTAATACATTTTGATCTTTTTGGTTCTATTTCAGCGGCAGAACATTTTATTTCAGGGAAAGGAATCTTATTCACCCAACTAACTACCTGCTTTTACATTTTCAAAAATTCTAGCATGACATTTTTATCCCTTCAAAAACAACAGGCGTTAAAGTTTCCGATGTTAAGAAAGTTTGAGGCAACATTACACTTGAAAAAACTCTAGAAAACTCAAGATGACTAAGGCCTCCCAAACACCTATCCACCGAAACGACTCGTTCAGTGCTCATTATGTTTTTTTTTGGTGTAAAATATAGAATGAACATTACAGATTTCGTGTCTTTGATATCAAATATGGTACGTTTTACGTATTTGATTTCATGACTCGTCCGTTTCTATTTTTACTCATTAACGAAATTCATGAAGTCTTACTAAAGGAAATCAAATATTTTGATTTGAAAACGGGAAAGGGTTTCTTGATCGAGTTAACATCAGTCAGGCTGCGTCCTCAGGTTTTTTTCTTGGTTTATTTGAGAAAACTTTGCTGTCAATCAAAAATTCAAACCTGAAAAAAAAAACATCATTCAAAACTCAGTTTTGTAAATATTGTAAAACTAACAGCACCATAAGAAAGTATACGGTTCAATAGCTTTCAATTGAAAGGGCACACTTTAGGATTTCATCCACAGACTCAAAAGCTAGAACCACCTTGTATAGCATAATAAACAGTAGCACAGGAAAGTACTGCTCAGTAGCTTTCATTTGAATGGTCACACTTTAGGATTTCATCCACAGACTCAAAAGCTAGAACCACCTTGTATAGCATAATAAACAGTAGCACAGGAAAGTACTGCTCAGTAGCTTTCATTTGAATGGTCACACTTGAGGATTTCATCCACAGAACCAAACGTTAGAACAACCTTGTACAGCATAATAAACAGCACCACAGGAAAGTACTGCTCAATAGCTTTCATTTGAATTCTCACACTTGAGGATTTCATCCACAGACTGAAAAGTTAGAACCACCTTGTACAGCATAATAAACAGCACCACAGGAAAGTACCGCTCAGTAGCTTTCACTTTATTTGAATGGTCACACTTCAGGATTTCATCCACAGACTCAAACGTTAGAACCACCTTCTACAGCATAATAAACAGTACCATAGAGAAGTACTACTCAATAGCTTTCACTTTATTTGAATGGTTAAACATAAAGGATTTCATTTAACAAAGATGAATTTTATAACGACCTATATATGACCATATTTTAAACAGTATCAAAGGAAAGTACTTGGGATTTCATGCGTAGACACATGCAAAAAAAACAACAAACAAACACAAAAGTTGGACTGAAAAGTATCACATCACTCAAGTTTGATTTTTTAATGTGTAGTGAAATTCAATTTTACACATCCATACCCACTTAAAAGATTCGTTCACGTTGAAAAGATCACGTGATCAACAGCGACAAAGGACACCGCCTGAAAAGCTGTACAAACACGCAGTCTACAGCTGACTGCAGGTTCGTGGTCCTTGAGGCATGTTGAACTAAAAATAACACGGCAAAAACGACTGGTTCGCATTCGAGTTATTACATTCGATATTCCTACCCTAAGGTGCTGGTTGTTGCTCAA
Source organism: Dendrophyllia cribrosa (assembly GCA_024195265.1). Classification (NCBI taxonomy): domain Eukaryota; kingdom Metazoa; phylum Cnidaria; class Anthozoa; order Scleractinia; family Dendrophylliidae; genus Dendrophyllia; species Dendrophyllia cribrosa. The sequence continues at coordinate 3,251,248 of JAJLRJ010000012.1, read as the reverse complement.
AACCTTGTCTTAGTTAAGGCGGGGTTTTACCTGAATTTGAATGACATTTTAAGAGGTTAAAACAAGGGATAGAAGAAAGAAAATGATTTTTGAAACACAAACAGAAATTTGATACCCACGCAAGAGTACCCCAGATTGCTAGTGGACTATTTTGGTGTCCATCTATTAATTGTTAACTACAAATTCTACGTTTAAAACTTCATAAATCTTCAATATTTCTTATTTCTCAAAATTTTACAAATCCTTTGAGAAAAACTATTTTCTCCCAAACATACCCAAAAATCACCCAAACCTTTACAAAACATCCCATAACATAGATTCATGGGATGAGCGAAGGGTTTTTGAATTGCTTGAAACGTGAACGACATATTTCGATTAAACCCAGTCTATCTATCTATCTACCTACCTATCCATCCATCCATCCATCCATCCATCCATCCATCCATCCATCCATCCATCCATCCATCCATTCATCTAGGTAGAGTCCCCTCATAAGGTTTGCGTCATTGGGCGGTGACGTTACGCCGTTGGCCTTGTCTCATATACCCTCTCACACTAAGGGCGTCTTCAATTGGGCCTGGTTACAGAGATCTCGCCTCACTCCTATTGCCTTCGTGATATTTTCATATGAGAAGGCAGGCTGGCCCTGTTAGTGATATCTTGGTTTGTTCAACCGGGATCTCGGTATTCGGGCTAAAATTGAAATATGAACGGGCCAGCCCGGTTACCGAGATGAAAACTTTTCAAATACGTATGCATCTCTGTCACAGGAGGACAAGATTAGCATCATTTTGACCATTTTTTTAGTATTTTTTTTTTTAATATCAAAACTGATTTCTCGATGCTGAATGAGCAAAGATATATTAAGAATTTTCATAATCAAATGAAAGCGGAAAGACAATCACGAGTTAATATTTCCGTGTACGCTATCACGTACACAATTTTATCCAGGTACTAGAACAGGGCTAAAAATTTTCCATATGCATGAACACACGAAATAATTTATCCAGCTAATGGGCCCAGCCCGCGGGTTACAGGGCTCATATGAAGAGTCCCTAAATAATGAAATTGTGTACCCTGTTCACCGGACAAGACTCCAGTAAAACCAAACCAGTATAGCACTCCCCCATTAAGGCAAACTAAGTGATAGATACATGGTTTATCCATCTTCATGTCAGATACCAGCAACTGTGAACAGGCCTTCTGGTTGCGGAATAGGGCGAAAACAAAGACTATGAAAAGAAAAGAAAGATCACGAGCGAGCGAAGCGAGCCGAGGGAAAACTGGGGAGAGATAAAGGGGAGGGGGAAGGCCTGTGGACGAAGTGTTCAACAGTCAGCGATTTGACCAATCAGTTACTGCACTAGAATCTAGTGCATTGGGAAGGCGGCATCAAAGGTTTGTCCACAGGCCAAATTCCTTTTTTAAATAACTGAAGCAAAGGACCGCGAACGAAAATGATGCTGGTGTACGTAAGATCTGGAGAAGATTTAGTCAGCCAAAAATAGAGATATAATCAAAGTATAAAGCAAGGCTGATACTACGTAGAACATTAAACGCGACAACGACATGGTGGATCCCAAACTGAAAGCCAAAATGCAACCGTCGACAACTGTTTCGACCTGGTTGGGTCTCGTCAGCACGGTGTAGCAGCAAAAAGATAGAAAAACTAGCGCGAACGCCAATTCTCTACTAAATCGCTTGTGATTATTATAACAGCTAGAAACAATGTTAGATAATATAGTCAGCTGACAAAATCATAAAAATTGAAAAATATTCCACGTAAACAGCTGTCATGTGCATCATTCATTTCATAACGTTTTATCGATTTTACAAATACAACTATAAAACGAAGTTTTAAGGTGGGATAAATTTGGAAAAAAGAAAGATTTTTGGTAGCTTACTTAACTTGTGAAGCTTAGAGGGGTTTCGTTTGTTTAAAATATATGAAATATTCTCTGTAAAAATCCAAATTAAACTTCATAATAATCTGTCTTATTAGCTATATATATGCATGGGTTGTTTTTTGGCATCACTTTCTGTCTTCGAACTGGATATAGTTTAAATCTTGTTTAGATTTTAGCCAAATATTTCACGGTATGCCTATGGCAGACCGTGTCACGTTTAAGTTTCGGTTGAGTTTTCTTCATCGTCGTCACAAATCGCAATACAGTCGAACCTCCGGTTGCGACCACCTCTCGTAAGCGACCACCTCTCCTCAGCGACCAGTTTTCCAAAATACTAAAAGTTTCTAAGTCAAATCACTATATTTGGAACCGCTTGTAAGCGACCACCTCTCGTAAGCGACCGCGACCACTTTTAGAGCTAAAAGTTTGAAATTTTCGTTTGTTTTTAACCTCCCGTAAGCGACCACTTGAAGCTACTTGACAGATCATAGAGCGGAAATTGGATAATGAGGTGTTATAACATTATCACATTCCTCAAGACAAGTCCTGTTTTTCTCGTTCAAAACCTATGCCGAACTCAAATTCTCAAATTCTTCTACAAATGGTAGGAGGGTTTAGTTTCCGAGCTGTAAACGATGTTTTTGACTGTTCGGCCTCAATTTGGTTAGATAATGGCCATAAAATGGCATTTGTAGCCTGAAAAAGGGTCTTTTTGGTGGAAATTTGGGTATTAAAGGGTTAATGTACAGTTTTTTACGTTTGTTAACATGATTCAATTTGTAACTATCATGAGACTTGTTCCATTCGCCTTATTAGGTAAATTAACAGAAGCGAACCATGAAACTCTGAATAAATATTTTGGAAATCTTAAATATTTTTGTGACTACTAAAAGTTATTACATGGGTTTAGATGGGCATTAGCACACGGAATAAGTCTCTGCAGTTACCATATGCTAATAAGGCAAAATTTTGACCCAATATGGTCTGAACTCTCGAAAGCGACCACCTCCCGTAAGCGACCACCTAGGCTTGACATTTTGGGTGGTCGCTTACGGGAGGTTCGACTGTAGTTTTTTTAATGTTTCCCGTATCCCGCGGGACGACGCATACTCTAGTTTCACTAGTCTGATTGGTTGACATGAGACTTCGTGATCTCGCTCTTGATTTCAAGATGGCGGCAAAATCTCTCCGTGTGTTGACTTGAGAAGCAAAAGGAAGAATTACAGCGTACAAGTCTTCAACACAATGCAAGGCTTTCATGGATGGATAGGACCGTTTTATTTTATATGTTCACCACTTATTGCTGCGGGATTTTTTTCAACAAGTTTTGTTTTTTATATAAATTGTCATTTCAGTTAGCAATTGCATTCGTGTTTTAGTGTCGGCTACTGAATGTAATGTTACTTTTTAGACATAATTTTAAGCGTATGTTTCTCCGCAAAAGTACTCAAAACACTCGGGAATCAATACTGCAATGGGTTAAAGACGCCACGAGTTCAAACTGTGCACAGCTTCTTGTTTGTAAGTATAAACAGCTTGTGACTGTGGGTAGCCATTCAAAGCTAATGCTTACATCGACCAAAACATCCCACGTGAACGCCTCCAGGTGTCTTGTTTGAATTAAAGAAAACTGACATATTCAAATCAGGCGAAGTTTTCATAAAAAATAAGGGAGACATCTGTTTAGTTCACGGAGATGCAGACTTAACTTGGTCAAAAAGCAGCAGTTCTGTATGCAAGAGAAATATTTGTATCTCAAGTAAACGAGTAGTTTTTAATCAGGCTACTTACTGCGCCTTTCAATAACATGCGGAATTTGAAATTCAAATTTCCACCAACGGTTGCGTTTTACACTGCCGTCAATCATCTTAGCTTACCTCTCAGGAAACAGATCTTCACTTCAATGAGTTCAAAAGGTCACGTCCGTACATTATAATTGGTAGATTTCGATCCATTTTGTTTGTTTCTTTTTTACATGGTCCGTTGGCTTTCGTATTAATTATGATTGACGGCAGGGAATAACGCAACCGTTGGTGGAGATTTAAATTTCAAATTCCGCATGTTATTGAAAGGCGCAGTAAGCTCTCAACGGAGGTTAATTTCAAAAACCCGATGCAACTTTGAACGAACTTTGTCATTAGCATATCATCCACATTGCCCATCTGGTCTAGGGAAGGAACAGTCAGAAAACGCATTTTGCTTACATCTTGAAAGATCACAATTTTACGAGGTTATAGGTCTTGCAGAGCAACTGAAAACTTTACAGCCAGAAACGATGCAAGAAGGTCAACGACTATATTCGTCGTACCTCGTCACTTGCATCTTGAACGCTTTCTTTTGCTATACCGCCATCATGTTGAACATTGTCACAATCCAAGCGATACGAAAAACTTCATCGTTGTCAAAGACTTTAAAGACATTGCTCCTGAGTCTAGCTATTTCAGATCTTGGTGTTGGTTTACTGGTTCAACCTTTGTACATTGCACTTTGTGCCATGGATTTCAAACACGTCTCTAACAACGATCCAACTTATAACGTCACAAATATTGCGTTTCTCATCTCAGTGTACTTATTTGCTTTTGCTTCGTTCGTTAGTGTCATGGCACTAATTGCAGACAGATTCTTGGTTATCCACCTTAATCTCAGATACCAGCAACTTGTGACTCAGAAGCGTGTTATTGCCGTGGTGATCTTGATTTGGATGTTCGGCGCAATTTTCGCATTGATTAGGGTGTTGATCCCAAAGAATATGTTTTACGTAATGAGTGGCATTATTGGGCTTGTTTGTTTCATAACTACAACTTTCTTTAGCGTCAAGATTTACTGGAACGTTCGACGCCACATGAACCAAATTCAAGTCCTGCTGGTGCATCAAGTAGCACATAATTGTGAAATGGCAAACATTGTAAGATTAAGGAAATTTGCGATTGCCGCAATTTACGTTTATCTTGTGTTCGTGGTTTGCTATCTACCACACAACTGCTTTCTATTTGCCCCATTTATCTCTGAACAAATCGATAAAAAGCGTTTAGAGATTTATGATCTGTACTTCAAAACGCTGGTGTTTCTCAATTCATCTCTCAATCCACTGATTTACTGCTGGAAGATGAAACACATTCGACACACCATCGTGGACATACTACGAAATGCATGTTTAAGCCACAACTGAGGTATTAATAACAATAATGCTAAATGTTTTTGGTGCGAAATTAGTAGACTCGATGAGCTTTAATTTAAAAAATGAACCGAAATATGTATGCATGTTAACAGTGGAAAAATATTATGTATTACAAAATACATATGTTCAGGACGATTTTAAAAAACGAAAGGGAGACAACTCATTTCAACCTATTTTTTCAACCTATTTCTCGATGCTGAATGAGTAAAGAATTAAGAATTTTCATAATCATAGGAACGACAATCACGAGTCGATATTTCCGTGTACGCTGTCACGCACACAATTCTATCCATATAACAGACCTAAAATTTCCCTAATGAACACACGAAACAATTAGTTCCGCTAATGGGGCGATATGAAAAGGCACTAAATATAAAATTGTGTACCCTGTTTACGAGAAAAGACTTCCGTGCAACCATGCCATATCCAGTATAGCACTTCCATATTAAAGCTAACTAAGTGATAGATACTTGGTTAATTCATCTTCATCTCAGATACTAGCAACTAGCCTGTGAACAGGCCTTCTGGTTGGGGAATAGGGCTAAAAGAAAGGCGTGAAAAGAAAAGAAAGATCGCGAGTGAGCGAAGCGAGCCCAGGGAAAACTCGGGAGAGAGGAAGGGGAGGGGGAAGGCCTGTGGACGAAGTATTCAACAGTCAGCGATTTGACCAATCAGTAACTGCATTAAACTCTAGTGCAATGGGACAACATGATCTCCTCTCTGAATTTACCATTATCGTTAATTCTTAAATTGCTCTGAATTTACCATTATAGTTAAGTTAGAACACTGTTTCCCAAGACATTTCAGAAAAGAAGAAATAAAAAAAGCCATCTTATTTGGACTGGATTCGAACCCGGAACTACCGCTACTAGGAACGTCTTCTTACCACTAGACCACCGAACAACAATTATATCCGCAATTATATCCGCAAGATATTTATTTGAGTCTAGCATAGAATATCATTGATCTACAGTGATTAGGCCTAAGCGCTGATTTCAAATGGTTAGCTTTTTGTTGAGGTTTGGTGATCAAGCTTTTCCATTTACTTTCCAAAATTATTTTCAAGCGAGTGATTTTATAGGCTTACTACAGGGTGTAGAATAAGCGCATGAATTTTATTATGTTAAAAAAATGAGGTTTGCTCAACCAGCAGCGTGGTGGTCTAGTGGTTAGAAGAGAGGATAAGTCAGCGAAGGGTCGTAGGTTCGAGTCCTGTCCGAACACTAAGGATTGTTCTTTTTCAACAAAAATGCTGACTTCCCAGAATTCCTTTCAGACTGTCAGTGTTCTAAATTAACTATAATCGTAAATTCAGAGCAATTTGAGAATTAACGATAATGGTAAATTCAGAAAGGAGAACGGGTTGATTGGGAAGGCGGCATCAAAGGTTTGTCCACAGGCCTTCCCTTTTTTCCCTCTACCTAGTTCCCCCTCCGCTCGCGCCCTCATGGTCTTTCTTTCCGCCCAATCCCCAATTTGAAGGCCTGTTCACAAGCTAACCAGCAACTTAAAGTGACTCAGAAGCATGTTGTTGCTGTAATCATTTTCATTTGGGTTTTCAGCGCAATTTCGTCATTGATTAGGTTGTTGATCCAAAAGAGTATATTTTTCGTAATAATATATTTTTCGACATTACATTCTAGAGTGCAAATATGACTCGTCATTACACTCTTCTGACCGCGCGCTAGGAGAAACACTTCAAAAAACTTAGATTACGATGACTGTCTTTTGATAAGATGACTGTCGTGTAAGAAACAATTTGTTCAGAAAAACGTTTTGCAATACGGCTGGGCATTTTTACTCGTCAGTTTTTATTTTTTCTCGACTACATAAAGCCTCGAAAAAGTAGAAACTGACTTGTAAATTAAAATACTCAGCCGTATTACACAACTTTTCTCTGAAAAATCTCTATTTATTTGGTTAGCTTGTTTCATAACTACAATCTTCTTTAGCGTCAAGATGGTCGTACAACTCTACGTAAACCAATTTCAAGTCCTGCAAGTATATGCAAGTAGGACCCAGTGGTAAAATGGCAAACATTGTAAGATAAAGGAATAAAAAACAAACTGCGGTAATAAACATGACACATGGACTACGCATGGTTTGAAAAAGCTTTGAACTAACTTGACGTTTCGTATGCTACAACATACATCTTCAGAAGTAATAGTGACGGTCATACAAATTTGAATGATTTAAAAGCTTTAAAAATTTTAAAGCGAGGTACTGGTAACGAGTTCGCCATTAAAGCCTGCAAGGTTTGATAACCAGTTTCTTGATTAACTATGGTGTAAGCAACCTACGTACCTGAACTTGATCTTCTTGAAGAGTCTTTTAATTTGACGTTTGACGTTTAAGTCGCTACCTATTTATAATCTTTAGAACTTAATCACTTATTATAATATATACACTTTATGGTAATGGTCTCAAAATTTTACCCAACCCCCTCCCCCTATTCATTTATGGTCACGGGTTACACGTTAGGCTCAACTGTATGCATTTATACACGAAGTGCAGCGAATAATAATGACGATACCTAAAATATGCATGAGAAAGTTTATCCCCCGCCAAAACCAATCCTCCGCTACCGCTGACTATCGGTCCCTTATAACCCTGAAATGATGAATATCACAATGTGTATATGGAAATACATTCATATGAACTGAGATAGAGAGAATAAAAGAGATCGTGATCATCACAGAGTATACAGCAAATAAAGGAGCTTCAATTACAGCATTACCTGCCTATGCTTTTTAAAGGTGAGCGAAGCAATTAGGAAGGTGAAGCAATCATAATATGAAAAAGGTTATACAATCCATCTTGCAATAAAACGGCTTTGCTTGGATACATGTAAACATTTTTCTCAGTAGCTTGTGCTTCTTATATATTATAACAGTTAGAAACCATGAATGTTGGATAATATACTCAACTGCGAAAATAAAATTAAAAAATATTCCACGTAAACAGCTGTCATGTGCATCATTCATTTCATAACGTTTTATCGATTTTACAAACACAACTATAAAAGGAAGTTTCAAGGTTACATGCATTTGAAATAAAGAATGATTTTGGGGTGGTAGCTAACTTAACTTATCAAGCTTAGAGGGGTTTTGTTTGTTTTAAATATATGCAATAGTCTCTGTAAAATGTCCAAATTAAACTTCATAATAGTCTGTCTATATTAGCTATATATGTATTCGTCGTTTTTTTTTGGCATCACTTCCTGTCTTGCAACTCGATCTGGTTTTAATCTCGTTTAGATTTTAGCCAATTATCTGAATGAAAGAAAACCGACATATTCAAATCAGGCGAAGTTTTCATAAAAAATAAGGGAGACATGTGTTTTTAATGCGGACTTAACTTGGTCAAAGAGCAGCAGTTTTGTATGCAAAAGAAATTTCTGTATCTCGCGTAAACGAGTAGTTTTTAATCAGGCCGACTTAAGCTCTGAACGGAGGTTGATTTAAAAAACCCGATGCAACATTAGCACATCCTCCACATCGCCCATTTGGTCTAGTGAAGGAACAGTCATAAAACGCATTTTGCTTACATCTTGAAAGATCACAATTTTACGAGGTTAGAAAGGTTTGGCAAACTTTACAGCCTTCAAAAATGATGCAAGGAGGTCAACAATTATATTCGTCGTCGTACCTCGTCACCTGCATCTTGAATGCTTTCTTATGCTATACCGCCATCATGTTAAACATTGTCACAATCCAAGCGATACGTAAAACTTCATCGTTGTCAAAGACTTTAAAGACATTGCTCCTGAGTCTGGCTGTTTCAGATCTTGGTGTTGGTTTACTGGTTCAACCTTTGTACATTGCAGTTTGTGCCATGGATTTCAAACAAGTCACTAACAGCGATCCAACTTATAACGTCACAAACATTGCGTTTCTCATCTCAGCGTATGTATTTGGTTTTGCTTCGTGCGTTAATGTCATGGCACATATTGCAGACAGATTCTTGGTTATCCATCTTCATCTCAGATACCAGGAGCTGGTGACTCACAAGCGTGTTGTTGCTGTGGTGATCTTGATTTGGATGTTCAGCGCAATTTTTGCATTGATTAGGGTGTTGATCCCAAAGAATGTATTTTACTTAATGAGTGGCATTATTGGGCTTGTTTGTTTCATAACTGCAACTTTCTTTAGCGTCAAGATTAAGCTGAACGTTCGACGTCACATGAACCAAATTCAAGTCTTGCAAGCACATCAAGCAGCACAAAATTGTGAAATGACAAACGTTGCAAGATTAAGGAAATTTGCGATCGCCGCAGTTTACGTATATATTGTGTTCGTGGTTTGCTATTTACCACATACTTGCTTTCTACTTCTTGCCCCATTTATCTCTGGACATATCGATATAAAGCGTTTGCAAACTTACAATCTCTACTTTAAAACGCTGGTGTTTCTCAATTCATCTCTTAATCCACTGATTTACTGCTGGAAGATGAAACACATTCGACACACCATCATGGACAAACTACGAAATGCATTTTTTAGCCACAACTGAGGTATAATAACAATAATATAAAAGTTTTTGTTGCGAAATTAGTAGACTGGGTGGGCTTTGAATTAAATAAATGAACCGAAATATGTATGCATGCATGTTAACAGTGGAAAACCTGATATTGTGTATTACAAAATGGAAATGTTTAGGACGGTTTTAAAAAATGAACGGGAGACAACATTTGGTAATAATTTGCTGCTAATTTCAGTGGTAAAGTGTGTTTCATAGTGCAGGTGCAGAGAACGAGTGAGAGCATTTGTCAAGTTACAGAGTTGAACGTTGATTGATGTAATGTATTATCGGTTATTTGAGTACCTCCATGGACTCAGCATTTACTGATGAGCTTATGATAGTACCTTACGTCGTTATTTTGTTGACGCATAGGAAGCAAGAGGGAAATCACCCGCGTGACCTCTCTAAGCGATTGGAAGGGAAAATTATAAACAAAGCTCTGCCTTGTTAATGAAAATAAACTTTTGTTGCTTCGGCTAATGGCCTCTTTAAAGCAGACAGCGCCATACTGTCTATTGACACCCCATAGGAGAATTACAGGCCCATTGATATTTTCAAAATTCTTCATCTCAGGACCAAATTTAAAGGTTTCATCGCCTCTGCGCGCATTGTGTGCTCATGTTTTTAAACGAGCCTACACAATCTATCTTGCAACAAAACAGATTCATTTTATTTGTACCTATATTTGTTTCCCCCACGTGGGGGAAAGAAACTAAGCAGCCATATTTTTCCCAATAATTTGTTCTTATCATAACAGTTAAAAACTCTTTTGAGAAATGTTGGATAAAATGAAATTTCAAGCTCACATACATTTGAAAAATATTTATTATTCTACGTAGCTTACTCTACTTAATGAGGCTTAAGAATGATTGTGACTGTTTAAAATATATAAAATAGTCTCACTCCCTGTAAAATTTCCAAATTAAACTTCCTAATTATAGTCAGTCTTTAATTATACCTGATCTGTTATAAGGTGATGTTTTTTCACATATCACCTTTCGCTTTCCAACTGGATGAGTTTTAAATCTCGTTTACACTTTGGTCGATCATTTTAATTTATGAAAAATATACTCTAATCAGGCGAAGGTTTTAGAAAAAGGATAACGACATTGTTTTGCCAACAGAAATACTGCTTTAACTTGGCTGAAAGATCAGTAGTTTTCTATTTGATGTTTTGTTTACTAATGTCATTTGAGATATTTTTGTTCTTGATATACATAATTTATTGTAACTTTAGCTGTACGTATGGTGTGTTGCCATTAAATTATTGCATTAAGAATTAGTTAAACGAGTATACGATCAGGCTACTTTAAGCTCTCGTCGGCGGACTGGTCTTTCATGAAGCCGATGCAAATTTAAATAAACTTTGCGAAGCAACTTGAGCCTCGCCATCTACTCTAGAAAAGGAACGGTCGGAAAAAGCATTCTACACCGAACTTTTATCTCTAAAGATCAAAACATTTTCAGGACTAGCTTCAGAAACACTGCTCAAAACTGATCCAAAATAATCATAAATTTCACCATAGGCAAAAACAAAACGTCTGGGCCCGGTTTTTCGAAAGCCGGTTAACGCTAACCCATCACAGGATTAAAACTTAACCGAGGATTTAATTTCTCTTGTTATAAGTGTTTTCAAAAGATAATTATAAGTTACATTCGAAGAAAAGTCAGAGACGAATAATTATTTAACTGCAATCAAAATTGATGCTAACCCTTAACCGCGCTTTGAACAACCCGGCCGTGGAGGCGTTCACGCGGGATGTTTTGGTCGATGTAAGCATTAACTTTGAATGGCTACCTACAGTCACAATCTGTTTATACTTACAAACAAGAAGCTGTACACAGCTCAATCGCCAACTGAATCAAGCAGGACCAAGCACGCACATGCGCAATCGCGCTAAAGCTGTGTAGCCTCCCACATGGGTGGAAACTGTAAACTTTTTCCATTTAAATACTCGAGCAAATGTGAATTATGATGTGACACAAGAATTCGAGTCGTCCCGCGGGTTACGGGAAACTTTAACATTGCGTTTTGTGACGAGGAAGAATAATCAACCGAAACTTCAACGCGGTGTACAACAGGCATCCCACGTAAAAACCTGAGAAATATCTTTGTTCGCTGTTCTTGTTAGCGTTTTTCGGCCTTGGCAGTGTACTGATCCACACTAGATTTTGAACCTTGTCTGCAGAGCAACTAACCAATAGAAATGTTTTCGTTAAAGTGCCTATGAAATGAAATTTTTGACCCATTTTTTATACTAAAAAATTGAAGTCCACGTTCCACTGATTCATAATTTTGCAATTTAAGTTATGGTCAAGCGCGCAATCTATTTTTTTTTCTTAAAAAAAGTTGGCCTATTTGAACTAAGGGCCTGATCGCACTACAGTCAAAAACAAAAATTAGACCGTGCAAAATGACATAAAAACAAAAACATTCCACAACTGAAAAGAGTGTCTGACCGGAGCGGTTTCTTTTGTTTCCCTCGATTTTTGCACAGGCTAAATTTTGTTTTTGACTGTAGTGCGACCAGGCCCTAAGAATATGGGACAACAAGCGCGCGGCCAAAATATACAAAGTAGGACTTGTGACATCAACAGTTGTGCACACCTTGATCGTAATCAACATGGTAGTCAAAATTCATTGTCGGAGGACATTTCCAACTGAGCAAAACTGCTAAAAATATAGCTAAAAAAGTTGTTTGTTTACGAGAAATACTGAAGCGTCCGAAAGCGACACCGCATTTTTCGCATGACGTGACCATGTTGTTTGCTTCTGCTTCTGTTTTTCTGCCGTGAGGATCAGTTTGCCTTTTTTTCAAGTATTAATACTGATCTAGGTCTGGAAACCCAGATCCGGCCATTCTCAACGGTTTGTTGCAGTGATCGTGCATTCTATGTTTCTTTTTATACTAGTTCTAGGCCCCAGGACACGAAAAGTTCATTTTGGACCAACTTTGGACGTCCAAATAAACACTTTTCGTTGCTTGACCATAACTAAATTGGAAAATTATGAATCAGTGGAACATGGACTTCAATTATTTAGTATAAAATACGGGTCAAAAATTTCATTTCATAGGCACTTTAAGTTGTTTAAGTTGTTCAGTCAAAGTTTGTGATCGAGAAACAAAAGCTATGCACGGTTGCAGTTGTTGTTCTTTCAACATCATTTGTAAAAACTCCTTTGTTATCGTCACTACAATGTTTCATCATAGGGTTAATTAATACTAAACATGCTAAAATCTCTTGTCGGGGAGGGGAACGAATTAATGATCGCGACAGCCGTGAAGTGTAACGGCTGTCGTGTTCGTCTGTCATAACCTTGACAACTGTTGACCAATCATAGCGTTTGTTGTTCATTCAAGGCTATTGTAGGTTCCACAGCAACGACGTCCGACCTTTATAAAACAGCTATCGAATTGATATCTCGCTGTCAGGGAAGCTTTCGATCTACACTTGGGTAAAGTTTTGGAGCCGAATGGGATCGATTGAGGTCGATATTTGGCTTCTTGTCGTCAGTCAAGAAACAATACATGGACAACATTTGATGTGAATGTAAACTTTAATGGCTGTTTTTTTGTTCATTTTTCTTTCTCTTACTAAATCAACGATAACGTTCCATACAAAGCCTTATATTTTGCCACTAAATGGTTATGCGTGAGCCTGGGTTTCCTGCGGTTTCATAACCAGTCCCACGACTACTAAACTATGTTGCAGCCTGTGCCAAGTGCGTGAAAATGTTCTAAGCTAATCGTATGATTCAGTTCGGTTTTGCTTCTGATTGGCTAATGCTGTGTTCACACTAGGGCAATAAAACATGTTTCGCTGTGGAAAGTGTTCGCTTCAGGCGGCGCATTGCGCGAATCAAGATCGAAACATTTTTTCTGAGCATGATTGAAACTATCTCACGAGGGAGTTTCGATCTAAGCCAGACGAAACGCGTTAGCGCATGAAATGTTGTCTCCTTGTAAACACTGCATTGCCCTTCGCTTCAGAAGAACTTGAGAAATGAGATTAAACCACAACAGCAAGTTCGAGCTCTATTTTGTCGGCTCATGTGTAATTATAAAGATTTCATGCGAGCTTATGCCTGCTTCGTAAAACAACATAAATTATAGAATCAGGCGTCCAACGTGTTTTTATATTAACAACTAAACTGAACAATACAATTGCAAACATGTTTCCTCCAAACATGTTTCGGTGTTAATATGAACACAGCATAAGAAACAACAAAACATTGTTTACTTTGATTTGTTGAGGCCAATGCCATCGATAGAGGTGAGCAAACGACAAAATGAAGAAACTATTTTAACCAATCAAAACTCAAAACGATACTTTTAAGTAATCCCAATTAAACATCCCTATAGTGTTTAATTAGTATCACTACCGTCAAGTTCCGATTAAGTAACGAGTCCTTTAAAGTAACGATAGATACAATTTGATAGAGTATCTCTAAAAACCATTGCAAATGAATAAACTAAAATCATAGACGATGTGTTGTTAAGGTTAGCAGTTTTTCACTACTATTTTCTTTCTCCCCCACCCCCTCCACCTTCCCCTTTTACAATGTTGTGTATAATGAGAAATTTTAATTGTTTGCTGAGATCCCAACATTGAAAAGAAAGGGGGAGCGGGGCGGGGGTACTCAGAAGACTAACAACATCAAGAGAACATTGATGTAATTCAGCACTAATGCTATTCATTTTTACAACCTTCCCATAAGCAACTACTTCTGTCTGCAATTGTAGTTTTGGATTGGTGACAACTTTGAATACAGAATTTAACTTCGATTCGTAACTAGGACTTTTCTAAAACACATGCATTTTGTCCTTCACCTTTGAAGTGACTACTTTTGAAACTAAAACTAAACTTACACAATCAAACAAGACAAACAGAAGTCTTGGTTTGCGTTCAGTACAGAACGTTACGGTATTTTGTCAAGTAGTAAAATGTGACGATGAAGAAATTAAACTACCAAGCGGAGTTCTCTGATCTTAGTGTTTTAACTCTTTAACTCCCAAGAGTACGAAAGATAGAGATTCGTATAAAATCCAAAATTTCGTTTTGTAAAATATTGAAAAACAAATGGCACCATGCAAAAGTACTGCTGAAGAGGTTTCATTTGAATGGTCACACCATAGGCCATAGGATTTCATTGATAGACACAAAAGTTAGAGCAAATGGTACCATGCAAAAGTACTGCTGAAGAGGTTTCATTTGAATGGTCACACAATAGGATTTCGTCAACAGACTCAAAAGTTAGAACTACATTACATGTCTCCATAATTGACTCTGGGACGGAAAGGGTTAAAGACCCTATTCTTGTTACAAGCAATAAAAAACATGCAAGAAAATTAGTCAGTGTTGATAGAACTTTTATGGTAATCAATGCAAGGTATGCTGTAAAACAGTCGGTTTTTCCACCTTAAGCTGGAGGGCGAGGCGCGAAACGCCAACACTCAAGAGAAGAGGCGCAAAGCGCCGATATGACCTTCGCGCGCTAGCGTCTCTCCGCAGACTCACTCTCTATATAGGCCTTTATCACGCCCTGCCATTTTGTATAAAAACGAAAGATTTACTCCGCCCAGCCTCGCAGTGAAAAAGTTTAAAACGAG
This sequence comes from Dendrophyllia cribrosa, assembly GCA_024195265.1. Taxonomy (NCBI): domain Eukaryota; kingdom Metazoa; phylum Cnidaria; class Anthozoa; order Scleractinia; family Dendrophylliidae; genus Dendrophyllia; species Dendrophyllia cribrosa. The sequence goes on along the minus strand of JAJLRJ010000012.1, from coordinate 3,236,030 downwards.
GTTGGGCGGCCAATACAAAGCATTTTATTCTCCGGGGAGTCAACATGGCCGCCGCGTGATAAAGGCCTATTCAGACTCGCTCCAGTTTTTTCCACAGCTTCAGCTATCGTCGCTTTTTTTCCGTGAACTCGCGGAAAAATACGGACTGTTTTGCAGTCTATAATCAAGCCGGATGAAGTCCTCTTAAACCCTTGAAGCCCCAATGGCGATCAGCTCCCAATTTCGCCTTCTATATTACCACATACTTATACATATAGTTAACGAGAAAAAAGGAAATGATCATCGAAAATAGAATCTCTTGAGTTTTAACCCTCGGACGTACACGCAAACTTATTCCCTACCGTGGGTCTACAAGATAAGGTAAATATTATGAGTGGAAGCGCTGCTGTGGGTTCGTGACGTCATCCAAAATGGCCGACAATATAACGCCATCTTGGATTTTGCTAAAAAATTTAACTTTATCGGGAAAATGCGGAAATTGCAAATATGTTTTGCTAGGGTTGCAAAATATGATACAACTACTGAACTAAACATTTTGCTGCTTTTGGTAGTATTTTATATGTTTTTTCACCGAAAAAAGGTAAAAAGAATGCATTTTTATTCATAAATGGCTTGACCTCATGCTGCTTATGACGTCATATCTTGTTGCCATAGCAACCGGTTGTCGCCAAACGTTACCAAAATGTGTCAAAAGGATAAACGAACAGCTATTAAAGACGACATGTGCCAACATTAAATGCTCTCGAAAAAATCCGAGACAAACCTTAAAAGGGGGTGCCGCCGCCCCCTTGTACGCCCGAGGGTTAAGCAACCTCTCCCAGCTCAGTAGAATCATAAGAAATAGGAAGATTTGAATGTTATTATTGGGGCTTGAAGGATTATCTGGGTTTTTGCCCTCACTTGTTAGTACAAAAAGTAATCCCTTTCCCGTGTGTCGTGTTTTCCGTAAAAATCAGTCTTCTCGCGTCCGCCAGTTGCCCCTCGCAACTCTTGTGCTATTTCCTTGAGCATTTCTTTGGCGTATTCTTCGATGAATTCGGCCATTTCGCTGTCCTCGGTCGGCTCCGCCTCAAGAATTTCTCTTGCGTCGGTAAAGGAATCATTTAATATGGCCATGAAGAAGTTCATCAAGATAAGCGTCATCATGAGAAAATAGGCGAAGAAGAAGAAAGGTCCCAGAAAGCGATTGATTGTCTGCAGTTCATCATAGTTTGTTCCTTAAAACAGCAACAAGTGAAGACATGAACGTCAAAGACAGAGGTGTCTGCCTTAGAGAGGTGTTCGCCTTATAGAGAGTTTGGTTACATACGAACAAGTAAAATTCGGCCAGAACCAGCCAATAATTGATAATTGAAACGAACTGAACAAGTGAAATTCGGCCAGATCCTGACAATGATTGATGTCCGTCTTATAGGAGTGTCCGTCTTAAGAATGTTTACTGTACTGGCTAAGTATGTAAGTTCACGAATTTGATTAAATTGCGCTTTTTGAATCGAAAGAAGGATAACTGTTTTGTATAAATGGCAATTTGTTTCTAGGAATTCGATCCTACCTACAATTTTGGCACTACTTCTGCGAAAGAGGAACGCAAAAATTATGTTTGAGCTTTTCATTGCGATGAACTTTAAAAATTATGAAAAAATATTAAAAATAATTTAATTATTGTAAAATAATATACACTTATTGACTGAGTTAGGTCGGGCCGGACGGGAAAATATTTGGCTCGAGGTCATGGCGTACGGAATGATGAAATGAAAAAAATGTTGAAATTGACGCTGTTCATATAATTGTTCTCTACCGACGTTTCGGCAATGCTGCCTTCTTCAGGGTACAAAACTATTAAAAAAAAAACCGTTAAAAAGTTCGTTAAATTAGCTCACGTGCCTAGTTACATGAGCACGCACGTAGCAGCGCGCGCCGGTGCGCGAGTGGGCAAAAAAAAATGAATTCACGTGAAAGTAAAGTCTTGATTTAGACCACTCGGGGCCATGGTTCCTTGCCTGAAAATAAAGCGCATTTCCTGCTTCTTGCGATACTCCTGGTTGGTTAGGCCTGCCTTCAGTACAGCGACTTTCATATCCTGCAGTGAATGATTTGGTTGGTTAAAATGCGCAGGTACAGGAAGGTCATTTCTGCCGTTGATTACGTCCCTGCGGTGTTCTCTGAAACGGTCAGCCAACCTGCGCCCAGTCTCTCCAATGTAGACAGTTGATAGACATTTGTCGCATGTCAAACAGTAAACCACGTTGTCCGTGATGCAGGTAAAGTGCCCTGTGATATTGACATGCCCTTTGGGTGTTGTAATTGTAGTAGATGAATTTACATGGGGACATGTACGGCAAACGGTCCTGTTGCCAGGGAAAGTACCTGTTGGGTGGTTCAGAAGGTCCCTCGGTAGGCTGCTTCTGACAAACAAGTCCTTCAGATTCTTGGCACGCCTGAAAGCCTTCAGTGGTGGTTTTCTGAAAATATTGGTGGTCGTGCTGTCATCGTGAAGGATCTTGAAGTTCCTTGAAATTATTTTACAGGTGTCCAGGTTCGTGGGGTGGAAGGTGGTGACGAATGGTACTCTATCATTAGCGGTGATGTTTCCAGTGCTATTCTCCAGAATTTCAGCTCTCGATCTGGTCGATGCTCGTTATCCGAACGATCTGATAAGAAGAGGGAGAGAACCGCGTGCTATAAAAAAGGTCTCCATTTTTGTTGCTTCGATGTTAAAGTCATCGTTTTCACTGCAGATCTTGCGCAGTCTAAGAAACTGACTATAAGGTATGGATGACTTGCAACTGGATGGGTGGGATGAGCTGAAGTTGAGGTAGGAGTGGCTATCTGTGTCTTTGTAATATACAGAAGTGGATATGCGATTATCTCGAGGTTTCATGTAGATGTCTAGGAACGGAGGCTTGTCAGTGGAAACAGACCATGTATACTCAAGGTTAGGGTGGAACGAGGAGGCAAATACAAGGAACTAACGGAGGTCTTCTTCACTGCATGAAGCAGCGCCGGCCACATCATCTATGTATCGCTTGTATAGGTCTGGCTTTGTACCGGTATAACTCGATAGCATGCGTTCCTCAATGAAGCCAACAAAGAGACATGCATAATTTGGTCCTAATCGGCTACCCATGGCAACTCCACCTGTTTGCTTGTAAAATTCACCATTAAATTCAAAGGTGTTAAGTGTTAAATACAAGTTCTGCCATACGTAGGAGAGTATCTGTAGGTGGTTCAAGTACCTCTCTCTTGTCAAGATAGTGTTGCAGTGCGCGGAGACCCTCATCATTGGGTATGACTGTATAAAGTGACTTAATGTCCATAGTGAACACCAAACGCTGTCCGTCACTGTCACTGAAACGGAAGGAATCCAGGATGTTCAGCATGTGGGTGATGTCTTTTACACAGCTGTCTAGGCTTCGCACAAAAGGTGCCGTTACATGATCAAGATAGACGGCCAGAAGTTCAGTAGGGCAAGAACAAGCGGAAACTATAGTTCTGCCAGGATTGCCAGGCTTGTGGATTTTTGGTAACAAGTAGAATTTTGAGGTGCGTGGGTGTTCTACAATGAGATTGGTAGCTGATGGAGGGAGATGGTTGTTCTCTATGGCTGTGTTAATGAACGTCTTGACCTCTTGTTGAGAACTTTGTGTGGCATCACTAGGAATCTTTTGGTAGAACCGTTGGTCTGCTAGTTGTCTATTGGCTTCAGCTATATACAGATCTGTTCTCCACGCTACAAAGGCTCCTCCTTTATCTGCCTGTCTGATCACCACATCCCTTCTATTCTTCAAATTGCGTAATGCCCGTTGTTAATCATGGGATAAGTTGTGTTGTGTTAATCTGCGCTTGAAGTCAATTTGATTTACTTCTCTGCGACATTTGCACGTGAGCTAATTTAACGAACTTTTTAACGGTTTTTTTTAATAGTTTTGTACCCTGAAGAAGGCAGCATTGCCGAAACGTCGGTAGAGAAAAATTATATGAACAGCGTCAATTTCAACATTTTTTTCATTTCATCATTCAGTATAACGCTGCGCAGGTAATTTAAATATTTATAGTCATGACGTACGGACCGAGCGCAGCGAAGTCCGTGCGCCATGACCGAGAGCCAAATATTTTCCCGTCCGGCCCGACCTAACTCAGTCAATAAGTATTTTATAATATGACTAGAAAGTACAAGAATAATCGTGCAGCGCGCTCGCTTGAGCCCGAGCGGGGCCGTACGGCTTTTTCCGGACCGGCTCACGTCAACCCGTCCGGCCCCGCTCACGTCACCTTGCGATTCTATTTTCTGTAGGATTGCGTCAGCGGGACCGTACGGTCATATTATAATAAAAAAATAATTAATATAAAATAATTATCAATATAAAATTAATTAATTAAAAATAACCACAATTATTAAAAAAAATAATTTAAAATAATTTAATTATTAATTATTATTTCTTATTTAATTATTAAAAATATATTTAAAATTTCTTCATCGGATATCACGCGTTTGCCGTTATCGAGATATCCTTGCTGTCCAAAATTTGTTTAAAGAGCAATAACAAAATCTTTTTTTTGAACAAGCTTGTTTTGTCCGCATTAGGAAATATCTTTTGCAATTTTATGGACCTCAACATTGGCTTTGTCCGTAAACTTGAAACAATAGTACTTAACTAATATTCTCTCTATATTGACTTCACTCAATAACATCTAATATACAGCTATTTCAATTAACGTTGTCGGATGAAAGTTTAAAGCCAAGACCGCAAGGTAGTATGGTAGTAAGGTAGTATAGCTATTCACAACTGCCCATACTACCTTGCGGACTTGGTTTTGAGCTTTAGGATCCGACAACGTTAATTGAAATAGCTGTATATATACTTCTCTAAGGAGCACATCGCTGGGGTCTTGAAAGGTTTTTCTTACCTTTACCAAGGATCATTTCAAACGAATTCACTATTGCTTTCGGAAACGTCGAGAACATGTATGCTGCACTTCCAAAAGTCATGCTACCAAGTATAGCAAATCCCAACAACACTACTATAAAACAAACGGAATAGGATATGAGGGGTCCTTTCGCGATGCTGATGCTCTTAGCCACGATAGAGATGTGCTTGTTGAACTTTAAGATACGAAGGAATTTCATTGTCGCCAAGAAGATGACCAGGGCGAGAAATACACTTTCGATGTCTGTCCACAGACTCACGTAATCAAAGCTCATCCGTGCATAGGGATTTTCGTGAACTTTCTCAATTAGCCTCCTGTTGAACAATAAAAAACTTATGTTAACCCTGATCCACAATAGTGACGACATAGCGGCAAGGTTACGCTAACGCTGGACTGTTCACAGTCCTCTATTTTCCCATGTGTTTATCCAGTTCGATGGTTGAGTATGTTTAGCTGCCATCTTAGGGGCTATGTCGTGAAGATTTTGACAACTGCCCCACATATTAATATCTTTGCCGATATGAAATGCACACGGAACACTAAAACGAAGAAATGAAGTGAATTTTCAAAGAGAGAATACATCATAATCAGGGTTGTAATGAGTTTTCCAAGACACAAGACGAAAAAAATTAAAAGATAAGTTGCAATAATGCTGACGATGATGATAATGATGATGATGGTGATGATAGTGAACTTCGGGTTTTCTTTCGCATAAAATCCTTTCACGGGGTATCGAAGGGACCTCGATGCACTTTCGGTAGAATCCCTGAGGTGGGCGAGAACGTTTCTCCATTGTTTTCTCGTTTCAGTTTTATCAAAAAATTGTTGCTGTGAACTGAAGGCGAATGCGGCTTTTATAATGGTAAATGAAGCGGCAAAGAAAAACCGCCGGATCGAAATACGCCAACAGTTTGCAACGAAAGGGATAACAGTAGCTCGCATGGCTCCTTAAAGTTAATGGTCCGAGTTTGATCTGTTCCAGATATCGCAGCGAAATGATTTTTGGTTGTTTAAAAAGGTTAAGGAAGTGTGTTTTTGCACCTCGAATTTTTTTTGACGCGCGCGATTTTAATTCGGCTGTAAACAAATTGAAATTCGCGTAATAAAACCTCAAATAGAACAAAGTGTGACAAAAACAGGCACTTAAAGCGAATCGCGATTAAGCGCACTTAATCGCGATAAACGTTTTCGTTAGCCCGGATTAACGAAGGACTGACGCATGACTTCGGGAAACAGTTGCGCTACAAATATATTCATTGTATTTGAACCTCAGTTTTAGTTAAACCTCAAGCGGAACTCCAAGAGTTGTCCTGACACACTCATAAACGCGCACCCTTTCAGCCATTTCAGAGGTGTGATATTAGGAAACAAAAGGGATAACAATAGCTCGTACGTCCTTTGTTTCTTTGCTCCGCGTCCTAAAAATTAATGAGCCAAGCGATATTTCCGATGGGGGAGAGCGCGCGTTCACTTCGACCAATGAAACTCGTCCAGTTTACGATTCACCAAACTATGATTTTCACTTAACTGTAAGTAAATGTCTCGAGAACAATAGGCATTCTGCGCGATGGATGATGATGATGATAATGATGATGATGATAATGATAAAAGAAATTATAATATGACGATGATAACGATGCAAATCGCATTGTTTATCGCTACCATACCTCGTATATTCTGATTTGAAGAAGAATATCACAATCGTTGCTATGGTGAAGCAGATAAATGCCCACTCTAAGTAGTTCCAAATGTCCTTGAAGTACTGGCATCTCAACTGACGCATTTCTCTGATTTCACGATAAATGGAATAAATGAGAATCAAGACAATGAGCACATAACAGACGATGAACACGGAAGTGAAACTCGAGTTACTGCCCACGAACGATATCGGATCGATGCGGTAAGATGGGAGAATACCTCCTGTAGGCAAAGATTCAAACGTATACCGACAATACGCAAAGAGATTGGTGGCCGGTTCGAAAGCGACCAATTCCAACAAAACCATTCTTGTTAGTCTGTTTATCCAGATATCGTCTCGTAGGTTGGCAAGAACGTTTTGAGCGGTCTCTATGTCGTATCCAAGCTCCGCCAGGAGACCGCCGCCTATATAGGTGTTTCGTTCCGTGACGACGGGCAGAGTTCCCAGGGATAATGCATCGTGGTATTCCAGTGTGTGCTCACAAAGAAGTTCCTTTGACGGACCTGAAAATCAATAAATGAATAAATTACGAAATAAGTACAGTCCAACCTCCTTAAACACGAAGTTCCGGTATAAAAGGCTTAGCTCCTCTCCCATATTTCACACCCTTTGGGTGTGAAATGCAAATTAAGGCGTCTTTCAGTCACAAAACGTGATAAACTTGCGCGTCCTTTAAATATAATTTGCTTCAAAAATCTAAGGAAACCAAAAGCAAAGAAGCAAGCAAAAAAAGAAATAGAAGTTCATAAAGACTTCTGATGTAACTTTCATAAAGTTAGCAACGGTCTTAGTAATGACGCATGTTTTTTGTCAGTTGTTAAGTAATGATCCGCATAAGAAGGATAGCGCTGAACGGCAATGGAATGTCAAACACGATGGAATGTCAAGATTTTTCATTGTTACAACTAGTGATCTCATTGGCCTAGACTCAAAAACCGCTAAAAAGTTAAGGTTCAAGGTGCATTTTGTCTAATTTTTGTAAGGTTTCAAGTAATTTGAGACCCAATCGCACAACATACAATTTTTAAAAAAAAATTGCATTTGGAGAACTTCATCAAAGAAGCAAAATTATTAGCTATTGTCTTCTGCTATTCTGATTGGTTAAGCACGAACATTTCCTAAAATTTATTTGACGCAAATGGATTTTCTTTATTTTTATAATGAAATATAATTATTAACCATCAGCTCCTCCTCTATTCTTGAAATCAAAGATATTCTATGTGGGAAAGAGCTAATGCCGCAGAACAATGAAGTTTGCTATCGTTCTTATGTGGAACAATAATTAATGCTTCAGTGGTTGATTGACGACTGGAAGTGAGAATGGCCAAGCCATGCTTCTTTTATACCGGAACTTCGTGTTTAACACGGAAACCGAAGGGACAGTACCAAGTGTGCACATTAAAGAGGTGTCGTATTATAAAGGTTGCAGTGGAAGAATTTTGATATCTTCGGGACCTTATCAACTATCGGAAAGACAAGAAAGACGGAATTATAGTTTAATACTCTAATGCTTTTTAAAAACGTGAAAAAGGAACGTTTCAGCTTTATAGGGAAGAGATTCACTTCCAAGAACCGTTAGTAAACTAAACAAGAAGCTGTACACAGCTTGAACTCATGGCGTCTTGACGAAACACTTGAAAACTTGAAACACTCGATCGCTAAGCAAATGGGAAGTTATAAAAAACAAAAAAATTCCACAGCCATAAGCTGCAAAAACAATAACAAACGGTCCTATCCATCCATTAATGCCTTACACTGCCTTAACAAATTGTACGCTGTGACTCTTCCTTCTGCTTCTCAAGTCAACACACAAAGAGATTTTGCCGCCAACTTGAAATCAAGAGCGAGATCACGAGGTCACGTGTCAACCAATCAGACCAAGGAAAGTAAAATATGCGTGCATAAATTGGCATGTACTAATGTTACACGAAAAAAAGAAACATTCAGAGGGCATTCATTACTTTTAAGCTTCACTCTGCGAGTTCGCTCCTGGAGGACTACCATAAAAAAATTATACAGGTAACCTTTTACCTTTTGGGGGTTAAAAATCGTTGTTTGGTGACACTTAAGGTATTTAAATTGAAAACGACTACTATCAAAGATATTCTGATACGTTTTATGGCATAAAGCAAGAAAACTACGATGACAGTCACACCTAGAAAACGGGTTTCTGGTACTTTTTAGTAGTTCCTTGTAAAATTTCCGACGATTAACCCAGTCAATTTTATTTGGAAGTCCCCCCCCCCCCCCCCCCCCCCCCCCCCTATGCCGGGAGTTCGCTGCGCTCAGTTTGAACGCTGGAAGAGACATTTCATATTTCCGTGCACCCATGTATTATCTATTATTTATGACCTGATTCAGCACGGCTGCCACTACCGCTGTCACTGGTGTTGCTATTAATGGTACTGCTGCTGCTGTCGCTGCCGCTGTCGCCTAAGCCGACCACATAAGCTGGCGAGACGTCGACCAACTCTAATGTGGTGCCAGCTGAGCCGTGAACCTTGTTTTCTGATGAGTAGTCATGGTAACACCTTGGAAACCATCGTCTGATCTCAGCGAACTTCTGCCAAGAATCGCATGGCCCTGTTAACGAATGAAATGTTTCGTTATGTGTTAATTATATTGCGCATGAAAACTAATATATCACTTCAAAAGTTTGAATGTGTTTACCATGAAAGTGCTAGACGGGAACATTGTGAAACGAAGAAAGTAAAAATAAATATCAATAGAACAAAAGCATTTTAAAAAATCCAAACTGTTAGGACGCCGACGAATTGGCTGTTCATATATATTGGACTTTCATATTACAAATCCATCTACTTCAGTCGTCAAAGAGGAAAATTTGAACTCGGGACCTTCGATAATGCAATAAATTTGGACGAGTATGAAAACAATAAGAAAGTAATGATTAAGAGAAATGGGGTAAGAGTGAAGCTCTTTAGTGAATAAACTATAATCTATCTATCTGTCTGTTATGACTTGCTCATCACCATAAATGACAGCATCGCCATTAGCTATCTCAGCAAGAAGGCAGGATGTGCGTCACATATGAACACAGAATATGAACCGTATTATCATAACCTTGCTCGCCAGGAGTCTCACGATCGTTGTTTAGTTGGTTAGAGCGTTAAAAACGCCATTCCGTATTCTCAATTTCTCACACTTCGACGTTTTTGTAGTGATGACTCTGATTTTTCCAACAAATCAGAAGAAATGTGCCAGTTTTTCAAGAAACGTGGGTACCCTGACTCTGTTGTTAATACAGGCCAACAACGTGCACAACAGATCGACAATCAGCACTACAAACGTCACAAAAGGAAAAGAACGAGAGAATTCCATTCACCCTCACTTTCCACCCACACAACAACACAGTCAAAAGCATCATTTTAAAAAAATTCAAATTGCTCCAAAACGACCCCGAAACTGGCAGAATTGTTTCACAGCCCCCACTAATTACATTCAAATGTGACAAAAACATAGGCAACTTTCTAGTTACGAGCACACTGAAATCTGACGATGAACCGGGAACTTTTAAATGCGCACGCACACGATGCAACACTTGTCTTTTCATTCTCAACGCGGACAAAATAACGGGACCCAAACTATCTATTAAAATCACTGATCGTTTCACATGCACCCCCGTAAATGTTATCTACTGCATAACATGTACTTTTTGCAAAAAGATATATATTGGCGAAAACAGTCGGGAGGAGACTGGACTCCGGGACGTTGACAAAAAAGACAAAGACGCATTCAAACCAGTTGCGCGTCATTTCAATCTTACTAACCACTCTAAACAACACATGTCAATCTGCGGCCTTTCCCTACACCAGGGTAACACAGAAAGCCGTAAAAACTTAGAACAAAAAATCATCTTTCAAATCGGCACTCTCAAACCCCACGGAATCAACGAACGCTTTTCATTCAACTAATTTACATTTGTTTTTCACGTCACCAAATTTCCACCAATAGCGTAGCTCCACCGCTTACTATATAAAACCACACACTACCCACAATCCCTTGATTCGCTCCGACGAAGGGCTAGCGATCGAAACGTCAGCTTTCTCGAATCTTTTTACGGTTGGCTAGTTTAAATTATCGACTCAGTCGATAAAACCAAATTCTTGTGTCATAGTCTTACTCACCTGGTTTGATTCGTGATTGTCGTAAACGAGGAAGACCGACAATAAACATCTTCTTGTTGGAAAAGAAACCCTCCTCTTCAAATTTTTTTCCATTGTACCATTCTGTAGCATACAGACTAGGGAGCATGTAGTTTTCAGCCCACCACCAAAACGTGTAGACGTCCTTAACCTATTCGATTAATTAAGCAAATAAATAACATCATTAACCTGGCTTTGCCACTAGACACCCTAAACTGAAAAAAAAAAGTCGCCATTGAAATGTAAAATCCTACTTGAAACGCCCACTTGAAATGTAAAAGAGAATTGCGTTTCTCACTTAAAAGTGAAACTGCCCAAAATATCCAGAAACTAACAGCATCAAAGAAGTAGTGACCAATAGCTTTTTTCTAATGGTCTCACTTTAGGATTTCATCCACAGTTCCAAAAGCTAGAACCACCTTGTACAGCATAATAAACAGCACCACAGGAAAGTACTGCTCAATTGCTTTCATTTGAATGGTCACACTTTAGGGTTTCATCCACAGACTCAGAAGTTAGAACCACCTTGTACAGCATAAAAAACAGCACCACAGGAAAGAACTGCTCAGTAGCTTTCATTTGACATGATGGTCACACTTTAGGATTTCATCCACAGACTCAAAAGTTAGAACCACCTTGTACAGCATAATAAACAGCACCACAGGAAAGAACTGCTCAGTAGCTTTCATTTGACATGATGGTCACACTTTAGGATTTCATCCACAGACTCAAAAGTTAGAACCACCTTGTACAGCACAATAAACAGTACTACAGGAAAGAACTGCTCAGTAGCTTTCATTTGACATGATGGTCACACTTTAGGATTTTATCCACAGACTCAAAAGTTAGAACCACCTTGTACAGCATAATAAACAGTACCACAGGAAAGAACTGCTCAGTAGCTTTCATTTGACATGATGGTAACACTTTAGGATTTCATCCACAGACTCAAAAGTTAGAACCACCAGCTTGTACAGCATAATAAACAGCACCACAGGAAAGAACTGCTCAGTAGCTTTCATTTGACATGATGGTCACACTTTAGGATTTTATCCACAGACTCAAAAGTTAGAACCACCTTGTTCATCATCATCTTCATTTTTTTTTATTTAAAAAACACGGGATCACTTCCATTTAAAAATGCTGGGGGTGACCTTACGATGGACTAGCATCCCATCTATGGGGGAGTAGTTAGTCATCATCATCATCATCATCATCATCATCATCATCATCTTTACGTAAAAACACGGGATCACTTTCATTTAAAAATGCTGGGGGGTGACCTTACGATGGACTAGCATCCCATCTATGGGGGAGTAGTTAGTCGTCATCATCATCATCATCATCATCATCATCATCATCATCGTCATCATCATCATCATCATCATCTTTATGTAAAAACACGGGATCACTTTCATTTAAAAATGCTCTTCCAGTGAGCCGTGGACTGCTACATACAATAATTATAAAACGTTTAAAAACAACCTTATTCAGAAAAAAAAACAGCATTACGTGAAAGTACTTCCCAGTAGCTTTTATTTGAATGGTCAATCTTTGGGGGTTTTCTTTGGCCCTCTTTGTTTATTTGTTTATAGCTTTCAAATAATATAACTGTTAGTAATGGAATTTCATAGTATATAAATTGCGGAATGATATAGTTAGCCGAGGCTAAGAAAGAGTTCGCTAATTTCATTGTGAATAACTATTCTTGTTCTCTTTCGACGCTGTGAAATTAGAATAATAAGCGGAGTTGACCCTTAACTTTAACCCAAAAATGCCCTCCAAACGCTTACAACGCCACAAAATTCTGGGTAAAAATTTAAACTCCAAAATGACGAATTTCAAACCCTAAAAATCTTTTGCTTATCCTTGTGAGTGTTAAACCCGGGTAACTCCGAATTTTTCGATCGTCTCATGATCTTCAACGTGACACTTTCTAAATTTAGAAAAAAAAACTAAATCTCTCGTTTACAGAGGTATCTCCCTTTCCTTTTCCAAATTTCTTACCTTGTCCAGTTTGGTGTTAAAAATGTCCTGAACGTTTTTGGACACGTAAAATCGGTCGCCGCTTCGGCTTCCATAAGAAGCTATTGATAGAAGGAAGATGAAGAAAAATTGCAATGCAAACTGGGAGAATATTTTGCACATTTTCACTTCATTAAGCTTTTTTTCTCGGGCCAGTGCAACCGCTATTGGATCAGGACCAGTTATAAAAAGTTTCGTTTCAGGATTCTTCTTCCTTTCCTCGATAGAAGTGGCATCTTTTTTCATTTCATCAAGCTTATCACTTTCAACTTCTTCCTCTTCTTCTTCGGGGGGCTTGCGTAACAAAATGGACAAAATCGATGCAACCAGTACTACTTTCATCGGCTGCAAGAAGAAAATGTCCTGTACCAATGACACGATGACCGATACTATCCACTTGTCAGACTTCTCCTTGCCCCATACCATGCTATAAAACACGGTAAATAATGCTCCTGTCAAGGACGTCAGCAAGGCTAGTGTATAAGCAATGTAATTGAACCAGTAGGGTAGTTTAAATTTCTTTGACTTTTTCGTTTCAGGTGTTGCTTCAGCTGATGTCGTTTTCCCTTTTGTTTTTGCTACAGCTTCCTTTTTTTCTTTCAATTTTAATTCAGCTTCCTTTTTTCCTTTCAATTTAGGTTCAGCTTTATTTTTTCCTTTAGATTTCGCATCAGTTGATTCCTTCTTGCTTTTCGAGTTTTTTTCGTTTGGTGCTTTCGCCCTCTTCGTTTTTACTTCAGATACTGCCTTTCTATCGTGTCCTTTGGGTTCAGCACTTGCCTCATTCATAGACGACTTTTGCGGTCCAGTAAAACGGAAAATGGTGATAATCAACAAGTTGACTGGAACAACAAGCACACTGCTTTGTATTCCAATGATCAGTTGTCTCCAAGTAAAGTCGATGGGTCCAAATTTAATTCGAAGGTTTTCTTTCGCTTCACCAAGCTCGTAAAACATTGCATTGACCACCATGGATGAGAAGAGAAGGGAAATACAGCAGGTCAGCCTTTGAACTCGAGTAAAAGAACTGTTAGGTGGCCTGGTGTATACTGAAAACCACAAATGGCCATCACCTATATCCAGATAAACAAATGAACATATCCATCAATAAAAAAATTGATCGAAGATTAATCAACTAGTCAGTAATTCAGCCAGTAAATTTATCAACCAAACAATCAATCAATCAATCAATCAATCATTCATTCATTCAATCATTCAATCAATCTTTCATTCAATCATTCAATCAATCAATCAATCAATCATTCAATCAATCAAAGATCAGTCAACCAGTCAATCACCATCAATCAATCATTAACTTAATCTTTCAATCACTCAATCATTTAAAGATCAGTCAGCCTGTCAATCTTTAAATCAATAAAACAATCAACCAATAAATCAATCAATCGATGGACCGAAAATCAGTCAGCCAGCCAATCACAATCAATCAATTATTCAATCAATCAATCGAAGATCAGTCAGTCAATCAATCTCTTAATCAAGCATCAAAAAAATTTACCTATGTCCTTGGACGCCCTGTTATAAAACAGGTTTTGGAATCCTGTCATCTGTTTGAAGTCAGCAACAAAGATCGCCCTTTCAATCAATCCGTCGTCTTTCTCCACTGCCAACCAACGGTTACAAATAAAAAACGACTTTTTATTTGTAGGGACATGACGAATAACAATTTGTCGTAGATTCCATGCGGGGCTTGAGCCCGAGTTATCATGCCACACTCTTACATAGTTCAGTCGACCCAGAGAGCTTGGCAGCCTGGCCAAAATAAGAACAATGGCAAATGGATTAAATCAGTAAGTAAGTATTTTTCAAGAAAAATGCGATTTGTTTGAGATTAGAAACGAGTTTCGACAGAAACATCGGTCGTCTTCAGCCCGGCGCTAATCGTAACATTTGAATATTCATGTTTTATATAAGGCAGGTAGAAAGGGCCTTTGTAAGGTAACTTATAGAAATGCTTGGGTTTTTTTGTTTTCTGTGTTCTTCTATGTGTACTTGAGCTTTTAGCCACATTAAGATACTGGCCGATAATGACTTTATTTTATGAGGGTTGAACGCATGACAGTAATTTAAAAAATACTGATAAACAAGGCCCCGTTCCTCAGTTTCGTGCCCCGCAACGGTAACCTGGCACGGGCACTATGGTAACATTACTATCAGTGACTAAACGATAGATAGAGAACAGCGTCCAACCGTACGCAGTGCTCAAGTCATAGCTCTATAGACCACTTTCATAATGGCGGCCGATTTATTTATTCTTTTATATGTATGTTAATTAGCCTCACTGGCCTCATTTTAAAGTAAAAATTCTTTTGAATTTTGCACATGTTACCGAGGCCAGTGAGGCTAATTAACATACATATAAAAGAATAAATAAATCGGCCGCCATTATGAAAGTGGTCTATTGAAACTCACAAGGTGCTCAGTAGTGGTAAGAGGTGGCGGTATGGGAAGTGGTCATTTTTCCTAACAACGCCCAAAATTTTCATGAGATAGAAAAGTAGTCAAAATCCCCTATATGTGAAAACGAAATATGGGAAATAGTCATTTTTCCCAAAATGACGGGGAGTGAGTTGGAAATATGAGGTATAGACATATTTTGCAATATGACGGAGAGTGAGTTGAAAAATATAGGGAATAGTCAAATTCTCCAGTATGATAGGGAGTGAGTTGAAAAATACATGTACACAGGGCACCAAGTCTAAAAGGGTTCTTAGTAATGAGAAGCCTATTGAGTGTTGCAAGCTTCCTTGTGGAAGTGCGCATATTAAAACATTCTTTAAATTATTTTCGCTTCATGCAAGAAACTTATCATGTACATGTAGTTTTTGATCATTGATACTTGAGCCTTTGGGTTAACCCTCGGACGTACACGCAAAGGAAGAAAACCCCTTGGGTTTTTGCGGTGTTACAATATTTCGAAAATATTTCGCATCTAATAGATAGCCTGTGATGTGCTCTACAAGATAAGATAAATATTATGGGTTGTAGCGCTGCTGGGAGTCCGTGACGTCACCCAAAATGGCCGACAATATGGCCACCATCTTGGATTTTACTTAAATATCAACTTTATCGAAAAAATGCGGAAACTGCATTTATTTTTTTTGCTAGAGTTGCACAATATAATATAATTAAACATTTTGCTGCTTTTGGTAACATTTTATATGTTTTTTCACCGAAAAAAGGAGAAAAACGCGCATTTTTACTCAAAAATGGCTTGACCTCATGCTACTTATCACGTCATATCTTGTTACCATAGCAACCGGTTGTCACCAAACTATACCAAAACATGTCACTAGAATAAACGTACAGCTACTGAAGACAGCATGTGCCAACAATAAATGCTTTTGAAAAAATCCGAGAATAACCTTAAAGGGGTTATGTCACAAGGTGAGTCTGCGCAAAAAGGTTCCTGTCATGTGACGTAACCTGACGTCACACATATCAAATTTATATTGTTCCCTCCCGGATCGCGGCAAGTTTTATCGGGCTTGCACTCGTGTCGAACCACGCGAGGTAAACAACCACACGATCGATTTCGCTTTCAAATTCCTCCCAACTTCCACCACTACTGGAAGACATTGAATTTTTCGAAGGTACGACTAACACATCGCTAAAATAATTTAACAAAAATCTAGCCAAGTAAATACTCTAATTAATCTGTAAACTTGAGATCTATCCTTCCACGCAATACGACGGGATGGAACGGATTGCAGCGAATTCGACAGTAATGGCCGCCAACTTGAAAAAAAGCCACCGGATGTTTTTCAAGTTGTTAGTACCCAGTACTCACCCGCCATCCTCGCGACATAGCCCCTTTAAGGGTGACCATTAAAATAAAAGCTATACACCTTATTCCAAAATGGCGGCCAATTTATTATTCTTTTATATGCATTTTAATTAGCCCTCGTGGCCTCGTCAGCATGTGCAAAATACAAAGGAATTTTCAAGCGAAAATGAGGCCAAGAGGGCTAATTAGCATGCATATAAAAGAATAATAAATTGACCGCCATTTTGGAATAAGGTGTATTGAACAGTACTTTCCTGTGATGCTGTTTATAATGGTGTAAAGTTGGTTTAAACTTTTGAGTCTGTAAATGAATGAAATTCATTCACAGACACGTCACACGTTTGAGTCTGTGAATGAATGAAAGTGTGACATTTTAAGAAATGAAAATGTTCATTTTTACAGGTTAGTACATGTACTTGAGAACAATCAAGAAGTAAGAGGACTTTTTACCTGGCGACGAAGGAACTGACACTCCCACGTGTGAAAGGGCGTTTTTCGCCAGTAGTGTCCTGTAGGGGTAGTATTTCACTCTCTCCATTTTCACCGTTGATGTACATAGTAACATTTGCTGTTGTTCCAGAATCACCAAACATCCCTGTATAAACTGCAATCTCATAGGTGTGATCGCCATTCTTCCTCGTTTGCACAGGAATAGAAATAGACAGCTGCAATAATGAATTCGTAATAGTAATTGGACTGAGTGGAGTACAATTCACGGAATAATCGGGCGAGTAATTTCAAATCGGCCGAGCAAGTTGCGCGGGGACGATTACGAGCACGATTACCTCTGAATTGTACAATTACTAATTAATCGCATCAATAACAAAATTCGAGATTGAAAGGTCTATGTGGACTCTGTTGTACTAAAAACGTCTAGGATATTTCTATCAGTTTGCAAGTAGTGCAACTGATTGACACGCGCGTAACTTAGGTGTCCAATTACAGCTAGCTGTAATTGGACACCCACGTGACCGCCCGCCAATTACGTGAGAAATAGGTACGCGAATGACCAATTTTGTTATTGATACGATTAAATTGTAAATAGTAGCATATGCCGGTGGGAGCAAGGGTGGCGCAGTGGCGAGAGCACTCGCACCCCACCAAAGTGGCCCGGGTTCGATTCCCGGCTCGGCGTCATATGTGGGTTGAGTTTGTTGTTGGTTCTCTCCTTGCTCCGAGAGGCTTTTCTCCAACACTTCCAAATTCCAATTAGATCTGTAGTGTCCACAATTGGTACTCGTGTACTAAATACTTTGACACTTAAATAAATTTGATTTAAATTGATTTTATTTGATTTGCCTTTTTTTAAAGCTTGGTTTTCATAATTGTCCGGAAAATCCCACACAATCGGGGATTTGTCTGTTTCCCAGTTATTCCCTATACTGGATACAAACATGTAGAATTGTCGGTAAAATCAAACACGAGGAAGAGTGTTTTATCAGGATTTCCAAACACCGAGAAGTGGGTTGAAAAAACGCGGCGCAACCAAGTTTTTTTAACCGACTTCGAT
Source organism: Dendrophyllia cribrosa (assembly GCA_024195265.1). Taxonomy (NCBI): domain Eukaryota; kingdom Metazoa; phylum Cnidaria; class Anthozoa; order Scleractinia; family Dendrophylliidae; genus Dendrophyllia; species Dendrophyllia cribrosa. Next base: position 3,217,899 of record JAJLRJ010000012.1, on the reverse strand, counting down.
TTGTTTGGATACCTCAGACACTCTTTCAAGGTCTTTTGATAAAGCTTCTCAAACTGATTATTTTATATGCTGCCATTATATGAATGCTAACACAATCTTTAAAAAAACACACCCATAGTTGTAATAATTAAACGACAATAAATGAAAACTCGTATAAGTAACCTCACTCAGTAGAAATGCGATTAAGCCTCAAAGAAAATGTAAAGGCTTTAGACGAGTATTAAACACATAACCTTCGCCCGCCAGTGGAAGGGAACGGGTTCAATTTCCGTGCAAAACCTCGACGTTTTTTTCCTCAGAGTTAATCGCAATTGCTTTAGCGCATCGCACTGGCAACACGTAGGTCACAAATTCCTTTGGTGTTGACCATTCAAATGAAACCTCTTCAGCAGTAGGTTTGCATGGTATCATTTGTTCTAACTTTTGAGTCTGTCGACGAAATCATATGGTGTGACCATTCAAATGAAACCTCTTCAGCAGTACTTTTGCATGGTACCATTTGTTCTAACGTTTGAATCTGTCGATGAAATCCTATGGTGTGACCATTCAAATGAAACCTCTTTGGCAGTACTTTTGCATGGTACCGTATGTTTTTCAATATCTTACAAAATGAAATGTATCATGCTTTTATGATTATAGTAGGAGCTTGCTTTTATTTTAAAATAGGAATAAAAAATCGCCAAAAGTGATGAACGCAAAGAAATATGAACTATAAAGACAAAATAACTGCTACAAACTGAAAATTCCACCAGAATGGAAACTTTGATTTCTCGACCGCCTGTCATCCTACTTTGCCAAAGAAAATGTGTCAACATTACCTGCTGTTTGTCTCTTCTATCGGCCCTTCTAGCAAAAATCACACCCGCAATGTACAAAAGAAAGAAAACAAACACAGCTATAATGACGCCCACATTTCCGGTCTGTCCAAGGTTAGCAAATCCAAGTGCGACGTCATCAAAGTTTATTGTGTTTGGTGGCACAAAAAAGTCGCCTCCAAACGACGTCAAGTGGTTGCACAAACATTGCAATTTTTCGTCGGTAGACTCTGGACCAGCCTGCCGGTAAATAAAACTTAGTTTTATAATATCACCTATTGTATAACTATTTTGGTTATTGTAAGTGGTTTGAGCCCAGAAGTATCAGTAGTCTGTCGAATGTGATCGTCCGGGTTTGTGCAGTTCTGAAAAGAACTGTTGTAAAGATAAGTTAGTGTAGTTCTTTTCACACCTACACTAACCCGGACGATTACACTCGACAGGCTATTTGGTTAATATGTAGCAATTGGGAATCCATTGCGATTTAATGCTAGATATTGCTTCCATCATTAGATGTCAGCAGGACTTCGATCGACTTCGAAACGTGATGTTTTCGATTATGGTCAGGGGTTTGCCTTAAGCTTGCTTTATTGTCTTGCGATACGAAGAAAATAACGTCAAAATAACGGTTAAAATAGTCAAACTTATACACCAATGGCAATTTTGATTTCTTGACCGCCTGTCACGAAATCAAATTTGATGAACTGTAATCCACTTCAATCCTTGCAATCCTGCACTTTATCCCCAAACTAAGGCTTCTGTTTTGCTTTATAGATTCTTTTTATCCATTAAAGCTGTATATTTGGTGGCATTTGACGATTAACAACATGGAGATAAGGAAAACAAAATTTTGTCATTTCGGCGCGACGGTACGATAAGCCTGCCACAATTTTTTTGCATTAATTTACTCATGCGCGAAGCGGCATGAGGTAAGGTTTCGGCTCCGTTTTTCTTGTTATTATTATTATTTTTATCTTTTGTATCACGATTTTGCATGCAAATTTTAAATTGTACACTTCCGGTTCATAGCTTTGCCACTGCACTTCCTGTTTAGTGACTTCCGGCTACTCTCACTTCCGGTAAAAGAGCGACTTAAGTGTCACGACAGAGCCTCCTACAACCCTACTTACATTAGTAATGTTCACGTTTGGTATATATAAGACTTAGAAGAATCACTGGCTTCATTGTGGTACAGCCTTTATTTCCAAAACAATCAATTGAAAACCACGTGGTTTGCAGAAACGATGACTGAATGAAAGGAGTAACTCTTCTCCATGTCGGACATCTTCTTATCATGTTTAAAATATATCATGAAACTTTCTTACGCATGCGCATGAGTATAGGCTACTGGGAGTTTCTTGTTTTATAAAATAAATGGCACTAAAAACAGACATTTTAACGGTTTGGGCCAAACACTGTAAAAATTACAGCTTAATTGCATGTGCTTATCATCAATTTGAAGCCTGTCGGATTTTCTAAATTTAAAATTTATTTTTTCAAAGTTAACAAACGAATCACAATAAATTAAAGCATGAAGGGTGGAATTGTTTGAAAATTCGTTTCAAGATGTTATCATTTTCTTTGCAACTGTAGCCTTTAATGATCAACTTCTTCTTGTTTCCTTATGCACGGTTAACCCTTTGAAGGGACACCGTCCTGTGGTATCGGGAGTAATCTCGAACGGAATTAAATAAAAACAAACTACAACGCCATGCTTGTAGAAAAACTCCTTCTGTAATTTTACTGTGTTATCACGTGATCCTACATGTGATCAGCTCATGAATAATTCAGGACATTACACGTCCCGCCGAAATAACAAACTTTCGCTCACCTTATTTCTACGTTATATCAATGTTATATCAATGTTATATCAATGTTATATCAATGTTGTATCGATGTTGTTTCCATGTTATATCGCCAAATACCACCAAATGTACAATATAATTGGATACAAATATACTATAGAGCAAAACAGGAGCAGTAGTTTGGAGATTAAGTGCAGGATTGCAAGGATTGTTGTGGAATACTGTTCATCAAATTTGATTTCGTGGCAGGCGGTCTCTTCCTATTTTCTAAGATAGTAAAGCAAGTTTAAAGCAAGTTCCTGGCCATAATCATGAAAACACGATATTTCAGCCGGGACACTGTTGCTTTAAGCTCAAATAGTCAGATTTTTTTGTCATATCAATGAACAGTAAAGCATACAGGTAATAAGAATTAAGTAAATGATCATAAGGATTTAATGCCTTAATGTTTTCACATCTAAATCTCCCAATAAGTACTATTATGAAATTATGGAAACCAGTATGGAGAATTTGTATCTTGACATTAGGACTTATAAAAGGGTCAGTCCCTTACATATACTGAACAGAACAACTTTATGTCGCTAAAAATGGGGAAGTGGGTGACAAAGTGTTCAACTGTGGTAAGCAAGCTAATTCCAATTTCAGCCTAATTTGTACATTATTTGAGGACAATTTAGTGTACTTGGGGAGCAGGGGTGGTGTAGTGGTGAGAGCACTCGCCTCCTACCAATGTAGCTCGGGTTTGATCCTCGGACCCGGCGTCATATTTGGGTTGAGTTTGTTGACGTTGGTTCTCTCCTTGCTCCGAGAGGTTTTTCTCCGGGTACTCCGGTTTTCCCCTCTCCTCAAAAACCAACATTCTAAATTCCAATTCGATCTGGAAAGAGGACCTGCATGAAAACCAGCTGCAGCTGATGTGGCTTTCCTCTCTAAATATAGTTATTTATTTATTTATTTATTTATTTTACTTGCACCAAGGAAGAAAATACGCTAATAAACCAGATACCCTACTGTGATCTAACCATTATGTGGTTTCCACTACAACGTACATGCGTTGCGCCACGCTACTGTTGCGACGAAGGATTCTAGTGGCGATTTCTTTCTTTGTTTTCTTTTATCAGCAACAGGCTATTGTCGACTTAATGGTATGCTGCTTGTGCTTTGTTGCTGCTTAGATATATTCGAGTCTAAACCTTGCTTCTTCTAAGGCGAATTCACCGCCGACAAAACCGGCGGAGAAGACAAGCACCATGTGTGGCGTTAATACCATTCACAGACATAATCTTCGAGGTGCACAACATAACCTGTTTATTCCGCGACCGAACACTGAGGCCCTCAAGAAAAGTTTTCGTTATAGCGGTGCAGTAACATGGAACAGTCTGTCAGCGGAGGCTAAGCAGGCCACTACTTGAAATAGTTTTTATTCCGCTATTGTATATTAGAATTTTCTTAACTTAGTTTCGTACTTATTATAGGATTTCTTTTTTAATAATGTTTGTAATTTCTAAGTCTTAGCTTTTTTGTACTAGGTTTAATGCGCACCGAAGCTCTTTAGAAGACCCGTGGATAAATAAATAAATAAAGTTATTATATTATTGGACTCCCCATCGCCCGGCTGAATGTTGGTTTGAAATTCACTGCAACGATCGAAGAATTCCAGGAACTATTTTCATCTGGTGTCCACATATAGTTCAATCAAGGATTAAAAAAGTAATGTCTTGTGGCGGATAATATTGTGAATACTGCGAGTATTGCGAATATTCGTCCGCATTCATAATGGCGAAATGACTCTCTGGTCACGATTCGTGGCTAAACCTCCCGCATGGAGAATCTAGAGAATCTGTTACCAATCACTTGTCAGTTCACATCCAAACTGCTAAACACCCTCTGCTATTGTTTCTCAAGATTTGTATCAGTTTTGGCCTGCTTCGGAGGTACTCGACGGCTTCTTTGAAGTTTGTTCGGCGGTGAACAAATTTTGTTCTGGGCAAACCTGTTTTTTCGTCACGATGACAGATTTTAATTTTTTTGACACCCGAAAAATCAGTTTTGTCCTTTAGTACGATTTGGCCCTAACTTAGTCAAACATCCCCATGACATTCCAATAAAAACTATTTATAAAAGAGAGAGAGAGAGAGAGAGAGAGAGAGAGAGAGAGAGAGAGAGAGAGAGAGAGAGAGAGAGAGAGAGAGAGAGAGAGAGAGGAAAATGAATCAGTACTAAGTGTTTCTCTTTTCAAAATAAACTTGTTTCAGACGAAATATTTCATTTGGATAGAGCGTTTTCACTTGACGTCATAGCCGCCATATTGGTGTTCCCGTACAAAAGAATTTTAAGTAACTTCTTTTGTTAGGAACACCAACATGGCTGCCATGGCCTTTGTCATTTGAGTCCCACGGGAATGAATGAAAACGCTCTATAGCCCTGGGATTAAAATCGGCTGTTAGAGTTCGTGCTCGTGTGCGCATGCGCAGTAAGAACTTACCGTGCAACCTCCAGTGCTCCATTCGTCTTTGGTTTCATCCCAAAAAAGACACGTGTAAAGGCTGACATCGAACGCATACACTGCTGATACATTAAAATCTAACTCTGGTTCCTCAATCAGTGGCAAAGTCTCTCCAATTCTGGGAGGAGGGGGCTTCTCTTCCACCACTACACAAAGTCGCTCAGCGGTTTCATCGGAATCGGACGGAAGTGATCTACGTTTTCGGTCATCATCGTCATCGTCATCGTCATCGTCATCGTCTTCTTGTTTTCTTCTTTCTTTTCTTTTTTTTTCAAGTTCACGCCATAGCCTCCAATAACCCACTCTTTCGTCGACTATCTCTGCGCATGTACCTCTTGGTTCAAAGTCGGGAGGAGGAGGGTACTGATCACACTCTTCGTCGTATACACTGTCAACCTCTGGCGTTATGTACTCGTTCCTCCCATCAAGAACCCATCTTTCCATAAATTCTCTGGCATCGTCTTCATTCTTCTTTTTTATAAACTTTTTCCACCAGTCGGTTTTCCACAACTGTCTCCAATTGGGTTTATCCACTGTCTCCTCCAGCTCTTCTTCAGTAGAAGTATCATTGGGAGGAATGTAGTACTCAATTCCAACATACCACTTGCCGGCCTTTCCAACAGTGCTTTCAAAGAAAACTCTGAAAGGATCCTTAAGGCATTTGCCGTATATCCCGTAAAAAAGACGGGGTGGGTTCGCCAAGATTGCGCGGCATCGTTCAAAGCTTTCAAGCTGCAAAACGTAGCACGATAATAAATTCACGGAGTTCTTGCAAAGTACCGTGTCATTTTCGCACAATGAGAAGTCGATAAACGTTTTGCATACCTCATTGTTTTCCTCCATTGTGGAGTTGAACAAAAATGTCACATTAGGAAGCTCATTGCAACTGCAATCTGTAAAAGTAATGTTCTCATATTTGCAGATATCAGGACATTCAAACGTTTGTTCCTCTTCCCCTTCGGCAGGTGGTGCAGGGGCAGGTACTGAGTCGTTTTTCGGGGGACCACAGCTTTTAGGTAAGAAAGGCTTAGTAAAGTTGACTTTCTTATAAGGGGCATCTTCCCTTCCTACGCATTTCATAAAGTCAGACACGACGGTGCAATTTTCCTGTCCCGGCGGCAAGCAAGACGAGAAATCCGGAATGAGAACCTGAAAGTCAAAATGTGTTGTATTTGGTCTTTTGCCATGTTGTAAATAGATAGCGAGAATCGTTTCGTTGGCTGGTTCTATCCGAAGAGCAAACGCGGTGTCATTGTGTTTGATTTCAAATGAATGGTAGACCATACTGTCATTTCCAGGATTAACGAAATGAACGGGTGCCTTGTTTGTATTATTTTCCATTCGCGTAGGAATATAGATCTCGATTTGTGATTCCAAATTTTTCACTTCTATTGGGTTTCCTTTATCATCTTTAAAGGCTAAGCTCATGACCGGAGTCCCAGCTTTATAAGTAGAATTCTTGCCCCAAATAAACGGATCCAAATCTGTAAATCGAATCTACAAAAAATGAAAAATGGAATAGGATGAAAAATGAAAATTATTTATCCTGGTCCCAGCAAAATGCTCAAATAAACTTTGTAATTATTTCCTCTATTAAAGGGACACCTCCATAAAGGGAATGGGAACAGTTTTTGAGCGTCCCAAATTACAATGAACCATGAATAAGGAGTGGAAGACCCAAAGAGTCGGGATGGGCTTTAAAGAAGTGCCCTATCCAAAGACATGATCTGGCTGTTTTCCATAACTCCTTTCAATAGCGACCTTCAGATTGGACTACGAGTACGAGATTGAGTACGAGTACGAGTTTTCAAACCAAATTCGTGTGCCTCATATACTTAATTATCACACCAATCTTATCCCCAACGTTTATTTACGTGTTAGTCAGCAACAGGAAGGAGTTACAGTTCGGTGGATACAATTATCTCGAAATTCCAAAGTCGTACTCGTACTCGATTTCGTACTCGTAGTCAAATCTGAAGGTCGCTAATGTCTAAAAGCAGAGAACAATCATAACGAAGCATGTAAATATTAAACGTACATTGAATATAAAGGTAGGGATAATTTCTGAAATAAACGACTTGAGAGATGTGTCATAATCCTTTCTGGTCAGGATTATTCACTGTTCACGCCAAAGCTTAAACATATTTAAATGTTGTTTAAAGTGCACCTAACCCCCAATTTTTTTTTCTTTCTGAATCAACTCAATGTACGTTGAAAAATCGAATAGTGAAATATTTCTTGTTTTTAACGTCGCGTTAGTGAGTTATAGAGATTTGAATTTAAAAATGCTAATTAGATGACGTCAAATCAAGACTTTACCATTATTTCTACTTCAATTTACAATACGCAGTTCACAGCTTAAGGACAGTCATTTTAAGAAATACTAATAAAAACTGTTAATAAATAGTCAATTGATTTGTAAAAAAAATATTACTTCGGGGTGGAAACAAGTAGTTGTATAACAAACGAGTCTAGATTTGACGTCATCTAATTTGCATTTTGTAAATTCAAATATCTATAACTCACTAACGCGACGTTAAAAACAAGAAATATTTCACTTTTCGACTTTTCAATGTACATTGAGTTGATTAAAAGAAAAAAAATAGGGGTTTAGGTGCACTTAAATTAAACGTGTTTTATTTAACTACCCGTTCTCACCGCAGACGCGTCTAAAATCTTGTTGAACAAAACTAAAACTACCTCGTTTAGGTAGCCTTCACTTTCATGTTTAACTAAACAACTTGGGGTACTGTGTGCATTACGTTTATTCTATTACGATAATTTGTCTTATTGTTTGGTCATTATAGATCCTATTCATAAATGGCGGCTGACTGATTTATTTATTCTTTTATATTCATGCTATTCAGCTCAACTAGCCTCATTTTAGAGCAAAAATTGTTTTTAATAGACCATTTCCGAGTTGCCTTTAGCCTCTCTATCAAAGCGAGGCTAGGTGCGAAACCTTTCATATGAAAATGAGTTTTCATTCACATGCAAGCAAAACTTATTTGCATGTGAATGAAAACTCATTTTTATATGAAAGGTTTCGCACCTAGCCTCGCTTTGATAGAGAGGCTAAAGGCAACTCGGAAATGGCCTATTTTGCACATGCTAACGAGTCTAGTTGGGCCAATTAGCATGAATATAAAAGAATAATAAACCGGCCGCCATTTATGAATAGGGTCTATAGAAATGCTATTTTTGTTGTTCACTTCGGCCTGTTCACTTATTCACGGCCGTTGGAGCCGTAGGACCGGTAGTTGTATGAACGTTCAGTTGTAAGAGTTATCACTTATGTCCAAGATTGTACACAAGCATTTCTTAACAAATACTTCATTTTTGACAGAGCTATTTGTAATTTTTAAATTAATTCATATGTCACGGAATTATGTGTGTTATGGCGAACTCTTTTAGACGAGGATACTTTGTGATGCCTATCATGGGGTAGCGTGGCCACTCTGCGTTCACTTGGACATAACTGTGATTTTTTTAGAGAGGGGGATGAGGGCCTGGTTTGGGGGGGGGGAATACAAAATTGATACTTACCGTTCTGTCAGTAAATAAATGACTAGAATCGCTCATGAAAGGAAGTTCCGGTACATTGAATGAACCTCCATTGACGTCCATATTCTGCGTCATGTTATCATTACCGCCCACTAACTGCCTCGCAAGCTGCATACTGAGATGCTTGCTCTCAAACATGGTGGGTTTCTCCCCTGGTAACAAGCGATCTAGAAAAAGTTTTGCTATTTCTTCGGACATGTTCAAGGCCTTCTTGGCGATCGCTTCAAGCTATCAAAAAAATAATAATAAGTGACCTTTATATACCCTCGGTAAGTGTTCACAGCACAAGTGCTAGTGGGCATTGTTTGGGACAAAATGCATAGATATAGAACCCCGAGACCATAGTCTCAGTCATACCAAGGGTAAGACGCACAAAAACAAAGCCCACTGGACCGACTCTATTCAAGAAATAGAACCACAGCACCAATGAACAATACACCACTTTCATCAGTAATGGCGGCCGATTTATTTATTATTTTATATGTTTGTTAATTAGCCTCACTGGCCTCATTTTAGAGCAAAAAATTCTTTTGAATTTTGCACACGCTAGCGAGGCCAGAAACATATAAAAGAATAAATAAATCGGCCGCCATTATGAAAGTCACTCATGGAGCTCAGGAAACAGAGCTTGGATAAACAAAAAGACCAGGAAGTGGAGAGCTAAAAAAGGCACGGAAAAAAAGGGAAAATCATCAATACATATTATCTCAAGAGAGAGAGAGCCCACAGAAAACGAAGTCTCACAAAACTGAAGCACGACTGAGACATGCACAGGTGTAAAAACTCAGCATCATAGGACCCATTCGCCACAACCAAGGAGACATGCAGCATTCAGTTAACAGAAACAAATACGTCAAATTTAAAGGGATAGTACCACGGGGTTCCACGCGCGGCACTGTTCACTATTCTTGCACCGGAATTTTGGACATATCACTGTTAAAAGTGATTTTTTCTTTCTTTTGGCTATCAAAACGGATTTTTTGATTCAACAAATACCTCCACTTCTCGACGGCCTTTTTGAATTTGCGGAATCAAACTTGAAAAGTGGGCCGACGTTTTCAAGTTTCGACCTCGTGATATTAAAAATTCCAACTGCCAGGAGGCAAACCAGTTGGCTATTTACAGCGTCGGCCAAATTTCCCTTCCCATGGTTTTCATTATACGGTTTTCATTTGTTTTACATTATGTTGTTCTCAAATGTTTATAAGATCTTTTTAGATAAAAAAAACGAAAAGCCAAACTTAGCACGTTATTTTACATATGAGATGGATTGTATTGACTACAATATATTGAATTTTGTTTTTTTTTCATTGCTCGGTATTGTGAATGACATATATATATATATATATATATATATATATATATATATATATACATGTATTGAGGGAGAAATCAACCTCGTACCCAGGGCCCACTCCGCCTTCAAAACCCCTGAAAAAGACTACTAAAAAATAATTCTAATATTCACACTGCATACATTAAAGTAACGCATATAAGATTAGTACATATGAATAAATTATCACTTTGGCTCAACTGCAGTGCGGTGTGGTTGTGCGCTGACGCGTCGAAGGATTTCTTTAGCCTCTTCGTTCCCCTCTTCTATTTTCTGATAGCAGACGTATAATATCTAGTACCTGGACGAGGAGGTCAAGAAGTTCAACATGCAGTGGGACAAGCAGTTCAGGGAGTTCAGCCAGCCGCGGAACAAGGAGCTCGAGGAATTCAACCAGCCGTGGGACTGTGCGCGGGGGAAAGGGCTGCAACCCTCCTTTTCTGTGTGTTTTACTTTGCTTCTTGCGTTCTACAAGTTTACTTGTTTTGGTTCCACGCTTCATTTGTTTTGCATTTTCAGTCAATGTGTTAGCTTATTAATTCATCGGGTAGCTCCAGTGTGTTACGAGCCTTTCTGCACGAGCGGTCTACATTCTATACAGTCTGGGATACTTATTTAAATGTTCACGTAATGTTCGGCGGCGTACACATTTTTAGCTGCCTTTTATCATCGCAAGGCACCTCTGTCAGTTGTAGGTTTGGTATGTGTAGTTAACATGGATGGAATACTTCATAGTGTTGTGAATACAATCGATGAATGTGTCAACAAGCAGTTCAGCGACTCTGCATGGCTATTTGTTTTTGGAGTTAGGAGTAGAGTGGGACAGGTGAGTTCACCGCAGCTATTTGTTTTACACCACTAAAGCAGAGTGTAGTCAAAACAAATCAAATAAAATGGGGTGAGAGTTTACCGAAAAAAAATAATAAAAATGGGGTGAGAGTTCACCAAAGAAAAGAGAAAAAAAATGGGGTGAGAGGTCACCAAGGAAAAGAGAAAAAAATGGGGTGAGAGGTCACCAAGGAAAAGAGAAAAAACAAAATAGGGTGAGAGGTCACCAAGGAAAAGAGAAAAAAAATGGGGTGGGAGGTCACCAAAGAAAAGAGAAAAAAATGGGGCGAGAGGTCACCAAGGGAAAGAGAAAAAAATGGGGTGAGAGTTCACCAAACAAAAGAGAAAAAAAAAAGAAATGGGGTGAGACGTCACCAAGGAAAAGAGAAAAAAAAATGGGGTGAGAGGTCACCAAGGAAAAGAGAAAGAAAAATGGGGTGAGAGGTCACCAAGGAAAAGAAAAAAAAATAGAGTGAGAGTTCACCAAAGAAAAGGGAAAAAAAATCGGGTGAGAGGTCACCAAGGAAAAGAGAAAAAACGGGGTGAAAGGTCACCAAGGAAAAAAGAAAAAAAATGGAAAGAAAATAGAAGAGAAGAAAACAACAGAACGAAATGGGGTGAGAGTTCGCCAAAGGCAAGAAGAGAAATGGGGTGAGAGTTCATCAAAGGAAAGAAGAGGAATGGGGTGAGAGTTCACCAAGGAAAAGAGAAAAAGAAATGGTGTGAGAGTTCACCCAGACAAACAAAAAACAAACAAACAACACAAATGGGGATGAGACATCAGCGAAGAAAACAACAACGAAAAAAAAATGGGAGAGAGTATTGAGAATTCAATGACATTTAAACGTGATGACTGTTTAATGTTTATGAGGTCTCGCCGATATGTCACCGCCGATATGTCACCGCCTGGTCAAACAGCGAGAGGGAAAGTGGACCTCCCGAGGTCGTGCTAGAGACCATTAATTAAGTAGATGTAAGGACCGGTGTTGTCACATATTTTTCTTTCACGATTGTATAAGTGCAATAAACGCGGAGCATTAGAATAGGTTGTTTGTTGACTTACTGGGGTGTAAAGGCGCGGATCTAAATTAACGAGGCTTAAAGGGGGGGGGGGAGGACCAGTACAGTAAATATATGGCGAAAGGGTGACGTAAATATTTAAAATGCTGAGATATTTCCTCAAAATCCAACCCCCCCCCCCCCCCCCCCCCCATGCCCTCCCTTTGATCCGCGAGTGCTGTAGATTTTCTTTTTCCCTATTGTACCTTCTGTCTATAGTCACAGGGAGTCGAGAGTTTTGAAACCAGGGTATCTCAAAACCCTCCCGGTCATACTGGGTCAAAACTGTCCTCTCTCTGCTGACTTATACGGGGTTTTTTCACACGCGTATTTCGCCTTTTTGTTTTTTGTTTTTCGCTTCAGGCGATATACTGGTCATGGGAAAATGGTGATGACTTTGATACCTCCATCAATAATACCGGTGATTCCGCAAATGCGACTCAGTGGGTGAATACTAGGAGAAATCCCGTATGGGTCAGCGGTGAGAGGGCAGGAAATGACCGGCTTGAAAATGGCTCGACTAGTAGAAAAGGGAGAGGTTATTGGACAGATTGATGAATTAATGTTCCTGGATCCGGACCATTTTGTCGCAGAGGAACTCCATAGAAATGCAGCTAATTGAACAGAAATAGCGAAGTTGGCACCTTCATTGAACCAGGAGGAGGTCCTGTCTTGGAGAGAGCATAATGTGTCCATAGTCCCATACTTCAGACACTTTAGGGGGACGTTCAACGGGGAACGTCACAATTCCGACCGGCCACCCACAGAATATTCACTGAGGAATAACGTATCGTGTAAACAATTTGGAGAATCTATCCGGAAAACGCTTTCACGTCGCCTGCAAACCGGTGCGATCTTGGTCGTGGGTAAGGTTGGTCACGTAAAACCACCTAATTTAGTCATACCCGTAACGGTTGAGCCCACGAAGCCGAGAGTGTGTCGCGATGCGCGGTACTTAAACTTGTGGATGCTGAAGAAGCCTTTCTCGTCAGACACGGTGACGGATTTGCCTCGGTATGTCTTCAAGGACTCTTACCAGTCTGTTCTCGCTGACAAGTCAGGTTACGACCACCTCTGGCGAAGGTTTGGAACTCAACTGGGGCTTCGGCAAGGCTGGCCCCGAATGCGGGTGCACAACCTACCAGTACATGGCAAGACATTAATCAGTTGAAACGGTTTGTGTGTGCGTTCGGACAGCCCAGGGAAGAGACCTCATGAGAAGAAACGTCTGTGAGTCAAGGTGGACAGTCTCTCCCACCAGGGCTATCGGGTTAAGGTTTGGGTTTAGTTTTGGGGAGTTACGACTAGGTTGCAGGGTATATTTTAGTAGATATCTTGGGCAACCTATCGATGGCCTCCTTAGTTAGTTATTAGTATTGGGGAGGAGCCCATCGTTAGTATGGTAAACAGAAGGACACTGAATGACACAAAGGGACGGGAGCCAAATTTATCCCCAATCTTATTGCGGTTCGACAATGGATGCAGTGTTGGATAGTTTACTATTCACACTGCATACATTAAAGTAACGCATATAAGATTAGTACATATGAATAAATTATCACTTTGGCTCAACTGCAGTGCGGCGGGGATTGTGCAGGTACGAGGCGATGCGGTTTACATACGGGCAAGTCCTGGGAGCTGACGGCGGAATTGGTTTCCCCACCCACCCTCCCATACATTCGCACTGTGACCATTGTCGGGTCGCCAAATTTATCCCCAATCTTATTGCGGTTCGACAATGGATGCAGTGTTGGATAGTTTACGAATCGATGGCGTTTTCGGTGGCTAGTTCCAGCGATTGGCAGAGTCGTTTGTTTTCTGGCAATTTGAAACCGTTGTTCAATTGAAACAAGGACATTTCATCATAGTTTACGCGGCAAAATGCTTCAGGGTATTTGGAGTTTTTTTTGTAGCCTTGTTCAAGGTTTTTATCACTGGTCTGCCATTTTTAAAGCAGAGAATGCCCTGGGGACATGGTTCGGTTGAAATAGGACAGTACGGCATGAACTTCAGGTTAGATAAACTAAGAGTAAAACCAAGATCCGAGCCAGGATCCAGACCTTAACTCTAACCCTAACCTAACCCTAACCTTCTCAAAATCATTAATAATTCATGACGAGAACACAAAGGAAATCACTACCGTGAAGGAGGTTTTGATATCCTGTCCTAATTTGCATAGATTTTGGCGATGTTTTCCTTCTATTGTTTTCTCCGCATTTAACGACCACTTCAACCCACTTCGCGGTGTTTGGATATCTGATGAAAAATAATATATCCTCGTGTTGGATATATTACTTAACCTTATCCGAGCCCTAACCCTTACCCTAAATCTCTCCAATTCTGGCTCAAATTCTAGCTAGAATCCTGACTCGGATCCTGGCTAGAATCCTGGCTCGAATCATGGCTCGAAGTTTAGGTACCCTGACTTCAGATGGTTTGTGTTGTACTTGGTTGCCCTGAATTTTGTATCGTTTAGTGTTATCTTTTTAAATAGATTTAATCATATCTGGTGCAGCTGTTTAATAAACATTTGATGAAAACAAGATGTTTCTTTACTAAAATCTCGGGGCACGGTTTCTAAAGGATGTAATAAGGTACCGAAATGTAAATGTTTATGCTTTGTTCTCATGGATAAGCACTTGTCATTTCAGCCAATTTACAAGCAGTTCGGGTAATACGTCACACACGAAAAAGAGTGTTTCATCAGAATTTCCAAACGCCGCAGCCTATTTTTTTTTTAAAACCCAAGGCCTTTCTTCTTCCCGCCCGCTGAAGCGAAAGAGAGCTAGAGAGGGAAGAAATGAGAACCTGGGAACGAGGTTGCATTTCGAAGCCGTTGCGATGAAACCCAAATTTTATGGTAATTAGTGTCAACACGGTAGTGATTTCCTTTGTTTTCCCTTCATGAGTTATTAATAAGTTTGAGATTGACAAATGAAAAAACAAAAGGACAATTCTCAACTGATGTGAGTCTATTAAGAAAGATGGTAAATTTAAGTTCGGTAATGAAATGAGAATGATTTAATGTTGATCGTGTCACTAGCATGGGACAAACGCGACGGAATCAAACTCATGACCCTCCGTACACTGGTCGGATGCTCCAACCACTGAACTACAAGATACAATCCTTGTTAACAAATCCTTTTGTAAACATCCCTTACCCACTTACCGCTGTAGCATTGGTAGTGTGACTGTACACTGCTCCACCCAACACATTACCAGTCACCATTATAATCTGTTTACCAGCGTTTTCTACTTCGGCTGCAGAGGCTGTGTTATTTCCTTCATGTGACAAAATGGCCGACATGTTCTCACAGGACCCAAGTGTCTGAAGCTAAAGAAAAAAGGTTTGATGTGATGGGGAGATAGGAAAACATTTGCTGCAGTACGAATCGTAGTACATTTATCCTAAGAAGGAGTGCTTCACAGTTCATTTCTTTGTATACAGTTATTTAAATTAAAATTGTTGGATGAAAGCTTAAAGCTTACAAGCCAAGACCGCAAGGTAGTATGGGATTTTTATGCATTAATTCACGTAAAAAAATGATTCGTGCTATTTAAACTTCCAGACAAACCAGTGCCTTGTATCAGTTAGCTTTCCATATATAGCTAAAACTCTCTACAACGGCCACCTTCGGACAGACCTTCCTGGTCGTTGTAGAGAGGTGGCCTTTATGGGGAGGTTATCAATTAAAGCATTTGGGTAAGTGAATGAGAAGTCAGGACAAGAAAACATGGCCGTTGTAGAGAGGTGGCCGTTAAGGGGAGGTTATCATTTAGAGCATTTGAGTAAGTGAATGAGAAGGCGGGACAAGAAAACATGGCTGTTGTGGAGAGGTGGCCGTTAAGGGGAGGTTATCAATTAGAGCATTTGAGTAAGTGAATGACAAGGCGGGACAAGAAAACATGGCCGTTGTGGAGAGGTGGCCGTTAAGGGGAGGTTATCATTTAGAGCATTTGAGTAAGTGAATGAGAAGGCGGGACAAGAAAACATGGCTGTTGTGGAGAGGTGGCCGTTAAGGGGAGGTTATCATTTAGAGCATTTGAGTAAATGAATGAGAAGGCGGGACAAGAAAACATGGCTGTTGTGGAGAGGTGGCCGTTAAGGGGAGGTTATCAATTAGAGCATTTGAGTAAGTGAATGACAAGGCGGGACAAGAAAACATGGCTGTTGTTAAAAGGTGGCCGTTAAGGGGAGGTGGCCGTTAGTAGAGGCTCTACTGTAAAACTTACCCCAGATTCAGGGGTTATCTGCATCTCTGCCTTAGTGGCCTCGACCAAGACGCTGGCAATCTGGTTTACACCTTCAGTGTCATTCATTTTTAAAAGCGTTACACTTTTAATAATATTCTCACGAAGCTGAAAATAAAACGTTAGTGAATCAGATATTATTGAATACATAATAGACGATGGCTCTGAGAAGAACACTGATTGACGCTGAGCCAACTGACCTAAGCGGTTGCAATGCTTATTGCGAGCGATGCACCTCTTCAGAACCTCTAATTTCATTGGACATGGTTATCACGCACATGTATTGTTTTCAGGGCTGGGGTCCATTGTTCTGTTGTTTGTTCTATTGTTTTCTTAGCTAATCCTGCGAGGCGTTCCGAGACGTGCATAATGCCTCTTTAAGTACTATATCAAACACAAGGAAGGGTGTTTCATCAGGATATCCAAACACCGAGAAATGGGTTAGAAAACGAGACGCAGCCGAGTTTTTTGACCCACTTAGAAATGTTTGGATACTGATGAAACACTCTTTCGAGTGTTTCATATAGCTTCTGGGAAGCTAATTAAGACCGAGTATCCAAACCTCCTTCACGGTAGTGATTTCCTTTGTGTTTTCGTCATGAATTATTCAGAATGAGTTTTAGAAACTTTAAGAGACGGCGGTATTCCGAATAAACAGCAGATTTTTGTAGTCATGCATCCATTTAGTCGCCTTAAATAATATGCGATTGACGGAAGCCTTTGAAATTAAAAGTTTTGGCTTTAAAATTTATTTTCATAGGGATAAACAGAGAAGTGATCGATGAAAAAGTGATCGTCATCCATCACTAAGTGATCGTCAGTTCAATAATAATAATAATAATAATAATAATAATAATTATAGTTAATAGGGATGCATTAAGAATCCGCATAAAAGAAACTGTGGATTAAGAACCTCCAGGCTTAAATTTGACCAATTAAGCTCTTAACATATAAGGACGACGTCAGCCTAACAAATGAAGCAGGTTCTTATTCGAAAAATTACTTAAGCTTAGGAAATTAAATTACATGAATATGCAGACATCTTATTACTTATACAAATGGTTTATTAATGTTTAGTGTAATTTTTATACCTGTCAGGGTCAATAACTCACTAATTAAAACAAATTTGAAGAAGATAAACTATATCAGAAATAATTGTTTTCACCCTATAAGTAAAAAGTTGTTTAAAAACCTGTTCAGCCTTTTATCTCACTACCCATAAAATATATAAGAACCACTTCAGGGGCAGTACGCAGCTCTTACAAGGTCTTCCCTGATTTGCTGAGAAAACAACAGAACAAACAACACAACAATGGACCCTAGCCCTGAAAACAATAGAGCTATGTGATACCCAGGTCCAATGAAATTGGAGGTTGTTAAGGGCTGCGTAGTATCTGCCACTTCAACCTGTCACAGAAAAATGCGCGTTCTTTTATGCGACTTTTTACTGTATAATTTTGATGGTAGGGTACTCACAATGGTGTTGTTGGTATCCTGATAACTGTTCACAGCACTCAACACGCTGATGCTCAGCTGAACGGCTTTTTGTTCGTCTTCTGCATTAACATAGCTTTCTAGTGCACTGTTTTCACCAACCAGCTCCGTTAGTTTTGTATCAATGTCAGACATTGATGGTGGATATGTCTAAAAAAATAAAATCCACACACACACACACACACAGATATATATATATAATATATATATATATATATATATATATATATATATATATATATGTGTGTTGTGAAAATTTCTGTTCTCACTTTAACTGTCTATATATATATATATATTTCTCACAAATGAAGACGAACCAATACTTTTTTTCTGACACCTATATTTCGACCACATTTAGTGGTCTTCTTCAGGGTGACTAAAACACCGTTAACGTATTACACTTTAAAATTACTGAGGCGTCCGATGTCAAGGAAACGCGTGCGTACCAAAACTGACTGTTATTTTGAAACTGTAACGGAAACGTATCGCGTTGCATTACAAAAAAGCGACAAAAACTATTCATACGCTGCGCTCGCGCTTACAAAAACTATTCATACATGTGCGTTCGCGCTTATACGCGTCTTCCTGTTCTGAGCATAAAAACCATCATTGTCATTAAGTCCATTCGGTATCAAAGTTCCTAATCTGTACATCCACTGTCCTTCCTTAATGTAATACGTTAACGGTGTTTTAGTCACCCTGAAGAAGACCACTAAATGTGGTCGAAATATAGGTGTCAGAAAAAAAGTATTGGTTCGTCTTCATTTGTGACAAATTTATATTATTTTTATGAAAGACTGGACAAGTGGATGCTTGTGACAAGTTTATATATATATTATATATATATATATATATATATATATATTTATATATATATAGACGGTTTTGAAGGTGCTGCCTGAGCCAACGAAAGATGTCATACCAAAAGGATCACAATAATGGATTCACAGTCCGGATTCGGTGGATATAATAAAAAACTAGTTAAAAAGACCGAAAATGGACAACTTTTGGTATAAAAAAATGTAAAGATTTAGTTAAAAAACGTTTCGGTCTCTCGACCTTCATCAGTTGTACAGCCGGACAGTTACACATGAGACTTAAATACGGTTACAACAATGACTTAACAATAAACTACTGATAAATTACGTAACAAAAATAATAAAAGCAAAAATACAACAGTAATACAATAATAGAAGTGATAACGAAACTAGACTAAAGGAAAACCACAAATATACTAATGAGCTACGGTAACATAACAATAGAAGGTATAATTACTAAGAAAGACAATCAAAAATTGATGTAAAAAGTTATGCAATTGCCCTAACGTAATACGTTTCCCATTCAGGGTTTTGAATAATCATACCGGCCAAGGTCACAACAAAATCCCTGAGCAGGGTCCTTAAACAGAGTAATAAATTCCGCACTCAGAGCCTTTGAGTGACGAGGCCAGCACAAAAATAACATTCCCCGAACGAGGCCCTTGAACGCTAAGACAATTACAAAAGGCGATAAAAATATAAAAATTAATGCTAAAAGTCAACTATAAGAAAATCGCAACCTAGTGATAAAACCCCCTGAATTTAATTGTAATGAATACGATTTTTTGAATGAAATTCCTGTCTTTTATTTAGCCCAAAAGGCGAAAGGGAAAATAGCTGCGCACTCCAGTACGCTTCTTTCGTGACAAGTAATTTTTCTGTGTCTTGATTTGTGTTTGTATAAATTTGGTCTATGCATTGAAAAGTGAAATCTGATAGAATGTGTGGCGTTCTGTTGAAGTGTATGGCGACCTCACAGGTTTTCTTGTTTGTTTTCATAGTAGATTTGTGGTTCCTAAATCTAACTTTAAATTCTGTAGTGGTAGATCCAACATATTGGAGATTGCATTTCTTGCAATGAACCAAATAAATTACATTATTGGAGTTGCACGAAAGCTTTTGTCGAACACTATATGTTTTGCCAGTTTGGACGCTGAAAAAAGTTTTAGAACTGACAAGGAAATTCTCGCAAAGGTCACATCTGGTCTTATCGCATTTGTAACAGCCGGGTGCTTGTGCATCCGTTGTCGGCCGCGGGCTGTTTCTGCACTTTGAAGGTGCTAAAATTTCTTTTAGGTTCTTAGGTCTGCGATAAGATGATATAATAGAACTAGGTGGAAAAAGCTCTTTAAGTTTGGGGGATGACTCCAAGAGATGGAAATGTTTTCTAATCAACCCATTTATGAATGGTAAATTCGGATTATATGTAAGAACAAAAGGAAAAATTTTTTTGGAATCCCTAACTTTAGGTTTAAGCAAGTCACTTCTAGGAATTTCTGTCGCTCTGGAAAATTGCCGGGAAACAGATTCTAATGGATATCCCTGGTCAACCAGGTAGCCCCTGTACTCCTCCAATCTTTTGGTAAGAAAATCGTCCTCTGAACAATTTCTGCGCAGTCTCAAGGCAACCCCAAAAGGGATTGCCTCGAAAACATGTTTAGGATGGGCACTGGATGGAGAAAGATACAAATGGCTATCAGTAGGTTTGGAATAAACATCAGTCTGGATAAAACCATCGACAAGATGGAGTGTAACATCTAAAACATTAAGTTTGTTCTCAGAAAAAACTAATTCAAATTTAATAGTGGGATACAGTGAATTGATGTACTCAGTAAAAGAATTCAGTGCAGAAAGACCTTGCTGCCAGAGATCAAAGATATCATCACGATATCTCCACCATTGTGAGGGTTTAATAGGGCCGCCAAACTTAGCTTTGTGATCTATTTCACCCATGGCCAAATCGGCATAGCTACAGGCATTTTTAGGTCCCATAGCAGTACCGTGAACTTGCAAATAAAATTTCTCGTTGAAAACCGAGTGATTGCTTTTGAGGCAAATCTCCACGGCTTCCAAAATGCAACTGGAGGATGGTAGCATTTGATCTCTAGTTTCAAGCGCTCTCTTAACTGCCCCCAAACCTAGTTCGTTATCAATATTCGGGAACATTGAAACCACATCCCAAGAAACTAAGAGGGTGCCCTCGGGAAAAGGACCCTGTTTGTTAAGTTCCCCTATCCTGTTCAATAGGTCAGTAGTGTCTTTGACAAAAGATGGTTGTTTTCTAGCTAACGGCTGCAAATAAAATTCCGTAAAGGCTGATAGGTTCTCAATAGCCGTCCCACAACAAGATGTAATTAGTCTAAGCGGGTTGTCTTTCTTATGCGTTTTGATGTTTCCGAACGCAACCCCTGGCCTAGCCTTTCTATTAACAATCCAAGAAACGATTTCTGGTGAAATCTCACCCTTTTGCAACCATTTAGAACACCACTGTTCTACTGAACCTAGATGCTTGGCAGTGGGATCTGATTGTAAAAATTTGTAATGTAATGGATTATTAAGCTGACTAAGCATTTTACTTTCATATTCTGCGGAATTAATCAAAACAAAGCGGAAACCCTTATCTTGTATTCTAATAGTTACGTCGGAATTCTTAAGTTTCCTAAGCGCAGAACGCTCCCCTTTAGATAAGTTGTCACGAACACTTCTAGTGTTGCGAGGATTAAGAACATCTTTTCTAACGTTTGATAAAAAAAGTTCAAGTTCCGGGAATTTAGAAACTGGTGGTTTCCAGCCTTTTTTACCTGGTATTGGTGGCAGGTAGCTACGGCCTTCTGTGTTGACGACTGGCTCCCCTTGCTCCTTTTCGGTCTTTTTAACTAGTTTATTATATCCACCGAATCCGGACTGTGAATCCATTATTGTGATCCTTTTGGTATGACATCTTTCGTTGGCTCAGGCAGCACCTTCAAAACCGTCTACATTATTACCACTTTGCTCCTGTCCGCCTGGGAATCGTCACTCGTGATTGATCCGAAGATGTCCAATACAATTCCTATCGTAAGCCGTACAGCCAAGACTTGGAACAAACTTACCAGGTATCAGCATCACTACACTTTTCTTAAGAATTGCCATAAACACAATGTCATTCCTAAAGGCTTTAATCTGAAATTCAATCTGGCGCTTAACACAAACAACTATGAACTCAATGTGCGTTGTAATCGTGTACTTCATAATTCATCTCAAGAACTTTGCAACCTAGTGCTTAGATCCACGGAAGAAAAGATTAAAGATTTACAAAGAGAACTTCACGTTTGCAGAAAAAACCTTTTCAGTCAACTCAATTGTGATTTTGCCTATCGAATTTGGAAATCGTTAGAATATGAAAACTTTATCTTGCACTACAATTTGAAAGAAATTGAAAGAAAAAAAACGAGGAAAACAGTTAGACCCCCAGCAATTTCGGACCACGAGAACGTCTACCACACCAACCAAAAAAAGCATACAAGACGCTTCAACAAGTTACGAAGAATAGAAAGGAAGAGAACACAATTTTTTTCGAAACGCAAATCCACACCTTCTGTTGAGAATAGCAAGCTTCAGCATCTAAATCCAGTCAACCTGTCCGAGATTAGTCTAAGTGAGGACCAGAACAAGCTACTGCGTAAAGGGCCATCCTTTTGTCCTGCACCAAAAGATATCAATTGGCAAGAGGTTCATGATGATTTGGAATCCTTTGAAGCTAGACTTAGAACTGCTGTCTTCTTTATGGAAAAGGAGCAAGGGGAGCCAGTCGTCAACACAGAAGGCCGTAGCTACCTGCCACCAATACCAGGTAAAAAAGGCTGGAAACCACCAGTTTCTAAATTCCCGGAACTTGAACTTTTTTTATCAAACGTTAGAAAAGATGTTCTTAATCCTCGCAACACTAGAAGTGTTCGTGACAACTTATCTAAAGGGGAGCGTTCTGCGCTTAGGAAACTTAAGAATTCCGACGTAACTATTAGAATACAAGATAAGGGTTTCCGCTTTGTTTTGATTAATTCCGCAGAATATGAAAGTAAAATGCTTAGTCAGCTTAATAATCCATTACATTACAAATTTTTACAATCAGATCCCACTGCCAAGCATCTAGGTTCAGTAGAACAGTGGTGTTCTAAATGGTTGCAAAAGGGTGAGATTTTACCAGAAATCGTTTCTTGGATTGTTAATAGAAAGGCTAGGCCAGGGGTTGCGTTCGGAAACATCAAAACGCATAAGAAAGACAACCCGCTTAGACTAATTACATCTTGTTGTGGGACGGCTATTGAGAACCTATCAGCCTTTACGGAATTTTATTTGCAGCCGTTAGCTAAAAAACAACCATCTTTTGTCAAAGACACTACTGACCTATTGAACAGGATAGGGGAACTTAACAAACAGGGTCCTTTTCCCGAGGGCACCCTCTTAGTTTCTTGGGATGTGGTTTCAATGTTCCCGAATATTGATAACGAACTAGGTTTGGGGGCAGTTAAGAGAGCGCTTGAAACTAGAGATCAAATGCTACCATCCTCCAGTTGCATTTTGGAAGCCGTGGAGATTTGCCTCAAAAGCAATCACTCGGTTTTCAACGAGAAATTTTATTTGCAAGTTCACGGTACTGCTATGGGACCTAAAAATGCCTGTAGCTATGCCGATTTGGCCATGGGTGAAATAGATCACAAAGCTAAGTTTGGCGGCCCTATTAAACCCTCACAATGGTGGAGATATCGTGATGATATCTTTGATCTCTGGCAGCAAGGTCTTTCTGCACTGAATTCTTTTACTGAGTACATCAATTCACTGTATCCCACTATTAAATTTGAATTAGTTTTTTCTGAGAACAAACTTAATGTTTTAGATGTTACACTCCATCTTGTCGATGGTTTTATCCAGACTGATGTTTATTCCAAACCTACTGATAGCCATTTGTATCTTTCTCCATCCAGTGCCCATCCTAAACATGTTTTCGAGGCAATCCCTTTTGGGGTTGCCTTGAGACTGCGCAGAAATTGTTCAGAGGACGATTTTCTTACCAAAAGATTGGAGGAGTACAGGGGCTACCTGGTTGACCAGGGATATCCATTAGAATCTGTTTCCCGGCAATTTTCCAGAGCGACAGAAATTCCTAGAAGTGACTTGCTTAAACCTAAAGTTAGGGATTCCAAAAAAATTTTTCCTTTTGTTCTTACATATAATCCGAATTTACCATTCATAAATGGGTTGATTAGAAAACATTTCCATCTCTTGGAGTCATCCCCCAAACTTAAAGAGCTTTTTCCACCTAGTTCTATTATATCATCTTATCGCAGACCTAAGAACCTAAAAGAAATTTTAGCACCTTCAAAGTGCAGAAACAGCCCGCGGCCGACAACGGATGCACAAGCACCCGGCTGTTACAAATGCGATAAGACCAGATGTGACCTTTGCGAGAATTTCCTTGTCAGTTCTAAAACTATTTTCAGCGTCCAAACTGGCAAAACATATAGTGTTCGACAAAAGCTTTCGTGCAACTCCAATAATGTAATTTATTTGGTTCATTGCAAGAAATGCAATCTCCAATATGTTGGATCTACCACTACAGAATTTAAAGTTAGATTTAGGAACCACAAATCTACTATGAAAACGAACAAGAAAACCTGCGAGGTCGCCATACACTTCAACAGAACGCCACACATTCTATCAGATTTCACTTTTCAATGCATAGACCAAATTTATACAAACACAAATCAAGACACAGAAAAATTACTTGTCACGAAAGAAACGTACTGGAGTGCGCAGCTATTTTCCCTTTCGCCTTTTGGGCTAAATAAAAGACAGGAATTTCATTCAAAAAATCGTATTCATTACAATTAAATTCAGGGGGTTTCATCACTAGGTTGCGATTTTCTTATAGTTGACTTTTAGCATTAATTTTTATATTTTTATCGCCTTTTGTAATTGTCTTAGCGTTCAAGGGCCTCGTTCGGGGAATGTTATTTTTGTGCTGGCCTCGTCACTCAAAGGCTCTGAGTGCGGAATTTATTACTCTGTTTAAGGACCCTGCTCAGGGATTTTGTTGTGACCTTGGCCGGTATGATTATTCAAAGCCCTGAATGGGAAACGTATTACGTTAGGGCAATTGCATAACTTTTTACATCTATTTTTGATTGTCTTTCTTAGTAATTATACCTTCTATTGTTATGTTACCGTAGCTCATTAGTATATTTGTGGTTTTCCTTTAGTCTAGTTTCGTTATCACTTCTATTATTGTATTACTGTTGTATTTTTGCTTTTATTATTTTTGTTACGTAATTTATCAGTAGTTTATTGTTAAGTCATTGTTGTAACCGTATTTAAGTCTCATGTGTAACTGTCTGGCTGTACAACTGATGAAGGTCGAGAGACCGAAACGTTTTTTAACTAAATTTTTACATTTTTTTATACCAAAAGTTGTCCATTTTCGGTCTTTTTAACTAGTTTTATATATATATATATATATATATATATATATATATATATATATATATATATATATATTTGCGGAGTTGGTTTATTTGTTCAGACATTTAATTGCTACTCGGAGCTTCATGCTAATGATTGCTTCGCGAGAATCATGAAACTCCGAGTAGCAATTAAATGTCTTTGAAAAAAATAATCCAACTCCGCAAATCTATTTATCTATGGCTCTAGTGTATCTATTGAGCACTCTGATAGGCGATGAGGACTTCAATCCATTACTTAGTTATATACATTTTCCTTCAAAATGCGAAATTTACCGCCATCGTTGGATATACGTCATGTAGACATACCGTATATCAATAACTTTTTTACCATATTTGGGCAGTGTATCAATGTGTTGAATTATAAATATATATAGCGCCTTTTTTACAGGATCAAGTATTTTTTATCCTGTAAGGACTGACGAAGCCCGAAGGGCGAAACGTTTGCTATTAAACTTCAGGACATGTGAAAAGTTCGCTTCTCGCTTTTGTTTACACAATTTATCCTTATTTAAGTGGTAATCGTCCGGTATCCTTGGATCCTTTCACAAGTGGCATCTTCGTTGGATATCCAACAAGCTTCATTCTAATATTTAACAACTATTCACCGAAGTGGAGGTGGGTAGTGGTGGATATTTACCGAGCCGCGAAAGTTTTAGTATATACTGAAACAGTGAGATAATATAACGAAAATGATGCTTTTTAACTCATTTATTCCTTTCAACGATTACAATTTTCGCGCGCAAATTGCTGGGAGGTGAATAGCACTTGCTATTCCGAGTTTCAGTAGCCAATCTGAGCGCGCCAACAATGCTATCCACTGTTTCAGTATATACTAAATATATATAGCTTAACGTACATAAATAGTTTAACGTATATAAGTCACTACCTGCACAACTCAATCATTGTACATAGTTTTTAGTTTTCAATTCTTAGTAACTTTCTGAAGAAGGCCGAAGGCTGAAACCTGAAAAGTTACTAAACTAGTCAGGACCAGTAAGAAGTTCGCCCCATCGTTCTTTACTATACTTATCCACAAATTCAAGTGGATGTGCCATTATTTTAACTTTACATTTCCAATTCGGCTTGCCGCCATTACTCTTAATTCAAAAATGACCGGGACTGAACCCTGAGAGTTGGATCGAGTTGGCCTAGAGATTTTGTGACGTCAATGACTCAACACGTGCCTTTTGGCTTTGTTTTCTGTGACCCGGAGGGAACCGCGTTGAGTCATTGACGTCACAAATCAAGTCACGTGTACCAGATCAGATCGCAAACCTGTAGAACGTGGGCTCGGACTTGAACGAAGTAATGGCGGACGGATTTTACGTGATTTTGGTGGGCTTTCGACGAGCTATTTCTGGGCTGGGTAAGAATATATCAATCTAATTTATAGCGGAGCCCGCGGGCCGAAGGCCCGGCGGAACACCATACTCATAGAACCTATGCCGTCATTTTTCATGGTCATGGCTAGCGGAATGTTTCGCGGACGCGTTGTGCGCCCGCCGAACGCCCGCCGCCCGCCGTACGCGTTGGGCTAGCTCGCTGGTGCGTATGACGTCGCAAAACGACGCCACAAAAAATCCGGGATCTTTGAGGCTTTGTTTTTCGCGCGGCTACACAGCCGTCGGTACTTTGATGCTTTCCTGTGTTTACTAAGCGGAGAAAACCGTTTAAATTAAAGTCGTTATTTTCCTGTATTTTTTCGCGGTTTGCTACTCAAGACAGGGATACTCAGAAGCCGCTATAGTGGAAAAAGAAGAGCTTTCAGGGATAAAATCTTGCTTCGCCGGGGAGATGTTTGTCACTTCGGGTTTCAGAACTGAAGAAGCGGAGATTTAAAGAATTTCCAACAGTGGAGGGACTTAAAGGTAAAACAAAATACATTTTTCGATGGGAATTTATGTTGATATCAATCTGTGATTGACTTTTTCTTTGTGTTCTCGCTAGTTTTGGAGAATTGTTTATTTTTTTTTTGTTTTTGAAGGCAACTTAAACAGGAATGACACTGTCGAGAATCTCAAGCTAAAGAGTCCTTTCATAAACGAGATACTGTCAATCTGGTCGGAAGTTAATTTCGAGGAACATATAACGTCCGAGAATTGTTTATGAAACGTTCTCAAATTCACTCGTTTTGATTTCTTTCATCGAAGACAGCTCGGCCTCTATGAGCTATAAATAATTTTTTTATATGGTTCGCGTTTTTCTTTTCAGCATAAACTAATGGAGATTTGAATAAAATTTTTCGAAAGAAGATTGTGTTGTCCATTTTTATGTGTTTGTGCATTCATTACATAGGTTGAAAGCGATTTTATGTAAACAAAACAAGACTTGAATTTTATTATAGTTCTAACTTCACTCGCGTGGCCGTATGCAAATATGTTTGTGGATTTTTGGCAATTTTGATTTCCAAATCAGTTTCTCAGGCATTTTTTGACAAGCAACAACTGTATTTTTAACAGTAGTCGTAATAGTTATTCTAGACGGAGAAAAAGTTGTTTTTGTGAACTTTTGTACGGTCTAAATGTACTGTGCAGACGGTCGGGTAATACTGTTTTTGAGAATTGCTAAAATTGAAAAATAGCCCGGTCGTCAAATATTAATCTTAATTCTTGTGCTTCCGACCTTTCACCTATTAGTTAAGTTTCATCTTAGTTAAGCTTGTTCAGAGGGTCTTCAGAGGGCGCCGCTGTTAGGCTAAGCCTAACTATATATATTAGTAATTCGCATTTGTCTAAACCTGTTAGATACATTTGCGTTAAAAAAAGCGGAAAAGAAATACAAAAATGTTCGTCGTAGTGGCACTTTAAGTCCTCTGTCTCCCAACAGGAAAAGGATGGTAGTCCATCACAGGGTCACCTGGTTTATATATTTTAAAGTGACTAGGAGAATTACTACTCCCTCCTGGATGGGATGCTTATCCATTACAGGGTCACCTGGTTTATATACTATGAAGTGACAAGGAGTATTCCTACTCCTCCCTGGATGGGATGCTAGTCCATCACAGGGTGACCTGGTTTATATACTATGAAGTGACAAGGAGTATTACTACTCCCCCTTGGATGGGATGCTAGTCCATCACAGGTTGACCTGGTTTATATACTATGAAGTGACAAGGAGTATTACTACTCCCCCTGGATGGGATGCTAGTCCATTACAGGGTCACCTGGTTTATATACTATGAAGTGACTAGGAGTATTACTACTCCCCCTGGATGGGATGCTAGTCCATTACTGGGTCACCTGGTTTATACACTATGAAGTGACTAGGAGTATTACTACTCCCCCCTGGATGGGATGCTATTCTATCACAGGGTGACCTTGGTTATATATTATGAAGTGACTAGGAGTATTACTACTCCCCCCTGGATGGGATGCTAGTCTATTGCATGGTTACCCCCAGCAAAAATGCTGACCATCTGAACAAAACAATTGATGACTAATTTCTCATGGTACTGTTTCTGGTCACACTTAACTTTCACGTCTGAAAATATAATCTTTAAATATTAAATTAATCTAAATTAAATTACGCTGTACAAGGTGGTTCTAACTTTTGAGTCTGTGGATGAAATATTAAAGTGTGACCATTCAAATAAAAAGCGACTGAGCAGTACTTTCTTGTGGTGCGGTTTATTATGCTGCACATTAATTTAGGTGGTTCTAACTTTTGAGAATGTGGATAAATCCTAAAGGGTCACCATTCCTGAAAGCTATTGAGCAGTACGTTTTTATGGATCATTTTGTTATCATTATTTTACAAAGTTAATTTATGGTATTTTATTCCACTCGAGGCAGCGTCAAACACTTACAATAATGGTGAGGTTCACTTTTGCCGCCGCCAGAAGTGAATCCTGGACAATCGCCTCCAAAAGCAGATTATAGTTATCATTTTCATTTCCCACAGGAAGACGTAATGTGATCGAGCTGTCGCTGCTAACTGCCAGAACAATATAGCTAGAATCAGGCTTGGGAACGTGAACTTGGTACCTCAGTGGTAAATCAATATCGTTCCAACCATAACATGTCACCACAAACTCCTCTAGCGCAGCCTGACCTGCTTCCTTGTCTATCGTACAAGTCCCCCCTTCTGGTGGAGTGTTTGTGCGAAAATAGTAATAGGTGAACTCTTTGGCGTTGTATGAAGTGCGCACTTGGAATTTTATCATATAGCTCATTCTTTCTTGAAAAACGTTTTCTCTTAAAAGTATCGATGAAGAGGTGTAAGATGTCAACAAGTAACTGTAGAAGTTTTTCGTTTCGTTATATTCTGATTCTGTTGATGAAAGAAGACAACAACACAGCAGGTTTTTATTGACAATTTTGTGGCGTGCACCTTCGGTTTTGAGTTACGTTTATGTCCAGAAATGCAGGCAAGTATTGTTTAACGAGTACTTCATATTTGACACAGTTGTTTGTCCTTTTCATATTACTTCATATGTGACAGAATTCCGTGTGTTTTGGTGAACTTTTATAGGTGAGGACACTTTGTGATGCCAGTCATGCAGTATGTCCAGAAATGCAGGCAAGTATTGTTTAACGAGTACTTCATATTTGAGTTGTTTGTCGTTTTCATATTACTTCATATGTGAGATAATTTCTTGTGTTTTGGTGAACTTTTATAGGTGATGACACTTTGTGATGACAGTCATGGAGTAGCGTGGCCCCCCTCTGCCTGCATTTCTAGACATATCTCTTGAGTTAAAGATAATTTCGGTTTTTTTTTTTATTAAGCTTCCATAGAAAAGAAAACGGTTACCTGTTCGCTACTGAAAGTCAAAACTTTGGTAAGATGACGTATTTTAACATTAGTCTGTGGATCTCAAAGTGTTACCATTCAAGTTCAAGTTCATGTTGTTGTTACTAATCATAAATTATCCATTCCTTATTTTCTTATCAATTGTTATCAGTCATTTATTTTATTGTGAGCTTCTGTAACTGTTTAGTGCGCAGCAACCTGCCACGATTGAACGAGTTGTTCTAGTTTTTTTCTTATTTGAAAAATAAATCGTTGTTGTTGTTGTTGTTGTTGTTGAAAAATCAACCTCGTCCCCAGGGCCTTCTCCGCTTTGTTCAAATTTAAAATGGCGAGTCGGGCGTATAAGACCCTGACAAGACTGCTAAAAGACTTCAAAAATCCTAAGGTTTACTCACAGGTAAAACACGATGAAATGTCTTTATTTCTTTTGAACAATGGCTTCAGACTGCTAGAACACAAACAAGGTTGCAATCGTTGGAATTCACCTCCATTTCATCGTATGTCACATGACAAATATTCCACGATTCTTGGAATATTTTTGCAGCCTTGTCCAGGGTCCTGCAGACCAGTCACTGAGGTACGAAAGACTTGTGGCGAGCTGGGCCATTTACTAGTGTCTTATATGACACGCTTACTACTGGGATAAACAATGTGTCGTGATAATTAATTACAACCAAAGATGGTAATTGTTACAACAAACAACAACAACAACAATTTATTCTTTGTACAATAATACAAGAGTTGGGTGGTAAATGTTAAGCTCGGTAATGAAACGAGAAAGATATAATGTACATCGTCTCACAAGCTTACGAAAAAAAATCTGAGTGTCTGTGGGGATATTTCTCAATCCCTGTTTGGTCACTCGTTTTAGTGGACCGTACATTACCTTGTGGGTCCAGTTCCGGGCTCTCGTACATAAACCATTGGTAGTACAGTGTCCTTGAGCAATCTGGGCCTAAACAGTACGCTGACAGACCCAATTGCTGGTTTATATTGGCATTCGGTAGACAGTTTGAAAAACAACTATGACATAAATAAAATAATAGAAAACAACTTTAGTAATTAAATACTCTGATTGGATAAAAAGAGTGTTACAAAAGCTGCATTTTCTTATGAAATGCCTAAGCTGTCGTGATACTTTGTCTTACCAACCGGGCACTTAATAATAGCTACTAGAAATACGTGTCTCGTAGAACCTTGCGAAGCTAGGGGGAGGGTGTACCGCAAAATTTTAGCGACAGGAAATCCAGTTTTTCTGGTTTAACTGGAGAGGTTGGGTTGCATGGCCACAATGGCCCCGAAATTTGAAGTTGAGACATTCTCATTCCCAGTCGCTCCTCACACTGGATGACTTCAATTGACGCTTTGTCGCGGATTTGATGCTAGGCAACTGCAGGACACTAGCCCAATATATATATATATATATATATATATAATAAACTGATTTAAGACTTCAGAGGTAGTTCATCGTTTTATTACTACAGCTCTGTTTCGTATGGCCAAAAGATGACCACACTCATCAGGCAATATCAACGATTGACCGTTAAATTACAATAACTGGCTATAAAAGCGGGGATACCTCTGAAGTCTTAAACCAGTTTATTATAATTGTCAATGCTCCTCTAAGAGTTGAGCGCTCTCTGAAATATATTCAAATCAAGTTCAAGAATTTATATATATATATATCATCATCATCATCATCATGTCGAGCGCACTCGGATTCCAGAAATGACCCTCCTCCAACCATTGGTGTCCTCCATCACTTCGGGGAGCGCCTCTCTCGCTAGTCCTGAATCATCCTCTAGCTGGTCAATATAGGTCTTGGCTGGACGTCCCCTAGATCTCTTACCATGTGATGGCTCCCAGAATAACAGTTGGGATATATATATATATATATATATATATATATATATATATATATATATATATATATATCCCCCCTCTCCCTCCCCCTCCCCTCTCCTCCACACCCTGTGTCCAACTCCTCAACCCACCCTCCCCTCCCTCCAACACCGTACACACGAAGGCAGGTGACCATTGTTACATATGGCGGGCACATTGTTCACCGACCCTCCCTTCTCCTAGGCGTTTTTCTCCACCGACACCCCATCCTTTGAGTCTTACAGTACTCCCCAACATCTGCTCCCTGCAACACGGATCCCATGAGTAAGGCAGGTAATATTACATATCGCGGGATCCGATAGAGCGATCGGGGGAAATTTCGTCCCACTGCTGTAACTCGTTAAACGGTTCCCGTATTCACGAGTTAAAATCTATTAAGTATATTACCTAATGTTAAATTTGGGTGGTGCCAAGGCTAGCGTGACTCTCTGTGTGTAGATGTCTTTCCTGTTTCCCTTTTGTGCCACCAGTACCATGTAATACGTGTAATCTAATGACATAAGACTGTTGTCAAATGTTATGGTTACATCGTTGACT
The DNA here is from genome assembly GCA_024195265.1 of Dendrophyllia cribrosa. Taxonomy (NCBI): domain Eukaryota; kingdom Metazoa; phylum Cnidaria; class Anthozoa; order Scleractinia; family Dendrophylliidae; genus Dendrophyllia; species Dendrophyllia cribrosa. The sequence goes on along the minus strand of JAJLRJ010000012.1, from coordinate 3,185,735 downwards.
GACAGCTTGCCGGGTCCCTTACCGAAACATCCTCCACCTGCATTCATTACCTATGATTAGAAAATAAGTAACAAGTAAAGCAATTAATTAATCACTTAAGCCATAAGCATAAGCATAAGAATAAGCGGAAGCATAAAAATTTGCGTCAAGTGCAAACATTGACATAAGCATAAGATTGATCCTTATGCTTCCGCTCATGCTCATTCTCATGCTCATGCTCAAGCTCATGCTCATGCTCACGCGCATGCTCATGCGCATGCTCATGCGCATGCGCATCCTATGCGCATGCTGATGCTCATGCGCATGCTATGCTCATGCTGATGCTGATGCTCTTGCTCCTGCTGATGCTGATAACCAGGCTTTAGACGTTCACAGTGTCCTGACAAATTATATAATCTTGAAAAGCAAGTATTTCCTGCATCGAAATACAATGCTTTTAATAAAAAATAACATATTTCAAATGGACAGTTTCATTGCGAGAGGAGAAGAGGAGGAAATAAGCTTAAACATCATATTCAATAAAGTTGAACCTAAGCCCGATGAAATACACGTCTGTTTTAAGTCTGTTTTAAGTTGTTTACTTAAGCAAAATTCACAAACTGGAACAAAAATAATATACGAAAAGTGGCATCGTTTGTTCATATCAGTAGCATCTAAATTTCCGTTTTGAGATATCTTTCACTAAAAAAGCACTTCTCACGTGTCCGTTGACGGTTTCAAAGTGTCCGTTGTCCGTCTTGTAGAGGTGTCCGTTAAGATAGAGTTGACTGTACTTACGAATAATGTTAGCACATGATGGACCAGAAAACAGCAAAATCCTCGTTACACATTCCTTTAACCCATTAAACCCTAAGAGTGATCAGCATCAAATTTCTCCTTGCAATATTAATGCCTTATGAATCAAAAAGGTCATGAAAATTAAGGACATGATCACACAAGTTGAATCCTCTTGATATCAAAACAATTTCTCCCCACTACTTCTGTAGGAAATGTATGAGACTAGAAATGAGAATTTAAAGTTTGATGTTAAGGGTTAAGGTGGCAGTAGTTGCTATCATTTTCCATCACTCATACTTTGATGAATCAATACTTCCACTCTTTATCACCTAGTGCTACAATAGTGGTATCAAACAAATGTCCAGTCATTGTTCAAGAAGTTATGGTCATCGTCATGACGTAACAGGTTACCATAGTGACAGTATAACCTGTTACAACGATGACTATAACTTCTTCAACAATGACTGGGTATTTGCTTGACACCAGTATTGTAGCGCTAACGGTGGTTTAGTATTTCTCCATCAGGGCCCAGTTGTTTAAAACGTGGATAGCGCTATACATCGGATGAATCACTATCCGGTTGATAGCGCAATGGGTTTTGTTAACGTTTATCCACTGGATTATGATTTATCCGGTAGATAGCGTTATTCTTTAAACAACTGAGCCCAAAGTGTAAGTGCTGAAAATTACTAGAAACTATTGTCAGCCACTTTACTCTAATTAATAACATGAAATTTTTTCTACCTCATTACCGTCTGGTGCAGTTGGATTTGACCCGTCAGGGTATACCACATTCAGAGCATCAACATTGCTCCAATCCATGTACGAATCGCTGCTTTTATAGCAGACCCAGGTTAACATCATATTTGCATAGTTTCCTTTTGAAGAGAAAAGAACTGGAAGGTAATCTTAGGTATTGAGGCGATATATTTATTTATATCTATAAATATATCGCCTTACATCGCCGATGTAAGGGGCTTGACAGTCGCAGCATTTGATCTTGCGTATTGTTCCTTGTCTGTCGTTAAGTTCGTCCTTGTTCGTATACATTTACTTAGAAACTCTATGCTTTGACTTTAGCTTCAGAGGTTTCATGGTGGTTACGTTAGGCATGGGTATGTTAATGTTGAACATTACAGGGGAGTACCAAAAGAAGATATTGGAGGAAATATCAATTGCGCTCTCTTTTTTAACCCGTGAAAAAGCGCATGCGTAATAAACGGGTTATCGGCAACGGGGTTATCGGCAACGGTGGCTGAATTCACTCACTCACTCATTCACTCGCTCCTTCCATCAGCTGCAAACTTAGTGACGTAATGCTTTGTTACGAATGCGTCTCGTAACAAGAACAAAGTGAATCCAGCGAAAACAATAACTAATTTGTTGTAAACGAATATAAACAACAATAAGCTTAAAGATGTTTCGCATTTGGAGTCTTTTAAATGCAACATTAAAATCGATCTAAAAGGATTTTTCAACCGAGACACGCGTTTTGATGCATATCATACTTGAAATAACAAAATTCAGTCTTCACTAAGTATGTGTTCCTCGGTGGTCAAGCGGTTTAGTGTCAGGGCCTGCAGTCGGGAGGCGCGAGGTTTCTTTCTCTTTTTTGTTTCTTCTTTGGACTGGACATTATGAAAGTGATGTAGTTTTTTTTTTTTTTGCGTTCGTCAAAAATCCTTATATTCAATTTTAAAAAAATATCGAACCTTGCCGGTGTGAAAACATAATATTGCGTTACGCGTTAGCATTTCTTATTCACGGGTTGGCTCTTAGGAGCCTTTGATTTCCAATCAGAGCCGCCCTCTACCTTTGAAGAATTGACAGGGGTTATTAATATACAGTTTCACTGACGATGTGCACCGCGTATTTTTTTCAAGCTTCTCAGTTGCAATTACTTAAATTGCAAACACAGCTGCGGGGATGATTTCTTTACTTTACATTCTCTATCCATAGTTCATGGGGGATTGATATCAATTGAGACGTATGTCCTGACAAAAGTCGGCACTGTGACAAAGTGAGTAAAGTAAAGTATATGTGATTTGTCATTCACAGGAAGATATGAACTCACAATTGACCTTGCTCCTTATGTGTGTGGCTTAGTTGGAGAGCATCGCACTGGTAATGCCGAGGCCATGGGTTCAACTCCCATTGGAGCCCTGAATATTTTTTTGCAGGCTTCTTTGCAATTGCTTAAAGGGGCTATGTCGCGAGGTGTCACGCAAGCTACAATCTTGAAAAACGTCCGGTGGCTGTTTTTCAAGTTTACGCCATCATCGTCGAATCCATTCAATCCTGCAGTGCTGTGTTCACCAAATGGTCTCAGATTATTCACATATGTAAATAATCTATTTATCTTGATTTTCGCCCTGTTATTTTCCCGATTCTGAAATCGTACGGCTAAATTTCTCAATATGTACGAGCAGCGATAGAAATCAGTTGACCATGGAATGTCATGGACGAAGGTTCTTCTTCTCTGTTAACAATTTTCTGATTTTGTTTCGCTTGAGAAAAGAGCGATGAAATTGTTGGACTTAAATCAAAACAAGCAATAGCTCTTGTGTACGTGACCACTGATTCCGTTTCGAGTCCTGTTTCGTATCAGCGAACAAAAGAATTTTGACAGATAAAAGTGTAAATTAAAGGTACTAAAATTAGGCGAAACCTCGCGACATAGCCCCTTTAAATTGCAAACACAACTGCGAGGATCATTTTTTCACTTGACAAATAAAAAGTGTGTTGTGATAACAATTAGTTTGGCCCCATCCAAATATGTTGATAGGAGTCTTAATATGTTGAGGTTGGCTAAACTACTAGTTTGGCAAATATTAAAACAGTTATTCCCCACCCCCACCCATATCATTAGCTACATACATTTTGGGGTATAATTGTTAACTAATCACTGCCATCTTACCTGGAGATGCAAAAAAGTCAGGATCATAAGTACTTGAACCATCTAATGTCATGTTTCTTTTCTCTACGTACACTCCCGAGGATCCCCCAGATATATAAACATACAAAGGACCTTCGATAATCTTGAGGAATCCATAGTCATAGCCAATCTGTTGTGCGTTTTCTGCATTCCTTATGATGAAATGTACGAAGTACAAACCATATACCAAGGTGCGTGCATTCAGGTACCAGGAAGTACCTGTACTGACAGTGATGTTGTCACCGATTGTAACGTTGTCCTATAAAGAAAAGAAATGAAATGAAATGTGGTTTATAGTGGGCGAGCACTTAGCTATGGAGCCAATTCACAAGCACGTCGCTTAAGTATGGAAACAAATGTTGCACATTGAACATAACACGTTAAAAATCCCAACTGGCAGGAGGCAGTCCAGTTGGCTATTTTACAAGCGTAGCCGAAGAGATGAACTCGGGTCTACCGTGAAACAACTTCAGCTCGCGGGACTTGAACTCGGGACCTCCGGATTTTAAGTCCAGTACCCTAACTACTCGACAACACTGTCTAACCCCTTTATGTATTTATAAAATAAATAGATCAACCCTTTTCAGCCTGGGGAGTGCCAAGGGAGTGGGCATAGGGACCAGACCATGTTTCGTTGTGACATCGTCCTCAATTGGCACTTTAATTTAGTAGTGCTGCCCAACCCTCCCTCCTGGAACTGGCAAGTGGCCGCCAAATAGTAGTTTCTTCAGAAATTAGCATAATTCGTGGTATAAACGTCACTTTATTTGAATACAACACTTTCATCGGGTTGTTCAATACAAAGCCAGACTACATGTATTAATTTTTTGGTGGCCACTTAATAGAGCGTTTTCACTCACGTGACCTTCAGTCCCGTGGGACTCAAATGACAAAGGCCATGGCAGCCATGTTGGTGTTCCTAACAAAAGAAGTTAATTAAAATTCTTTTGTACGGGAACACCAATATAGCGGCTATGACGTCAAGTGAAAACGCTCTATAGGGGTAAAAATAATATGAAAACCCTCATCGGGATAGGGGTGGTCGCTTAATAGGGGTTTCATTGTATGTTTGTTTTATTTGCAGTATTATACAAAACGTTTACTAATAAGTATTATACTGACAATAAATTCGGGACTTTCACAACTGGCTGCTTAAGGTGGCTCGATATAGTATTTTGGTTTCCCTGTATAGTATATTTGGAGGCAAAACAATTAGAGTTATACTTTGCGGATCGTCATCACATTTTACCCCGAAATCAAGATAATATTACAGTATTAATTTACATACATGTATCGAGGTTGGCGTTGCCATGGCAACGCCATTGGGCTTTTAAGTAGGGCCTCAAAACAGACATATCTTCAATTATCTTTAAAATTCCACGGTGAATTCTGTTTAAATTTTGCATACGGCCTTCGACCCCTGTGTTCTACCCGAGTACCAACTTTAAAAAAAATCTGTCAGAAATTTTAAAGAAAAAAACGCGTTTTTTAGAATTCGTTGGTAATTTTTTTCTCTGTTGACAGAATTTTTTGAAAATCGCGTAAAACGCACTTTGGATAGAACGAAGTCAACATGCAAAAAATGAAAAAAATTTACCGAGCGGAAGCGGAAGTGTGGACTTCGAAAGTTTCAAATTTCTGAAAATTTTGACACGACAAGATCGGCAATTACGCATGCGTGGCAGTTGTCACGCCACTCCTCCACGCGGATTTTGTGGTCGATTTGCGGATGTTATTCTCGTTTATTCATTAAATAGACAAATCTCTTTCGCACTGTGCAGCTTTTTGTGAGATAGAAACTGTTATCTTTTGGATGAATCGTGTCTAGTAATGGCTGGTACATCACTTGCCTTCGAAATGATTAACGATTCTGGCTAAAATCGCTGGATGCTTTGTTTCTCGTGGTGTGGATGGAATCGCTGCTGTCGGCGCTCTGCTCAAAATTGCGAGCCTCTCTAGAGACACTGTAAGTCCTGGTAGGATAGGCCACTTTCTGCAATTTTTTGTTGGAGGCTTTGCTTTACCAGCCCATTATTACTCTGAGAAAAGATGTTATCCCTGAAATTGCACACGCTGGAAGCGTTCGTCTAAAAATACCATGTCTTCGAAAGCGAAGGAGGCGGGATTTACATTGCCGTTGTTTACAACGACGGGGATTGAAATAATAATAAATACGCGATGGAGAGCAAAGACATCTTCCAAAGCATCATTTGCTAAAAAGCTCTTCATTAAAAACAGATTTTAAAACCGATGGAAGATTGCTTCTACAGGGCTTTCCTCCCGGATTGAGCGATTCGGGTGTTTTGACAAGGTGAAGACTGTCGGCGAATAGAATTTTTCATGGATGAAAGTGTTTCTTTGAACTCATGCCTAACTGATAGGAGCCTTTGCGGAGAAGAGAGCCTAAGACAGCGTAGCAATGTGGGAGTGTCAAAACAAAAGAATTGTGGCCGATCGAAACACTGTGGCAATTTGCGATAGCATTACTGGAGAGAAAAGTGGTGAAATCGCTCAGATGAACAGTATGCACTGGAACGTTTTCTTTGAGCAACGTTTTCTGGCCATTTATCGATTCCACTGACAGTTTGTTAAATCGACTGAGAAGCGTAGTAGCTGATATTGCATTTTGGGAAAATGCACATAGTCAATTGTAAGTGTTTACCTGTTTAGTTATAGCTGCTATTTTATCTAAAGAAGTTGTCTCCGTGTCAAAAACTACAAATTGATAATCACTGTAGCCGTGTTGTTGTGTCTTTTCTTGAACGCCAGATCGAAGATTTCCTAATTTTCTCTTTTGAGTATTTCTGATTTGCTGCTTCATTAAAAGCCATACAACGTCTGCTTCCTTTTTGCTTTTTATTTCCTCTGGTGGTTCGTAGCTGGATAACCCTTTTTTGTGCATTTTCTTATCTAATTGATGACGAGAATCGACCACAAATGTCATGCAGTGGGTGGGAACTTCGTCGCGCACACGCTCTATTGCTGTTTGTTCTTATTAGAAGATGAACTGTCTTTCCCAACACATTCTGCATTACTCTTTTAATAGAGTTTAGATTAAGAAAATACATGCCCCTAAAAACAGCCCAAAATAAACTCTCTCGTATTCAGAGGAAAATTGCGTCGATGCGGGGCTGAGTTGTCGATCGCGAAACCATTCTTCACTGCATTCTTGTCAGGGAACTTTAACCGCCCTGTTTTCTTTTTCTCGGTAAATCACATTACCACCAAAGAAAGAAGAATGTAAACCTAGCTTGCATACACGTGAAAAACACAGTCAACCAGGCCGGCGCAAAAATAAAATTGCGAAAGGAGTGTTGCGGCCATGTTTGTTTATCTTTTTTCTTGGATGACTCAAATTTTTAAAAGTCCCGCGGGTAAATTAGAACCCAATCTGCGCGCGCCAAAAAAACTATATCGAGCCACCTTAATAGGGGGCCGCCACTTAAAAGACCGCCGTTTAATAGATGGCCGCTTAAAAGGGGTTAGACAGCATTGACAAGTGGTTAACCTATTTAGCCTGGGCTTTTTGAAAAAAACAACAACGGTTTCCTTTAAAGTCCGCATAATGGTACGATGATGTCAAATGTAGTGGAAATTACGCCAATCGTTCTGTACAGCCGACCTCAGCTTGGATCCGCCGTATTGGATTTCTCGATTTCCCCAAGATCTAAGGAAACCGTCCAAATAATCAAGACCAATAAAGAAGGCTAGGTTCGAATGCTGATGTCACGTGTGGCTTAAGTTTTTTGTTATAGTTTCTTGAAGATTTTTTAGTTTTTTTTTTCTCATTCTGCAAAACCTTGCATGGTATAAACGTCACTTCATTTAAATACAACAATTTTGTGGTTTAAGTTTGTTGTTAGTTTATTGAAGATTGTTTTCTGTTTTTTCTTATTTCGCAAAAACGTGCGTGGTACTGACTCACTCGGCTGCACCTCGTGAGTCCACAACATTTTGACCATGTGATGACGTAAATCGTGGTAAATAAGAGTCCACACCACGGAAAACCGGTGTAAATTTGTTAATTGGACTTTTTTTTTAGAGTTCAAGAGTTACATAATAGGCCCCATTTATAATGGTAAGTGAACTGAGTAGAGTGCAATTTGGTCTGAAATCATACGCGTGATTTCAAAATCGAACGAGCACACAGCGCGATTTCGATTTGAAATCACAAGTATGATTTCAGACCAAAATTGTACGACACGAAGCTCAATTACATGCTTTATTACATCCATTTTGAAATTGCACAATTTGATTGCCCAAGTACAGGATTTTAGTCAGTACCAATATTGATGTGACTTATAGATGCGATTTAGAGCAAAAATTAGTGGGATTCGGGAATAAATCGCACTGCTGAGAAAAAGATGCGAATAAGAGCAAAAAACAGTGCGAGTCGGGAATAAATCGCACCGCTGAGAAAAGATGCGATTTGGAGCAAAAAAAAGTGCGATTCGGGAATAAATCGCACTGCTGAGAGCCAATCAGATTGCAAGGATCACCAGTGATTTCAAAATGGATGTAATAAACATGGAAATAGGTATGCACCTAGTGCTAGGATGATCCTAGAAAGTTCATTTGATTTACATGCATAAATGCGGCTGGCTTCCAGGATCAATTTTTCTTTTGGTTAACATGAAAAATTCGGCAGGATGGCCCAGTTCCTTTGAGTTCGGCGCGGTTGCAAAGCAAGACGCCAGGCGACAATAACAAAAGCAAAGATAACTCTGCGGCTCCCGAGGCCGTTTACATGGAGCTAGGATGATCCTAGCGCTAGGATCATCCTACCTCCCAGATAGGATGATGCTAGTGCTAGGATCATTCTCGCGCTAGGGCCAAATGCAACCCTCCGCATGTAAACTGTCGCGCTCGGATGATCCTAGTATTAGGATCATCCCCTTTCCATGTAAATAGGGCCTTAGATAGTATCGTCACTGACCGAGTCAAGACGCGCTACTTCCCACTTATAGTTATACGTGGAGCTTGAAGAATAGTAGAAATAACCATATCCCCGGATGTAGTAGTTATAGCTCTTCCTGTAAACAGATGGACTCGTGTAGCTATTAGAAATAGACATGCTTGCACGAGCGTATGGATTGCTACCTCCAGAATCACCAGAACCTGCAACACAATAAAAAGGTGCTACGTGACTAATTAGGTGGTATCTAACCGCTCCTTACGGACACGTCTTTAACAATAAAAACTCTTTATCACGGACAGAATAGACCAAAAAAACATAGAAATCAACCTCTTTAATAATTATAAACTACACCTTTAGTGTCTCCATAGGCCTTTATCACGCCCCGCCATTTTGTATAAAAACAAAAGATTTACCCCCCAAGCCTCGCTGTGAAAAAGTTGAGAACGAGGTTAAGCAGGAGAAAACAAAGCATTTTATTCTCCTGGGAATCAACATGGCCGCCGTGTGATAAAGGCCCATTGAGAAAGTAATGGTTGATGCAAACGAAAACCTTGACAGAATTGGGATGCTTTATTTAGGTTGATGGGTGGATAGGGGGATAGACGCCACCCTCTGTATCCACCGCGGTCAAACGTCCGAGGCGTTTTTCGTTTATTTAGTGGGAGTTTATTTAATATTAAATCGGAAATACGGGCAAGGATGAATAAAAGAAATTAGTTGACGTTACTATCTTTTAATTTTTCTCAAAATGAGGAGCTTTTTCCCCTTGAAAACTGACCAAAACTCTTTGCGCCTGATCAAAATTATGTTGGCAAATGGCACCGACAATTCTGCAGTTTACAGTTTTTAAACGCTTAGAACTTTTTTGGTAAACTTTCAAAACGTTTGGTAAATTGAAAGTGTATTGGCAATATATTAAACTTTAAACAGTGAAAATGACAACCGTAACTTTTAAGTACTTTGCTTAACTTTTGCAAAATTCTCTCCGTGACCGCGGTTAACCCTCTGTAGAATTGGGATTTTTTTAATTTATGTGGGTGGGTGGGTGGGTGGGTAGAGGGATAGATGCCACTTTGTAAAATTAAGATTTTTTCCTTTATTTTATGTGGGTGGATAGATGCCACCCAAGAGTTAAAGCTTTTACTTCCGCTTCTACTGTTGTACCTTTAAAGTTAATAATATTAACTAATGGTTCCTAATGGAAGGTAAAGTGCTGCGAGCAGATGGCCTAATTATAAAGCATCATATTTCTTATACCCCATTCACACCAACGCTTAAACAAGTTTAAATGTTGTTTAGTTTAAAAAAGGTTTACAAAAATACCTCCTAACCTCCCGTAATATTTGGAGTGAAATCTTTACTAAAAGAAACTTTATTGACTTTATTACCATTCCAGGTAGTTTGAGTCATATACATTTCGAAACGTTCAAGATAGAGGCTAAAACGTAGTTAAACTAAACAACATTTAAACATGTTTAACCGTTGGTGTGAATGGGGCATTAGATGTCCTGAAACATATTGGCAGGTACCTAATGTCCAAAATTGATTGTAATAAAGAGGAAGCAAGGTAAGTCTTTGGTGTTTTTTTGATTTAGGCGAAAAATGTAGGCCAAATAAGCTAACGCGTACAAGAAGAAGAACAATGACAACAAAGCTAAGAGTGAATATGTGTTTTAATGTATATGTTGTAGTTAATTTTTTATCTCAGGTAATTTTTATTTTTCCATTGTTTTTGGGTATGGTAATATATGCTAATGAATTTGAAACAAAGGAAAAACAAAAATTACCTGAAATAAAAAAATTAACTACAACATATATGTTTGCGACCACAATGGGTCTCTAGTAACTTAGTAGTTGGAGCATCCGACCGGTTCACGGTAGGTCATAGGTTCGATTTCCGTTGGGAACTCAGATTTAGTAATTACTCTGACCAATCACAACAGTCGTAAACAATCCAATGAACCAATCAGAGCTCGAAGCAATTACATGGCGGCGCTAAGCGCAGGAAAACGCGTGCGGGCAAGTCACGATTGGTTTTGGTTTTACTTCTGATTTGTCGAGAAAGTGGCGCGAGATTTTTTAGTCAATCACAAAGCGTAGCAATGCAAAACCAAAGCAATTGTGTAATTACTTTCGACACTTAATTGAAAACTGCTCTACGGCATTGTCATTATTATTAATTAAAGAAACACTTTTGAAATACTGAAATTTATTATTTGAATCTGACGTAATAATTAATCCCTTATTCAATGATTAATATTTGTAGCGGAGCCTAGCCGGGCCGAAGGCTCGGCTGCGGAGCCCCATACTCATAGAACCTATGCCCTCATTTTTCATGGTCATGGCTAGCGGAATGTTTCGCGGGCGCTGTCTGCAACAAAAACATGTGTGTCGGAGATGTGTGTCGCGCAAGGCTAGCGCGCATGCGCGTATGACGCCACTAACATCCGGGATCTTAGCGGAGGACTAGCTCGCGGGCGCGTATGACGTCGCAAAATATGCGCGTACGACGTCATGTTGAAACCAAAGCGAGGCTTTTTTTTCGCTTGGTTACACGGCCGAATGTCATGTCAGCTGGGAAAACACTTTGATGTTTTGCTGTGTTTACTGAGCGGAGAAAACGGTTTAAATTAAAGTCGTTATTTTCCTGCATTTTTTCGTGGTTTGCTACTCAAGACAGGGATGCTAATTAAGGGATACTCAGGAGCCGATTTAGTGGAAAAAGAAGAGCTTTCAGGGATAAAATCTTGCTTCGAGGAACTATATACGTTTTTAGCAATGCGAGAGATGGGTTCGTTTTACGGATTTCAGCACCAAAGCGGAGATTTAAAGAATTTCCAAGCACAGTAGTCGCCGGAGGGACTTAAAGGTAAAACAAATTACATTTTTCGATGGAAATTTATCTAGATATCAATCTGTGATTGAGTTTTTGTTAATGTGTTCTCGTTAGTTTTGGATAATTGTTTTTAAACGTGTAGCTTAAATTCAGTTGTATTAATTTCTTGAATTTCATCGAAGACACGGCTCGGCCTCGATGCGCGTTTTCCGTTTTGCTTTTCAACATAAACTAATGGAGATTTGAATAAAATTTATCGAAAGAAGATTGTGTTGTCCATTTTTATGTGTCTGTTCATTCATTACATAGGTTGAAAAGCGATTTTATGTAAACAAAACAAGACTTGAATTTTATTATAGTTCTAACTTCACTCGCGTGGCCGTATGCAAATATGTTTGTATTTTTGGCAATTTTGATTTTCAAATCAGTTTCTCAGGCATTTTTTGACAAGCTACAACTGTATTTTTTAACAGTAGTCGTAATAGTTATTCTAGACGGAGAAAAAGTTGTTTTTGTGAACTTTTGTACGGTCTAAATGTACTGTGCAGACGGTCGGGTAATACTGTTTTTGAGAATTGCTAAAATTGAAAAATAGCCCGGTCGTCAATATTAATCTTAATTCTTGTGCTTCCGACCTTTCACCTATTAGTTAAGTTTCATCTTAGTTAAGCTTGTTCAGAGGGTCTTCAGAGGGCGCCGCTGTTAGGCTAAGCCTAACTATATATATTATAGATACTGTGACCAAATCGAATCGGACTGCAAATGCAAATAAATCTTCTCACAAACGACACGCCGCTTGGAACTTACCGGACTAGTCAGATCATTACTATCAATTCAACGCCGATAAAAACAGACAGCCACCGAAATGGATCATATTCACCTTCAAAATTTGAGATGAAATTGGAGTCAATTAGGTTTTCGAGAAAGTTTAAGCCTTGAAAGACTGGATTTAGGTATTATTTGGCTTTTGACTCCATTTTTTTGTATCGATCCAAGCAATTTAAAATACGCTTCAGCGAAGACTGCACCCAACAGTCAAACAAAGCCACGATTATTTTTTTTAACGGGTCTACTCCAGTCTAAGAAAAAAATTTCCTGAACCATTACTTTATAGATTAATAAGGTACTTATCGTTTTTTTGCCATGCCTTTAATTTAAAGCGAGGAAATCCATGTGCAAGTTTGACTAAAATCACCCTGGATCCAGAGGTCCGTTCTCTGAATATCATGAGTGAAATTGACTAAAATACGTGCGTTCTTCGGTTCCACCGGAAGTCATTCAACCAAATTTTACCCAAAGAACGCTGGGAAGATGGTAATATTCTCCTTTTGTAGCTTTTTTGAATTATTAGTCTATCGGTTTGAACGATTTTTTCGTAGTTTTGCGCAACCGGTGGACAAGCTTTTGACATCCAAAGTCAATGGTCTTATGGCCTCACGGTTTAGTAATAGTAATAATTTATTTAAAGTCGATAACGTAGGGAGTGGTCATCCAATCTCCCAAACCAGAGGCTCATGTAAAAAATACTTGACAAATCAGCACCGGCAAAATTTATGCTCTCCAAATGCCTTGCAAATATTCCTGGTTAAATGTCATGCCATGAAATATACAAATCCAAAATTTGGGGTCAATATCTCGAATTGTTCAAAAGTTATGAGCATTTGAAAATTGACCTTTTTTACCTTTTCAAGCATTCTGATTGGTCCAATTAAGGGTCACATCACTGATTGGCGGGAAATTCAAAATGTATAGTCTTTATCAATTCATAGAATTCAACTGGGTCATTCTAGGAACTTCAACCAAAAAGGAATTGAATTAGAGAAATCACCAAATTCATTTGACAGAATTTTCGTCAGTCTGACCAAATTTTGAGAAGGATCAACAGCTGTCAATCAGAGAGAAATGTCACATAAAGAAATCACAAAAACAAGTTTTTCTCACATAGTTTTTAATATTTTTAAAATCTGTTTTCAGAAATGAGTTTCAAACACCACTTGGCACAAACGTAGTTTCAGCCCCGTAATTTATGTTAATTTATGAAACCAATGCAAATAACTGTATATTTCGGTTTATTTCCCGTTAATTTGCATAAATTAACGTACATTACAGGGCTGAAACTACGTTTTTGTCAAGTGGTGTTTAAAACTCATTTCTGAAAACAGATTTTAAAAATATTAAAAACTGTGGGAGAAAAACTTGTTTTTGTGATTTCTTTATTTGAAATTTCTCTCTGATTGACAGCTGTCGATCTTCCTCAAAATTTGGTCAGACTGACCAAAATTCTGTCAAATGAATTTGGTGACTTCTCTAATTCAATTCCTTTTTGGTTGAAGTTCCTAGCATGACCCAGTTGAATTCTATAAATTGATAAAGACAATACATTTTAAATTTCCCGCCAATCAGTCATGTGACCCATATTGGACCAATCAGAATGCTCGAAAAGGTGAAAAAGGTCCATTTTCAAATGCCCATATCTTTTGAACTATTAGAGATATTGACCCAAAACTTTGGATTTGTATATTTCACGGCATGACATTTAACCAGGAATTTTTGCAAGGCATTTGGAGAGCATAAATTTTGCCGGTGCTAATACCTTAAGGTGTTTCCCTAGTATTGCATTGCGCATCACTACTGCGCATGATATCTTGCGCCATTTGCACGTGCCAGGCGCGCGCACTCCGAAGCAATAGGGTTTCCTTTGAGGATTCAGTTCCCTCAGGAAATAAGCGGCGGTTTTCTCCTAAACGAGCTTGGTGACCTATCTTTTTTTGCATAATTTCATTCTTTTAGTCCTCCTGTTTGTGCTTTAAAATTTAAAAAAAAATCATGTCAGAAAAAAAAAGTTATCGCGAAAAAAGTATACTTAGCCATCGCTCGTGGACACAAAATTATTTTCTCGAGATCACGCACCCGACGAATATTTTTAGTTAATACCTTTTCAGGACGTGTGCCTTTGCCATAAAACAAACATCAAATTGTTCCTTTTGGTCATTACATTACATATATTTTGTTATTTCAAGAATTACTTTAAAGCTGTGCTTCCTGTACCTGCGAAACGTAGTGTTAGCTGATAGAATAAACGTGCGCTTGATAAGTGCAGTTGCAAGGATTTAAAGGGTAACTTGAGACAATTATATCTCCTAAACGAGCTTGGTGACCTATATTTTTTATCGCAGATTTCGGATCACTATATTGTGGGAAACAATCAGTGAAAGTTTAAAGAAAATCTTATGTCAACGTTTATTTCTAGGGAATCACCTTGAGTTAAAATACATTTAAAGTTATAAAACAAAACGATAACTAACCTAACTAGTACTTTAATATACTATACAAAAACGTAAGACAAATGCGGCCGAAGGCGCCAGGAAATGAAAAGAAAAAATTCTTCGCAAATCGACTTTCAGTACGACCTTTGGAATGCAATTAAAAGTACTTGGGGTAATCCAATTCTAAAGCCGGGCTGAAATACTTTCTTTTTTCGACGAGCAGGATTTGTGCTGGGCCTGTCACCGGGCCTATCGCTTTTTATAACGATATCTTTAAATATCTCACCTCTGACCGTTCGCGACGAATTCCTTGGTTTTGTAATATAACACCGAAACTCCCGTATGTAAACAAAAACAAAGGTGTGGCTGACTTGGGTCCTTTAAATTGTTACTACTCGCAAAATCCATACATAATATAGAGTAAAGGTCATGAGAATTAATGCAGTGATCAGCAAAGAGAATTTACTTTGACCTTTTAATGAATTCTCTCGCCTAGATCTGTAAGAAATGTACATAAACCAGTAAGGAGAATTTGTATGTTGGCATCTGGACTCCTTTCTCAAGTCAGCCAGCACAAAAATGGCAATTAAAAAATGCATATACAGAATATTTTGTCAGCCAGCAAAAATTCCGCTGGGGAACAGATAATTAAGTGAGGAACAGATTCGTTGGGTGCCCCTGCTCATATATCCTCCCACCAAGCTTGGGGGACCCATTGCCTCTCATATATCCTCCCACCCAACTTGGAAGACCCATAGTCTCTCATATATCCTCCCACCTAGCTAGTGAGGCCCAGTCTCGCATATCCTCCCACCTAACTTGTGAGACCCGTGGTCTCTCACATATCCTCCCACCTAGCTTGGGAAGCTGCGATGCGGGACCAAAGATTACTTCAAAATAATTTTCGTAAACACAGCGACAACTCGCCATCTCTGCTTCATCTTTTCATTTTAATATTAGAAACTTTGGTGACTAATTTCCAAGCCGCCAAAGAGCTCTTTAGGCCGCAACAAACCTTCATCTTTGGCGGTAAGTGCTTTTATAGACGGAAAACATTGGTGTGAGGCCGTTTTGCCGTACTTGCTAGCGGAGGAAGCGAGCTTTCGATAAAACTTTGAACATTTTTCCACTTCTTATGGTTTTACCTGTCTTCAAAACTAGAAACACTACTATCTACTTCGTCTAGATGACAAACAAAGTGTCTGACTCCAAGTCGTAGCAATTCTCGACTTTCTCTTACTCACTTCGGCGAAGAACTTCCCCATTTGCTCATCGAGTTGTCTGGCGTCGTAGCTAAAAATATCCGCATTGTGTCATTTCCTTTCAATGTAGCTTGATTGTACAAGGATATACATGTAGTAGGTCTTCGTACCTTTTTATGTTGGCAATTTCTAAACTTCCCTTCAATTATTCTATTTCACTGTCGTTAAATTTAGGAAAGCTGCCCGCCATTGTTACATTGTTGCCGTCCCTCCGTTGCCACGGCAACTGTAATTTCTGTGGGTATTTCAAATTTGGCTGAAATACAGCTCATCTCAGCCAATCAGATTACAGAAATTTGTCAGCCAGTAGTATAAAACAGAAAGTAGGTACGGAGATATCACTCACTGCTTGCAAGTTTTATTATTCTTACCTCGATACTGTTGTACCTCAATAACTTCTGCCTGTAAGGATACAAGAGTTTTACCAAGCAGCTTATTGGCAATATAGGTGATGTCTGAAAAGCTTGTGGGGAAATAATAATGTCCAACGACCGTAGTGCTTGATTCAGGACTAAAGGGAAAGAAAGCAAAACAAATCAATGAAACGAATATATAGTTCAAGTTATTAACTTCGTTCCTTTTTTTTCGTTTGTTTTTGCTTGTTTTTACAATATTAATAAATGGGACTAGAATAAGAATATGTATATATGCTAAACGACTGGGTGAAGTGACGCAATCCTAATTAATTAATGTGTAAATGTCTTCTTAGAGCTTTCCGCTATAAAGTCAAACAGTCCTCTCAGTGTGATTGGCTTAAGGCATGTGTCCGGTTATCAGGAGACTGGTTCAACTCCCGGCTGGGGCACCTTTTCACTCAAAATCGTGGTTGTAAAATTTCTGTTCTCTATTCAACTATCTATATACAGTATGTGTATAAAAGCTATCACAAGCAAGCAATTAATAGCAGTTCTCTGTAAGAATCAAGAAAAGTGGGAAATGAAAATTTTTGACCCCCCTTCATATTTTGCATGCAGGTAGGTCTTCAGGGGGGATGTTAAAAAATGACCTTTGTTAAGGTCGTTTCTTCTTTGTTACCATGGTAACACTGGGTGTTTGTTGGTGCCACTAAACCCAACTTTGACATCAGAAACTTCTTTAAAAAGCGCAAAATGTAAGACATCGTTTCTCCAGCCCATTAATACTCTACAAATCAAGACTTTCGCCAGATGTAAAACCTTTATTCTAGTTTACATTTATGCATGTGGCATTTTGTTACATCAACTGTACATGAACTTAACAGACAAACCACGTGATGGTGTTTCAGCCATTTTAGTTGAGGAGTAAAACTAGCAATACCTTTTTTTGAATTTTTCCAAAAGTACGCCGATTCTAGAACTCAAACTACGTGGCTAGTTTAAATAGATACTCTAGTTACTAAATCTATAAAAATCTCTGCGGGGCGGGTTTATCTTGAACTTTGGTTCGCTGAAGAAAAACCTTCAAAAATCATTTGTTGTAAACTTCGTTGAAATTAACATCAAGTTCATTCGACAGAGATCCTTTAAGAAAACTCAATCAGCCTTCAGGCTTAAAGTACAGCATGTACTCTATCAATGTCTGATCAAATCTACTGTTGATAGCCGTTATTTTTTGAAAAATCTCAATCCAAATAAAGCTTACTTTACTGTTTTCTGCAGTTCTCAACTTGCGAAGAACGAGTCGGTTCTTTCTGCCCAGCATACATTTTCTGCACAAAATTCAGATGTTTAAACCATCTTTGTGGTTGATCATGCTGTTTGGTTTTAGTAGAGGTCCATTAACCCATCACATTGCAAATAACAACAGCTTTTGTAGTACCCGGAAGGTCACCGAAGCAAGCCATCGTCGGAAACTTTGTTCGTCCATGCACAATTTTGAATTTTGAATTTGAATTTTTAATGATTTCGGCCATTTTGAATAGTTTACTCAATTCCGCCATTTTGAATAAACAATGAGATCCGCCATTTTGAATTAGGGTTATTAGGACATGCGCAGTTGTAATACTTAGGGTTATATGCTAATAGGATAATTAGGACATGCGCAGTTGCAATCCTTAGGGTTATTATGCTAATGACTTAGGGTTAGGACAATAGATCTAGGGTTAGGACAATAGATCTAGGGTTAGACACAATAGACCTAGGGTTAGGACAATAGACCCATTGTTCTCTAAACAATAGACCAACGATTAAAACCTATTGTTCTCTAAACAAAAGATCCTTTGTTTCCATTGTTCAAGGTGTGAAAAATGGTCGAAAGGGGCCGATATGACTACTTATTTAAACTAGCCACGTAGTTTGAGCTCTAGAATCGGCGTACTTTTGGAAAAATTCAAGAAAAGGTATTGCTAGTTTTACTCGTCAACTAAAATGGCTGAAACACCATCAAGTTGTTTGACCGTTAAGTTCATGTACAGTTGATGTAACAAAATGCCATATGCATAAATGTAAACTAGAATAAAGGTTTTACATCTGGTGAAAGTCTTGATTTGTAGAGTATTAATGGCTTGGAGAAACGATGTCTTACATTTTGCACTTTTTAAAGAAGTTTCTGAGGTCAAAATTGGGTTTAGTGGCACCAACAAACATCCAGTGTTACCATGGCAACAAAAAGGAAATGACCTTAACAAAGGTCATTTTTGAACATCCCCCCTGAAGACCTACCTGCATGCAAAATACGAAGGGGGTCAAAAATTTTCATTTCCCACTTTTCTCGATTCTTACAGAGAACTGCTCTTAATGAAGCAATCTTCATAATAAATTATTTAAATTATCACAAATGAAGACTCAAAAGGATCTTATTTTTGAGTTGTCGAAACAACGTTCCACTTTTTTAACAACATTCGGCCGTCTACAAGTTAACAATTTTAATTGTTACAATTGTTTTGATTAAAATCAAAGGGCCCTAAGAGCCATCTCGTGAATACGAAACAACGTGTAGTTAAGTTTCAAGCTTTTGATAAATCTTTTAACTTTGAAAAATTACCCATTGTTTGAGCCAGCAAGCAAGTAAACCGTACAAAAACCCTTGCAATCAGCAGTTAACATTTATAATCGAGAGAGAGGAGGAACTACGACCAGTATAGTGTAATCTCTTTCTACTTTCTTTACTGTTTTTTTTTTTAACTTATTATTTTAATCTACTATTTATTGTAATCTGAACTGCTGTAATCTGAACCCTCGTAATAAGCCTAACTTAATTATACCTACCCGCCTCGACTAGTTTTTCAACTATTTGTGGGTAGGTACTATTTAAATCAATATTTGTTATTTAATAAAGTGTTTTGTTGTTGTTGTTGTTGTTGTTGTTGTTGAGAGGAGGGGGAAGGAGTCATTTTACGGTATTAAGAGCGAATGCACAGAAATGTCGAGCAAAATCACAAAATCGCGGCCACGGTCAAAAATCAAATTAACCTAATTCATTTTGAGTTTGTATAGAGATATTAATGAGTTTTTAAAAATTTCGGGGTTTATCTTTTAAAATACGCCGAATCTTGGAAATATTTGAGACAATCGATTTCGAGCTTTTCGCTGGCCAAAAATGGCCGAATTAATCAGCAAAAACACCACTCGCAAAAACGTGCTCCCGTTTGTAGAAGAAGCTATTGCTAAAAGAATTAGACACCAAATGCTAAAATAAAAAGTATTTGGCGTGTTATCTATACCCGTTTTTCGGTTCTAGAGGTATTTCTTACGGCAAGGAAACACATTATTCGATGGAGATTTGACAACAGTCGCGCTTATAAGCGCTATTTCAAATTTGTATTTTTCACTTTGCTACCTTTTTATTAATATTCTTTTTCTTTTACAGCGGTCTAAATTGCTCAACATTGAGTGACAGACCTATGCGGTTAATAAAAATAAACGGGACTTGGAAAACGAATTTGACCATGTAATTACAATTACAATTCTCCAATCAGGTCCATTTTCACGTTATAAAGTGTCAAAATACTCTTCTTATACGACATGTAAAATCGGTTTGGGTTTTTTAGCGAGCTCTTCATAAAACCTCATCGAATGGTTGCTAAAACACCACAAGTGA